>JAZKLR010000330.1:1200000-1800000 GCA_037103525.1 Ganaspis brasiliensis | reverse complement strand
GGAACCCAAAATATCAATTTCGTAAATATTACTCAATATGACTGAAATTGGTGTGATCACTTGGTATGGACTCGACCTATTATAAATTCACGTACTATATTTGTTATTACAAAAATTTAATTACTGTCATTTCTGACGCAAAATTTCATTCTCTTTACAATTTTGCCATAAAAATTTTAACCTTACTTGGAAACTAACTATTTAAATAAACTATTTACTAACAATTTTGCGTAAAAAAACCGATTTTAAAACTTTTTGGAACAAAAGAAAAAAAATACTAATAATTTAATATTAACAAAAAATGCAGAGAATACTTAGAAAATAATTAATTTACATTGAAAATGACATTGTTTGTAGTGAGTGTTATTTCCGGCATAAGAAACAAGGAACTGTGAGAAAAAAAGTACCATTTCCGAGGCTCAGCCCTGAAATTTACAGTGGGTATAAAGTTTTCATTCATTAATTTCATTCTTTGAGATTAATTTATAACGTCACCGAACTAACTTCTTACTGAGAAAAATCATTATTCCACTTTGTACTATCATTGTTTCCGAGAAATGAGCACAAGGTTTCAAGTGCATACGTTAATTTGTGGTCGACATTCGTGTATGCGTCAACAACTATATATATATGCAATGTCATGTCATTAGCTATGGTTTATTGGTCACCCACCTAGCGGTTGAGCAAGTGCTCAAAATACGACAAAAAGTATCCAATTCCAATTCACGAGCTCAGATTTATGGAAATTCAAGCGAATAGTAGCAAAAACCGAGCGAAATTCAATTGAAAAGACAATTCTAACAATTTCTGGAAAAAATAAATGTAACTTAACTACGAAATTTAAACTAAATGTAAAAAATAAATAGTAAGTCTGTTAAAACGAATTTCTAAAGAATGTAAAGAAAATAATAAAAGTTAAATGTTTTTTTTAAATTAGGGAAAATTGTGTTCAGCAAAAGTATTTTGTAATTAATTTCCTCGTTATTTGGAGTTTGAGCTAATGAATTTTTCCAAATTTCGGATCTATTTCTATTCTGTTTTAACTTTTAAGATTTATTTCCTAAACTATGGGAAAGAATCCTTTGATGTTGATGAACTTTCCTCTTTGGCTGGAAAAAATTCCAACATTCGAACATTTTTTTTTCCTACAACTTTGGAATTTTTTCCATCAATATTGGGGATTTATTTCTAAAGATTTGGAAAAAAAACCACCCTACACGGAATATTTTTCAATTTTTTGGAATTAATTTTCTCGTTATTTGAAGTAAATGGATGTTTCCGAAATTTCGGAAATATTCCCATTCTGCACGAAAAAAAAAATTAATTATTATTTTAGAAAAATATTTCGCTTTCTGGAACTTTTCCCCTAAATTATAAAACATTTTAATAAAATTTATAATTAATTTTCTTTCCTTGTGCTTTAGGATTTATTTATTAAATTATTGGAAAAAATCGAGGAAAAAATCCTTTGATATCAGTGAATTTTCCTCTTTTGCTGGAAAAAATTCCAACGTTGTTATTAAATTTTTTTTTCCTAACAACTTCGGAATTTTTTCCAGGAATTCATTGGAAAATTTTTCAATTTTTTGGCATTAATTTCCTCGTTAATTGGAGTTAAATGCTTTTTCCAAATTTTGGAAATAATCTTATCCTGCTTTAAGATTTATTTCCTAATTTATGGAAAGAAATCCAATTTTGCGGGAAACTTCCAACATTTTGTGGAATTAATCCTCCGAAAATTAGAATTTATCTCCGCTCTTTTGGACATATTTCCTTATACTTTAATGGATATTTTGCCGAATTTTTTTACAGTCACTAGATGTTTTTTCTTTTAATTCTTAAATCATTTACCACTTACGAAAAATTGTGTCAAGTTTATAACCTAATCTCTAAATCTGAATTAGTGGTCTTCTACTAATGAATTAGTGAAAAGTGAGCTAAAATAGTAAGAATTTTACTAATTTTTTAGTAGAAAACTACTAGTTTTTAGTAAAAAACTATTAATTAAATTAGTAAAAAAATCTACTTATTTTGAAAGTACAGTTTCAGTATTTCAATTAATAGTTTTCTACTAAAAAAATTAGTCAAATTCTTGGCTCACTTTTCCCTAATTTATAGTAGAAAACTACTAATTCATAGTAAAAAACTACTAATTCAGATTTAGAAAGTGTAACAATTTTGATTTCTTCGAAATTCAATAATTTCAAATACCATTGATAAAAATTTTATTAATCCACGCTTTTGAAAAGCGTAAATTTGAAATTATTTAAAAATTTCTTTAATTTTTAACAATTTCGTTCTATTATGATTTCAACTATTTGCTACAATTTTCAACTATTTTTATCATTTTTTAAAAATGTTCTTCAATTTCTAATTATTTTCATTATTTTTCAATTTTTCCTTAAATTTCAAATTCAATTTCTTTAAGTTTCAATTATTATTTTTAATTTTTTCACATAAAACTTTTTCAGTTTTAATTATTTCCTTTAAAATTAGTTTTATTATTTATTACTTTTATTTTTTAATTTTACCACTAAATTTTAAATTCAATTTCACTAAGTTTCAATTATTTTCTTTAATTTTTTTAATTGAAACTTTTTCAGTTTTAATTATTTCCTTCAGTATCCAATTGGTTTAATTATCTTAATTAATTAATTTTCAATTTATTTCGTCATTGTTCAATTCTTTTTACAAAATATAATTTTTGTTTTTAAAGTTGTAATTTTTTTCTTCAAATTACAATTAATTTCTACAATATTGAATTATTATTAATATCAAATTGTAATGTAAATTAAATAATGGAAGGATGTAACTCATCAAATTTGTTAATTTAATTATAAGTTTCAGTATTTTCATCGTTTTCCATAATTATTTTCCGTATGCTGTTACATGCTTCTCAATTTTTATTAAAAAAACTAAGTTTTAAAATTTTTATTTATTGTTTTTAAATTTTAGTTGGATTTTTCAAGTATTTAAATGGTGTTCTTTGATATTCAATCATTTTCTTTTATTTTAAATAAATTCTGTAATTTTCTCAATTTTTTTTCTTAAATTTCCATAATTACCTTCAATTTTCAATTATTTTTATCATTTTTCAAGTAGCATGTTTATATTTTATATCAAATAGATTCTGTAATTTTTTCAATTATTTTTTACAAATTTTTATTATTATCTTCAATTTTCAATTATTTCTATACTTTTTCAATTACTTTTTGTCTTTTTTAATTATTTTTTAATTAATTTTCTAATTTTTTAATTATTTATCTCAAATTTCAGTTATTTTTTTAACTCACAATTATTTTTATCAATTTATTTTTCGTAAATGTACGGAACCCTAGATTTTGGTACGGGTGTAACTCGTACTTGCCCGATTTTTTATTATTATCTTCAATTTTCAATTATTCTTATAATTTTTCAATTACTTTTTGTCATTTCCAATTATTTTTTAATTAGTTTTCTAAATTTTTTATATTATTTATCTCAAATTCCAGTTATTTTTTCAATTTACAATTATATTTATCATTCTGCAATTATTTTCTTTCATTACAAATATATGTCGTAAATTTTAAAATATTTTTCCCAAATTATAATAATTTTGTTCAATTTTCAATCATTATTTTTCTTATTTTGCAATAAATTTCTTCAATTTTTAATTATTTTTACTATTATCCTCAATTAAATTACTATATTTTCAATTATCTTTTTCAATTTTCACTTTCTTTTATCTTTTTGCAATTATTTTCTCCACCTGTTAATTATGGGCCATCCATAAATTAGGTTTAGGGGAAGGGTATAATAATATCATTATTATATGATATTTATAATATCATATTTTATGGGGCCCGTATCATTTTGACACAATTTTTTTTGTGCTTCTTGTTATATTGTACTCCCGACGATGAATGTTATATTTTACTCCTTCTAAATTCAAAGATTTTTAAGTTTTAATTATTCAATAATTGAACTTACTGGATTAATTAAGTCTTTTAATATTCATTTAATGTTATTAAAATCAATTATTTAATAAATAAGACTTAAAAATCTTTGATTTTAGAAGGAGTAAAATATAACACTCATCTTCGCGAGTACAATATAACAAGTTGTACGAAAAAATTTGTGTCAAAATGATACGGGCCCATTTTATCAATATTTTTATCCATTGTTTAAAATATTTCTAAAATTGAACTTCTTTTGAAACTTTCAAAATTTGTTTAAATTCATAAATTTTTGAGCCAATTAAGTATAATCATACAAAGAACATTTTGTATTATAATTATATCCCTTAAATTTATTTAATATTTGATGAGAAACAAGCAAAATTTTCTGTACATCTTCTATGATAAATTTTTAATTTTCAATGGTTTTCACAAAATTTATAATATTTTGATTATTTCTTCATTAATTACGAAAATACCAACTATTTATCTCAAATTATCATTATTTTCTTCAATTTTCGAGTATTTCTATAATTTTTAAATTATTTTCCTTAATTTAAAATATTTGAAATAATTTTGTAATTAGGTACTTTCTTTTACTTCACATATATTCTTATTTACATTCAATCAATGTTTAAAATTTTTAAGTCATTTTTTCTCAAATTTCAATTATTTTTTTTAAAAAATTTTTTCAATTCCAAAATTTTATAAATTTTGTCCTATAAAAATAAATCTTATTTTATTTATCTTTAACTATTGAATTTAAAACATTTATAATTGTTGATAACACAAGCTGTAAAAATCTGTAGAATTGTATAATCTATTTTATAAACTATTACAAATGAATTTATTACTCTAATACAGTTTACAGTGTTCTATTTTGCGTTTTTTAAGTAACGCTTAAAAAATCCGGAGAAACAAGTTTCTGTAGTTTTAAAATGAAATTTAAGTAATTTCTATGATTTTTATTGTAGATTTTTGTTTTGTGGTATTTTATGAACTTTATTTAATAAATATAATTAATAATTAAAAGGTTATTTTTAAATCTGTAAGCTTCGCAATCTGAAAAAGTGAAAACGATTCATTTTGAGTTGTATTCGTGAAAACGAAACTAAATACGATTTTTATAAAAAGTTTTGTAGCGGTTCGAATATATAATTGTTATAAAAGTTGAGAGAAATTGAATTTCTACAAAGGCACGCGATTAAGTTTTGTTACAATATTGAATTTGCATACAGTGTGTTACACCTTCTCCTTCACAATAGGAAACTCTGGATATAAATTGCTTCCCATGCATTTTTTAGAATCAATGAGGTCGAAAGGAACATAAAAGGTTATCGACCACTCGAGCACATTGCGTGACTTAGAGCGCAAATAGAGAAGTTTACCCCCGAACACGAAAGAAAGTGCTTAAGGGAGAACGAAAAAGGAGAATTTTCACCACTTGAGCGAAAACACGAGCCTATTTTTCCAACTAAAAATAATTCAATGGAATGAAATGGAAAGTGAGAATTAAAAAGTACTTTTCAAAGTTAAATAATGTCAAATGGCGCCCAACAAGAAGACAATTTTAAAGTATAACAAGTAGTTTAAAATATTTAGCATCAAAAATTACAACAGAAAAATGTTATAGCAAAAGCATATTAAGAAGCAGATTAAAGAAAATGAAATTGTTTGTATATCAAGAAGCTAATAAGGATTTAACATTCCATTAGTGTTCATCTTAAACTGCATAAACTGTACGTTGTGAGTTTTATGTATAATTTCTTTGTATGCGGTAATCGAGATTTGCTGAGTCAGAAAAAGATTACAACTAAATGCATCAATAAAGCATTCACTCGAAATTGAATAATTTATAACATAAGACAGAATGATTCATGTGTTTTTCTTAACACAATAATAATATAAGCGTAGTTTGTTTCTTTGATAAATAATTTAATACAAGACTTATCCATCAGAAATTTCAATTTTCCTTTTAAAAAATAAAGAAAAATAACGTCAAAGGCCAAATAATTGAAAACCTCCTACAAAATTATAAGCTTGATATACGACTGGTATAATTTTAAAAAATGGCAAAATTCAAAATTAAGATAAAAACATAGTAAACAGTGTAGAAACTTAAAACTTTCCCTGTCTAGTTCATTTTATTACTCTATAATTCTTTTCAGAAGCAGAAAAATATAAAATCCCATAAATCATGACTAAGCATGGCTGGAACGCGGAAAACTTTCCGAAGAAAAAAAAACTTTTATTTTAACGCATCTGAATAATATTTTTATGTAATGTGTATTATTTATTACAAAATGAAAAAACAGATATATGTATATATAAATGTTAATATGCACGTCCTATTGAATTAAAAATAGTAATAAATAAATAGGCAAAAAAGTAATTAAACTTAAAAAGCAAAAACATCAGGCTGTCTACTGAAATAACATTTTTAAATTCAGGGATTCCCCGAATTGGAAAATGAAAATTCCCGGTTTTTTCCAACAATATATAGAACTCCCGTATATTCACCGGATTTCCAGAATCGAAAATTATCCAGAAAAAATAAAAACTATTTTACAGATGAAAAATATTATAATATAATAAAAAAATATTGACTCATTTTTCTCAATAAGGAAAACTGGCTCGAAAAAAAAATGAATAAAAACTAACGGAATAACTTTACAAATTGTGAGTCATCATTCACTGAGAGTGTTATACGTTCTGCATTTATAATGAAAAGTCAACAATAAATAGAATCTTACGTTAATGTAAAAGATATCACTTGTGCATTTATAAAATACAACTCTTTTCCTGTTTTTAAAACTTCATTGTAAAGTTTAATTTATCAATGATTATTATTATTTAATTATAAAATGTTCATTTTTATATTATTTCACCAGGCGATGGCTGAGATTAAGAGACTGCGATTTCTATTTGAATGTGAAGGTTGCGATAAGTGTGCAAATCATGCTGCTGATTAAAGTATGACCTTATTTTGTTTTCTTTAGGTGTGTGCTAAATTTTAGTGAGTATTTACTCATGTCTGTTATACCTCAATGCTAATCATTACTTTTTCTTATTTTAGAAAACTATTTACAAATTCAATGTGACAATAAAAATAATTCATTAAATGTGACAATTTTTTTTATACTGTAAATAATAATATAATGAAAAATTCTGTAATTAATTAATTATTATTATTAAATAATAATAATCTCCATAAACTCCTGAAGTTAGTTACTATTTATTTAATTCATCTTTTTCTGTCCACGTTTTAAAATCCAGAGTGAAGTTAGTCCCTGTTTTTTTTTTATTATTAATTCTGATTCTCTTTATCAGGAAATTTTAAAATTGTTTTTTAGTTTACAGACAAAATATTAAATTATAAATCAATTCGTTTGTTCATATTCCAATTACATCGTCAATTTTTTAATTACAGTTTACATATACGTAATTTTTACACCTCTTTTCCATTATTTTTATTATTTTTAAAGTACTTTTGTCAACCCTAAAGTATTTTTGTCAATTTTCAAATATTTTTGCGATTCTAAATTTAATTTTTTCAAATTTCATTTATTCTCCTCAGTCTTTAAATTATTGTCATGAATATTGAAATTTACTAAACAAGTTTTCATTTACTTCTGTCATTTTTCAATTATTTTCTTAACATTTCAATTATTTTTTCTATTTTTAAATTATTGCCAGAAATATTTAAATTTTCAACACAAATTTCTATTCTACTTTTGTTAATTTTCAATAATTTTCTTCAAAATTTAGTTACTTTTGGCATTATTCAAATATTTTTGACATTTTACGATTATTTTCTTCATATTTCTATTATTTTTGCCATTTTAGAATCAATTTCCACAAATTTCAATTATTATTTTATTCAAATTATTTAATGCGATCTATTAATTATTACTATAGTACTTATTCTTGTTGTATTAAATTTTAATTTTATTGTTACTTGAAATAAATTTTTTAATTTTATACTGTAATAAGCTTTCACCCATAAATAAATAAATCAATGCATTTAAATAAATTCAATTTTTTTTTATTACCATGCATTTTTAAAAATTATTATATTAGTTTTCAATTATTTTCTACAAATTTCAATAATTTTTTTCATCATTTTTGTTATTATCATAAGTTTATTAATTTTATACGTCTTTTTTCAATTATTTTTAACAAATTTCAATTATTTTCTTTAAACCTCAATTATTCTCTATAAATAATTTATTTATACACACTGAAAAAATGGATATTAGTGGATATTAAAACTTAACATCTAGATATTAAAACTTAGTATTTAGATATTCAAACTTAATATCCAGATATTAAAATTAATATTTTTTAATATCTAGGATAGTAAGTTTTAATATCCATTTCTTTCAGGCACCAGCTTTCAATTATTTATGTTATTATTCAATTAGTTTCTTGAAATTTTAATCGTTTGGTTAATTTTTTAAGTATTCTCTTCAAGTTTTTAATTTTATGCACCAGTTATCAATTATTTTTTTCAAATTACGATTATTTTTGTTATTGTTCAATTATATTCTTGTAATTTTATTTATTTTTTGTAAAATTTCAGTTATGTTCTTCAATCTTCAAATTATTGTCAGGAATATCCAAATTTTCAACACAAGTTTCAATTCACTTTTGTTATTTTTCAATTATTTTCTTCAACTTTTAATTACTTTTGTAATTTTCCAATTATTTTCTACATATTTTTGTTATTTTTGCTATTTTAAAATTATTTTTTACGAATTTTAATTATTTTATTCAATTTTTTTTATTGTCATGAATTTCTAAATTCCTTACATCTGTTTCTAATTATGTTCATCATTATTTTTATTATTGTCACGAATTTATTAATTTTTTACGCCTTTTTCAATTATTTTCTTCATACTTTAATTAATTTTTTTATTTTTAAATTTTTTTGCCATTTTTGAATTATTCTCTTCAAATTTCAATTATTGTCTAAATTTTTTTTATTTTTACACCAGTTTTCAATTATTTATGTCATTATTTAATTATTTTTTTAATATTTAAATTGTTTCGTCAAGTTTTCAAGTATTGTCTTCAAATTTTTAATTTTTTAAACCATTTATCAATTACTTTTTCAAAATACAATTATTTTTGTCAATATGCAAATATGTTTGACATTTTGGAATAATTTTCTTTAAATATCATTTTCTTCAATCTTTTTATTATTGTCAGGAATTTATTAACTTTTGAATACCAGTATTCAATTCTTTATGTCATTGTTCAATAAGTTTCTTCATATTTTAATTATATCATTAAATTTTTTATTATTTTATACAATTTTTCAATATTAATGTATTAAATTTTGTATTTTTTACTCCATTTTTGAATATATTTCTCATTTTCAATTAATATTTTTCTAAATTTTAGTTATTTTTGTCATTTTTAAACTGTTTTTTACACAAACATTTTTTTGATATTTTTAAAGTATTTTTTTCAAATTTTAATTATTTTCTTCAATTTTTCAACTATTGTCTAAAAAGTCTAATTTTTACGCCAGCTTTTAATTATTTATGTCATTATTCAATTAGTTTCTTTACATTTTAATTATTTCGTCAATATCTCAATTTTTTTTCGCAAAATTTAAATTTTTTACACCAGTCTCAAGCTTTTGTTTCAAATTTTAATTATTTCTGTTATTCTTTAATTATTTTCCTGTAACTTCAATTATTTTTAAAACTTTTCAATTATTTACTTCAAATTCCAATTATTTCATTTCGATTAAATTTAATATCAGTAATATCAAACTCATTATTGTTTATTCACTTATTTTTTTAATCACATTTTTCACTTTAAAACTAATTATTTACTCAGTCTTTTAAATTGAAAAGTCATTTTTTCACTATTTTCAATCTGCAAGTCCGCAGGCAGCCCTGATTATTGGATAAATAATATTATCGATTTGTTTTATTTAATATTATATTTTGCAAATATAGTTAAATAATACGAGTTTAATGATACAAAATAATTAAGAGAATAAAAAATTTAAATATATATAGAAAATATTTTATTTTTAATTTATTTACCAAGAGGGGGAAAAATTCGATCTAAATATCTAGTTTTTTATACCTTTTGAATGTAAATAAGTTTTACTATTGAGTGCTTGTTTTTAAACACTATATCCGATCTCTATCTTTAATATTGTTAATAGTAGGGTATAAACTTGGTAATTAAGTGATTCCAAAGAAATGTTAAACAGGGAGAAAAATCTGCTCATATACCCTTTCACACGATTGTAGTTCATACACTCGTGAAAGAGAGACTTTCTAATTGCAAGTTATGATAGCAGAATATGCGTGGTTCACAATGTGGGTTTAAAACAATGACATCAATAAAATATGCAACGAACGATGGAATAAGATAAAATTAATGTCTCGACAAAATGATCGACAACGCAAAATAGGTTTTTTTTTAATAACGACAGGACACTTGTTATTCACTGAAACTAAACCAAACATGACAACTGTAATGGGAAATTTACAAGCGAATAAATTAATTCCACTTGTTAATTTTTTTAACTAATGTCGAATTATAAAAAATGAAAATATTATTAAAAACAATTATAATGTTATTAAATAGTTAACACTCAGAATTAAGTAACACTGTTTAAAACTTGTTTAAAACTCTTAAAACTGTTTTGAAACAGTTTAAAACTATTTAAAACTAGTTTAAAACGATTTATATCTTTTTCATAACTTTTCAAAACTGGTTTAAAACCATCAATAATTAGTTTAAAAATGTTTAAAGCTAGTTTAAAACTATTTAAAGTAAAAAAATTTTAAAGACTACCTAAAACTGTTTCTAATTTGTTAATAACTGTTTAGAACTGATTAAAAAATGTTTATAACTCTTTTAGAACTACTTCAGACTGTTTATAATTCACTTAAAACTTTCTAGAATATGTTTAAAACTGCTTGAAATTGATTTTAACTTTTAAATTGTTAAAAACTTGTTCCAAACTATTTAGATCTGTTTAGAAATATTTTAATCTAGTTAAAGCATAAAATTGTTTAGAACTAAACTTTTCTAAACTTTTTACAACTTATTAAAAACTGTTTAGAATTGGTTTAAACGATTTTAAATTTGCTCAAAATTGTTTATAACAATTACTGCTTAAAACTGTTTATAACTTGTTTTAAACAGTCAAGATTTGATACACTTTAAGCGAATCGGTAAATATAATTTTCTTTTATTTCCGGGGTGCATAATAAATTCTTTTTCAATGTTATGAAGTGAATGAAGCGTTTAGAGTCAATAATGTCGTATGTCGCTATTGCAATTAGACCAGTTCATGTCAATTGCACTTCTGTCAATCGAATTATTGCAACGATCGATTCTGGCACTCGGTCTATTCGTACCAACAAATGTCGATGACGAGGAAGTAATTAAATCGCGGTATTCCAGATCCGTTTAATTTTGAATTTGAACATTCAATCATATATACCTTTTAACAACTAAAATTTATTTAATTAAGACTGCAAAATATCGCAAGTTGATTAAATTGTCTGTCTCCTGCTTTTAAAACATAAAAATTCTTCTCAATTTGTTCAATATTAATTATTATATTTAGGTGATTCTCCAGAAATATTTCTTTTTATGCATCGAAAATGAAAAATTAATAAATATATTTTATGATCTCTAAAACTTATAAATATATGCATTAAAAGATTTAACACCTGTGTAACTTGATCATGCCAATTTGTAGCATTTAAAAACAATTTTTTATATTAAATTTTACTGAAAAATCTAAAGGTTAAAATGTAAGGTTAAAATAAACTATTAACATATAGAGGGGAATCGTCATAAATTATTATATTTATTGACGAAAATCTTGAAGACATAAAAAAGTTATATTTCGGGAGAATCACTCATTTATTAACTGTTTGTTCGTTTTTGAATGTTTTTTGAAAAATAAAACAGTTATTACCATCAAAAAGAAAGAAACCGAACAGTTTTAAGGATATAAAATAAATAATGTGAACACATACTTCTTTGAAAAATATAACAAAAATCTTTTGATTAAGAACAGATTTTTTTTAATTATCGAAACAAAAATTGTAAAATATTTTTGTGTTATAAAATAATTTGAAAGGTGACACTTTTTTATCCAACAGGAAATTGGTAGTAGCCTGTATTTCATACACAATCAATTAATTCAAACGTTCCAAATACACGTCAGGTCATTGAACGAACAGCCCTTCTAATCTTCGTGTTTGACAAGCTGATCGTCATGACGACCTTAACTATAACAATGATCATTTTCCGAAGTCACGAAAAATAATTTCTTAATTAATATTGACTCAAACGTAAAAAGCCTAATGTTACTATCAAAAAGTGAAAATCAAGGTTACAAATGTTTCACACTACTTTGAATAATGTGCATTATGAAATTCTTTTTCTTTTGAATAATCTAAATTATTCGAAAAGAAATATATTTTTAATGAAAATATTTTTAAGAAGAAATAAAACTTGAAAATTAGGAAAGTAATTTTGTTAGAATAAAAGAAATGTAAGTCGAGAGGAAAGGAATTTCAAAAATATCCCTTTCACTGATATACAGTATCAGGGTTAACTGTAAACATTGAAAATTAACTGAAAGTTATATAACCATTGAGTGATAAGTTTTGTAATAATAACAAGTGATATTATATACGATATCATAAGTGTGTACAATTTTTTAAACTCAATAAGTAACAAGTAATAATGATTTTGAATTATTCCGTTATCGGGTAAGATTCATTTCCTCTTGATTAAGATCAGGTGGACTAAGATGAGAACAAGAAATGATTACAACATGGTTGGTTTAATTAAAGTATCATTAGCCTGTATTTCTATTAATCTTAAAAAAAAAAATTTATAATTTTATAACATTCAATATCTATAATCTTGTCAAATTGAATTTATTTATTTTGATAAGTTTATATTTATATTCAACTTTGTCCTTGAAATTAAATTGGTAATAAATGTGAATCTACTTCTTACTAAGCCCAATTAGTTAAAAATTTAGGTTTTCTAATTGTGTGACGAATATTAAATATAGAAATTTAAGATAATGCTGTATTCAAAATTTTAAAAATAAAAATTCGCTTAAGTAAATAATAATACACTTTATGAGTCATCAATTTTAGAGCTACGCAGCTTTAATTTAGAGTTATTAAAAATAAATTTATGTATGTATCATTCAAAAAAAAAGAAAAAACCAAAAAAAACTTGTAATCTGAAAATCAATATGTTCTTATCTTCTAATTATTAAATGCATTATTAAATTTCTCAAAACAAAACGAAAAATGTTAAAAAAATTTAATCGATTTTTAAACGATCACACAAAAATAATTAAATTAACATTTTGTTAGTCTACTAATTACAATACTAATTATGCAATAATTTATAATAATTGATAATATAATTAAACTGAATCATGATACAGCAATATTAAAAATAAAACAATTAAAATGAGACATTCAATTTATTAATGACAGCATTTCTTTGGAAATTCCCTTTAAAAAAAATTCTTATTTAAATTATGAAACACTCAATTTATTCACGGCAATTTTTATCAAAATTAAAAAATGTTTAAGTTTTATTCTGATATCCTATTTACAAAAAACAAATAAATTGAACTTAAAACTTTTTCCCATCTAAAAGTTATTATTCTTGAAAATGCTATCTAGCAAATTAAAATTTAGCGTTCGCGAAGTAGGTCTCAGACTTGTAGATACCGTAAGAATTCAAGGTGAGCCAAGGATTTGTGAATGAAAATTTAAATTTAAAATTTCTCAAGATCCAATTAAATTTTTGATATTTGAATAAAAATTACAATAAATAAATAAAAAAAAACATTCTACTTGAAGATAAATTCATTAAATTAATGCAATGAAGTTGACATTTTTTTAAAAAAGTTTTCTGTAAAATTTATTTTGTATATGAGAAAAAATACTGAATTTATTGATTATAAGTAATATTGTTTCTTCACATTTTTTCTATTTTCAGATTAACAATTTTTTAAATAAGCACTATTCATATTGCACTTTTTCTTGATAAAAAATGCATAATAGTAATGTTGAAAATTCAATAAGAAATAGAAGAAAAAGAACTAGGCTATATAAATAGTCTTATATATTAAAAACAATTGATTGTTCATTACAAATAGAATTTTGAATAATAAAAAATAATAAGCAATTAACACAAAAAATTTTGTATTAAAGAAGTTATTTAAAAACAATTATTTATTAAAATAACTGCTACAAAATATTGTTTGTAAAAGTTATTTAGAAATCCTTGTTTGTAAAACTATTAAAGCCTTTAAAAATAATTATTTGTAATTAACTTTTAGCAACAATTTAAAACTATTTATAAATTCTTGTTTACAACAAATTATTCACAAACCATTGTTTTTAAAAAAGCTGATTATAAATTATTGTTTGTAAAAGCTTTATAAAAGCAATTTTGATTGAGACAAGTTTTAAAACTATTTACTACTATAAAGCATTTAAAAATTCTTGTTAATGATAACTATGCTTATAAACACTTGTTCTTAAAAAAGTATTCACAAACTATTACTTTTAAAAGTCTTTGCTAATCTATTGTTTGTAAAGCTGTATTTTCAAATTATTTTTTTGTAAATCTTTTTAAAATTTCTTGTTTTTAAAACTACGATAACTATTTAAAAACAATCGTTTGTAATTAACTTTTGTCAACTATTATTCGTTAAAGCAATTTATAAATTCTTGTTTTTTCAATCTACTCTTAATTATTGTTTTAACAAGCTACTTACAAACAATTGTTTGTAAAATTTATTTATAATAAACAAAAAGATATTTACAAAATCTTACTTGTAAAAACTATGTAAAAACAACATTTGTGAAGAAATTCAAACGAACTTTTGATTGTTAAAAGGCATTTAAAAAGTTTTGTTTCTAACAACTCGTAAATTGTAAAAATTATTCACAAACTATTGTTTGTAAAGATATTATATTTCCAAATACTTTGTCAATTTTCTTTTAAATCCGTCTTTAACGGTAAAAGCTACTTAAAAACAACTGTTTCTCAATAAATTTGATAAATTCTTGTTTGTTAAAACCGTTTACAAATTCATGTATATAATTATAAGTTACTTGGATAGAATATTGGTTGTAAAAGTTCCTATCAATTACTTTTAAAAATAAGATCTATTCTTTTTAAAAGATATTAAAATATTCTCGTTT
The DNA here is from genome assembly GCA_037103525.1 of Ganaspis brasiliensis. NCBI lineage: Eukaryota > Metazoa > Arthropoda > Insecta > Hymenoptera > Figitidae > Ganaspis > Ganaspis brasiliensis. Next base: position 1,784,825 of record JAZKLR010000330.1, on the reverse strand, counting down.
GTAAAATGTATTAAAAAATTCTTGTTTGTAAAAGCTAAATTACAAAATTTTTGCAATACCGAATCTTCTAAAACACATTACAATAAAATTTTGACATCTAAGTATTCTCAAGCATTTAGAGCAATATAGAAAATTCCAATCACTATCTCGGAGTTAAAGTCTCCGAGAAGAGATCACGTTTTTGCAGTTTGTTGCAGTAGACTTACGAGTTTTCATGACGTTGCTAAAGATTGTTCAGTTCTGCAAAGTAAAGACGGTGTTTTTTGCACCGACAATATATGCACATATAAAAAAGTGTCTGAAGAAGAGAAATTTCTGTAAACTGAACTGAATACCCAAATACACACTTTTATCAACACTTGTTTTTTTTCATCAATAATGATCTATATAATTGCGATCATTTGATAAAATCAATTTCCTAAATTCAATTTTAACACAGTTTGCACACCTTATCACAACCGTTTAATCAGCAGACACATTAAAACTTTACAATATCCTTATATATGCACGATAAAAACACAAATTCCTCTTCCAAATAATGTTAACTTTTTCAAAAGTTTAATCCAATGCGCAGGTGTAAAACTTTCGTGGGAAGTTGGTACCACAACTGTAACACTTTTATTTATTTATCTTTTCGTACGTTTGTGTGATTTATTTGGAAAAAAAAATATCTTAACACCTGTTGATATTGAGGGAGCATAGTTTTGTCCAGGTCGGCGAGAACCACACCTTACAAAAGACCGTACGGTTGTATCAGGTTGTATGTACAGGAATACGGATCGAGTTGAAAGGATCGAAAGGCCCTCGCCCGCGAGAATATTTCAGGGACGTAAGAATTCTTGGTATTCAGAGGCCCCTGCACTTCGAGTTTCCCATTCCTTACTAATATAATTCTATTTCTATCTAGATAGTGGGACCCGAGTCATATTCATATATTCATGCTTCGATGACTCTGAATATGAGGAACGCGATGAGACAAGGTCACTTTATGCAATAATAGATAATGAAATTATTATTGAAGACAAAATTATATTCGCTTTTAAATTAGTGTGTCTCGTCGTCGGTTATACTTTCATAAAAATATATTATGCATATTTTTAATTATGTAAGAGAAATTGAAGAGAAAAAAAAAGTATTGCAGTCTTGAAGTTCAATGAAAGTAATCAACGAGAAAAAATATACTGAAAATTGGAATAAGTATCATTTTGACACAAAACTTACTTTGAAAGTAGTTATTTTGTACAAATAAAGATAACCCACACGGAAAAAAAAGTATAACTGCATTCGTAAAACTTTTCTCCATAATAGCTAAACATTTAGCCAAAAACGAACGAACGATATTGCCAATATCACTGTTTTGGCGAAATTGAAAATCGTCGCTCAATTTTTCTATATTAGGGAAAGTGTATTATTAATTTATATATTTGTCACTTTAAAAGAAAGATATTAAAATTCTTAAAGTTAAATATTCAAAATGTATAGCTAGAAATTTGATTTTAATGAATAGTTAGAAAAAGCAGATGAATATATGTTTTGACAATTTCAACTTCAAATATTTTCGTGGTTAGGTGTTATTTATTTTTATTTTATCACATAATAAGTATTAAAATTTTTACTAAGACCTTAATTATAATTAATATAAGTGTTTTAATTATCTGCAATAAAATGTAGTGACGTATAAAAAAGTATGAAGAAGGAAAGTGAATACGATAAAATGTTCTGACAAAAATATAATTTTGTATTTGTACTTTGTTTTCCAAAACAATAAAAAAATTTAAATATGTATTTAGTTTCGTCATTAATATATAATTTAAGTTTAAATTGACATGATTTTCTAATATTTTGATAAGTAGTTTTTGATATTCTTACAGTTTCATTAAATTAGATTTTATTGAAAATTAGGGTTATTAAAATTGTAAATAAACTTAATAAGTTTACAAATACCACTATATTTATCATTTAATAAAGGTTTTTTTAACGTTTAGAGATTCGATTTTTAATTTTTATTTTACGTTTTTTTTTCTTCAGGGATTCCAAAATTCAATAAGATAATTATTGTATGCATACAAAAAGTAACGAATGCACGTAAACTTATATTAAATTTACCAATTAATTTAAATGCAACAATCGTTTAGCTTTGAATATTTTATTATTAATGTAATTTTTTAATATTAAACGATATGATTTATTGTTTATAGAAGTAATAACATTTTTATGATTGTAAACAAAAATTAAAGGTTATTTTAATAATTTTTAAAATAAAAAAGCCATTTATCACATTATGCAAAATTATATTAATTTGCATTTTAATTAATAATTAATAACAACTGGTAAAACTAAATAAATATGTAAATGTATTTATTGTTTTGAAAATATTAATATAAATACATAATTATAATATTTTATTAACTCATTTCTTCTTCTTCGTTATATTTCTTTTTCCTTCTTCTTTTCACCTTAATAATTTTCACTATAATTTGGCTTAAGATAATCATATTAATATTTTTATTTAATTAATTGTTAAATAAAATTAAAAATTTTTATTATTATCAGGTTAAATAAATATAACCACGTGAAAGTTAGGACTGAAGCTGTCAGTTTTTAACTGTTTATTTGTTTCGAAAATTTTCACTATCGCTAAATCACTAAAATTCGTATCAACAAATTGACTATGCCTATAGCTGACCTAAAGGTGCATTTCACTGTTATATTTAAAAAGTTTTATTATTTTGGTTATTTAAGAAGAATACATAATTTACTAAAATAGGAAATTTCGAATTTTAACAATAATAAAAGAAATATCAATTTATTAAAACAGTTTACTGAAAATAGCAGAAACATTTATATAAATTAACTGTACATTTTCTTATTATAACTTTATTTCTAAATTCAGTGGCTCGCCACTCTAGATTTTTTTCCGTGCAGTAAAAAGGGAGACAATTGAAATTTTACGATTTTCGAAGAAAAAGGAAAATTAATCTTTTTGAATACGTTTTTTGTCCAATTCATTCTAATCCGGTGACTTTTATCGAAAAGTCAATTTTTACTAATGAGTCTCTTAATATTTTGCAATCCAAATGAATCCCTTTATGATAAAACAAATAAAATGTATATGTTTTAATACCCACAGTTCATATTATTAAATCCAAATAAATCACTTTATAATAAAAAAATAAATAAATAAAATGGATATTTTTGAATAGCCACAGTTCAGATTAATTAAATCCAAATGAATGCATTATTAATAAAAAAATAAAATTAATATTTTGTAATACCCACACTTAAGATTAATTGAATCCAAATGATACCTTTTGTAGTAAAGATAAAAAAGAGTAAAACGAATATTTTAGAATACCCGCAGTACAGATTTATTAAATGCAAATGAATCCCAATAAAAATAAAAAATAAAATTAATACAAATAAATCTATTTGCAATGAAAAAATAAAAAGAATATTTTTAATACCCATAGTTCATATTATTAAATCCAAATTAATCACTTTACAATAAAAAATAAAAATAAAAAGAATATTTTTGATTACTAAGATTTCCGATTTATTAAATCGAAATAAATCCTTTTCTAATAAAAGTAAAAGAAAAGTAACATGAATATTTTAGAATACCCGCAGTACAGATTTATTGAATCAAAATGAATCACTTTATGATAAAAAATAAAAATAAAATTAATATTTCGAAATACCCACAGTTAAGATTAATTGAATCCAAATGAATCCCTTTAAAATAAAATAAAAATGAATAAAATGATTATTTTTGAATTCCCACAGTTCAGACTAATTGAATCCAAATGAATCTTTATAATAAAAAAAAAATAAATAAATATTTTTAAAATCCACAGTTCATGTTATTGAATCGAAATGAATCATTTTAAAATAAAAAAAAATAGACATGAAAAGAATATTTTTAAAAGCCCACAGTTCCGTTGGGAAACTGTGGAATAATAAAAACATAAAATAATTATATTGTATTATACCCACAGTTAAGATTAATTTTATCCAAATGAATCCTTTTATAATTAAAAAAAAGAAAAGTAAAACGATTATTTTAGAATACTTGTAGTACAGATTAATTAAATCCAAATGAATCCCTTTATAATTATACAAATAACATTAATATTTTTGAATCCCCACTGTTAAAATTTACTTAATCAAAATAAATCCCTTTATAATAAAAATAAAATGAATATTTTTGAATACTCACAGTTCTGATTTACTTAATCCAAACGAATCCCTTAAAAATAAAAGAAAAGTAAAACGAATATTTCAGAATGCCCGCATTACAGATTTATAAATCCAAATAAATCACTTTATAATTAAAAAATAAAATTAATATTTTGTAATACCCACAGTTAAGATTAATTGAATCCAAATGAATCCATTTTTAATGAAAGAAATAAAATTAATATGATTAATACCCACAGTTCATATGATACAATCCAAATGGATCACTTTATAATAAAAATAAAATTAATATTTTTGCATACTCACAGTTCCGATTTACTTAATCCAAACGAATTCCTTTAAAATAAAGAAAAGTAAAACGAATATTTTAGAATACTCGCATTACAGATTTATTGAATCAAAATAAATCCCTTTATATTAAAAAAATAAAATTAATATTTTGTAATACCCACAGTTCATATAACTGCATCCAAATGAATCACTTTATAATAAAAATAAAAATGTAATGAATATTTTTGAATACTCACAGTTCTGATTTATTTCATCCAAACGAATCCCTTTAAAATAAAAGAAAAGTAAAACAAATATTTTAGAATTCTCGAGATTACAGATTTATAAATCCAAATGAATCCCTTTATAACAAAAAAAATAAAATTTATATTTTGCAATATCCACAGTTAAGATTAATTTTATCCAAATGAATCCTTTTATAATAAAAATAAAAGAAAAGTAAAACGATTATTTTAGAATACCCGCAGGACAGATTAATTAAATCCAAATTAATCCCTTTATAATGAAGAAAATAAAATTAATATTTTTAATAACCACAGTTTATATTATTGAATGCAAATGAATCACTTTATAATAAAAATAAAATTAAAATAAAATGAATATTTTTGAATACCCACATTATAGTACATACATTTCTTAAAATTTGTATGAAACTGTTTCTTAATGTTTGATTTTAATACAATTAATTTAAAAAATTGAGAAATCTTAGTTGTATATTTAAGAAATTTTTCCTACCTTACAATTGATTTAGAGAAAACAAATTTTTTAATATTGTTCAGTATAACATTTGCTATTCTAATTATTTATATAGATTACAAGAATCTGAACTGTAGGTATTCCAAAATATACATTTTTTAAATTATAAAGGGATTCATTTGGATTTAATAAATCTGTTTTGCGGGTATTCTAAAATATTCGTTTTACTTTTCTTTTATTTTTATTATAAAGAAATTTATTTGGATTTAATTAATCTTAACTGTGTGTATTACAAAATATTAATTAAAAAAGGATTGATTTTCGAATAAAAGTAGATGCTATCGCCGGATACAAATGTTTTGAACAAAAAAAAATTTATTGAAAAGTATTAAAAAAATTTAATACTTTTCAATTACTCTCTTCTTACTGGGAAATTTTATTTTGTACAATACCTCTGAAAGTTGTAATAAACTAATGTTTTGACATTAATTAATTAAATAAATAATAAACGCTTTAATTAATTCATAAAAATGTAATAATTAACCATTAAAACTTAAAAATCTTTATATTTTAGCTTTATCTAAATGTTAATTTATTGAAACTTATCATCAATGAAACTTTGAATAAATTTCCGTTTATTAGAAATTCAATTCTGTTTTATAAAATATCCAAACTTTAATTTTCCGTATAATTTTAATCTATTTAAATTTTATTTTATTCCGATAGAAATTGGTTAAAAATTCAATTAATTTAAACTTACATGAATTTAAAATTGCAATTTCAATTATTCAAATAATTCAAATCTCAATTGATCCAATTTTCAATCATTTTCAATAATTTTTTACGCTAAAATTTTGAATTAATGGAAATTTTAATTAGTAATGGTAAAACTTTTCATTATTTAAAATTAATTATTTAAATTTGCATTATGATATTCAAAATTTAAAATCGGGTGTTTTATGCAAAAAAACAAAAAAAATTGTTAACTAACGTGACGAAATCTGAAAATTTTTATAATTCACATTTGCCACGTGTTTAATAAATTCTTCTGGATTATAAAATTGCTTTTAATTAAAATTTTGTAATCATTTATGACAGGATAATTTATTTCAACTCCTAAAAGTTATTAAATAATGAATGATTAATAAATATTTAAAAACTAATTCCCAAAGGTATTACTGACTCAAATTATAAATTTATACTTTATAAATTCTCGTCAACTTTCTTTCATAAATTTCGATTATTTTGATAGTTTTAATACTAATTTTATTCACCAATAAAAAAATAATTTTCTTTTAATTTTTTGACGTACATTACAAAATCTAATTTTCAAGCATAGTGATTACCATCATAATTTTTCAAGGTTTTCGTATATAATTTAAATATCCGTTATCCTACATTTACAAGTACCTACATCATTACACAAAAAGAATATAATAAATATTTTGAATTCTGGTTTTTCAAAAGAAGCCATTACTTTTTCATTATTTCCACTTATTTATTTTATTTAATTTATTTTATTTTTCCCAGTCTAAAATACATTGTTAGACGCGTTATAAAACTGAAAAATCAAATTTTGATTTTAAATTGTATATTTCATTAAGTCAAATAATTTCTTATTAAAGCCGGAGAAATATATTTTTAATCGAATATAGATGTATAATATTGCAGAAGGTCAGCATTTATGTGCCCTGGAAGTGATTTTGGTTGTCGAGATAGGTGAGGCGAAAGGAAAGTTGACCTTTCGTTTCTTATTTGAAATAGTAACCTGCAATATTTTAATAGATGTTCAATCTAGACACTTGAATATTAAAGAAACCATCTCCGGGAAAATATTTTTTAATTTTTCCAAAGAGTATCATCTTAATCTTATTCTTAATTATTTAATTTTCTCACTAATTTAATAAGAAATTTAATTTTACCGTTGCATTTAATTATATAACGAATTGGGTGCCTGAAATGTACGAAAAGCAATTCTTTTGTTCAAAAACTGACATTGAACATTCAACGTCAGTAAAACCTTGATAATGTGCAGGAAATACTTTTTACATCATCTTTCTTCTCAAAACACAAACCTTATAAATAAAATTCATGATTATTTAAACTTAATTTTCAATAAATAAAAATTAATTCATCAATCGCTTGGAGTCAATGAATAGATTTTATTTATATTTTTAATTTAATTTAAATCTCGAAAGTAAACAAAATCTCTCAATTTAATTACTTTCCTAGGATTTCTCTATTTTTAAACAGAAAAATAAATAAAAAATCGACAACATCCATTTTTCTTATTAATTTTAAATATATATATATATATATATATATATATAATAAACCAAATAAAATTTGGAAGTAACTTTTCATAATATAAAGACTTAATGTAGCAAGTTTTTTTTAATAAAGGCGATGATTCTGAACAAATGGAATTTCAAAAACATCAAGATCTACACAAATACTTTTTTCTATGTTATAACGTAATAGTTCATTTAATTAATTCTTCAACATCCAGGAGGAAAATTCAATAAATTCAATTGACAATTCATCCGAACAATTATGTGTAATTATCTATGTTGCAATCTAATTGATTATTATTTATAAATGGAATTTATTGATAAAAAGTGGTTAATAAACACTAAGGAAAATTGGAATATAATAAATAGTTCAGAAAATTAGAATACAAAAAGTAAAATTACAATACAATAAATAAAATTAGAAAGCAATTATTCGAAAAAAATCTAGAACTTTTCTTAAATGGTTAAGTGGAAATAAACTTGGAGGTCGACAGCAAGAAAATAGTCGTTTCTTGTCTTATGATGCACATCTAATAAGGTGAGTTTCCCCTTACATTTTCACCTTGATGTAATTCAATTTTCCCAGTTGTTTTAGCCTTGTCATCCGACGATCCATACACAGATCAATCCTAATTGATGTCCCCAAGGCATTCCATTAAGACCGCTTGTATCAATTTTCACATATTGGGCTAAAAAAATATCTACTCTAATTTATATTTATCACACGAAGGTCAAAACGAGAAAATAGTTCAAAGCTAAAAAAAACCCAAGATTTAAAAAAAATAAGGAAACTTGCTTCAAGAATAATTTCTTTCTGGAAAAAATCTCAAAGTAAAAATAAAATATAAATAAAGTAAATGGTTGTAAAATTAAAAAATTGGAAAGCGAGATTTATGGAAAATATTTGAAAGTAAACCAGCTAAGTAATAAGAAAAGTTGCGTATATTATTTTTTATCTTAGGTATCAACAATTTCAGTATCTGTCGACAAATGGGCAGAATCAAACGACCTTCAAGTCTTGTCCGAATATCATAATAAAATTAAAAATCGACCTTATAATAAGCACTTTGTACAGAGTGAGGTTGATTTCAGTTGAAAATGTTCTTGTACACGATAAATCTAAAGCTCCATCATCTCATTTACATTACTATAAATCTGTCTGAAGCAGGAGCAAGTCCTTATGTTATGAGTGCACTGGGGAATGTATTCTATTCTGCGCAGGAGATGTTAAGGATCTATTTGCTCTGAGAGCCTGTTCTCGTCTACATTCCTCCTCCTGTTTTTGCAATTGTTCTTTGAAAACTAAAAGTTCTCTAGTTCGTTGATAGACAGGATCCTAGAAAAGAGAGTCAGTCTTAATATTCAAAATTCAAATTTAAAAAGTTTAAATAACTAGTTAGTCTAAATTGATTAAATTAACTAAATATTAAACTAGTTGTCAGTTCAGATATGAAATTCTTGTCGTAACGAACCTGTTGCCTCATACTGGGATTCCACCTACAGTAAAGGCTTTTCCAAAGTTTAATATACCGCATACTAGCAACTGGCATAAGCACCAATTGGCAATGAGGTCCTGCCCAGTAGAGAGGATTTTGATACAGAGATAATTGACTATTTATATACGACCACAGGGAAACAGTCTTTTCTTTCACCTTTTCTTGAAATCTTTCACGGTCACTGAAATTAAAAAAAATGTAGGGAATAGTAATAATAATATAGGAAATAAAGAAAAAATTTAAGGAGGTTCTCTCCATATACATAACCTCAAACTGGAAAGTCGTTTTACAACCCAAATAAAAATATTTTTGAAACCAATTTGACCAAATTGTGAAAGATCCAGTTGAACATTTTTCAGAAAAAATTAGGTTGAGCTAGGCCTGTGCGGTATTAAAAATCCAAAACCGGTTTTGAAGTCGGTTTTCGGTTTTAAAACCGAAATTTAAAAATTTACCGATTTAAAAAAAATCGGTATAAAAACAAACCAGAATATAAAAAAAACCGATATATACAAAATCCGGTTTACTTTAAAATACCGTTTAATTTAAAAAGTAAACCGGTTTTAAAAAATCTAGTTTATTACAGAAAGCGAAGTTAAAAAAAAACTGTTCTTTAAACAACTGATCAGTTAAAAAAAATTAAATATTGAATTCTTTCCGATTTTAATTACAAATTTTAATATAAATTTAATTTTTAGTTAAAAAATTTGGTGCCGCGTTCGAATAACCGGTTTTAAAAAAATACCGGTTTAAATAAAAATACTGGTTTTAATTAAAATACAGGTTTTAAAAAAAATAACAGTTTAAAAAAAACCTAAAACCAGTTAAAATCTGCAATTTTCGTCTAATTTTGACAAATAATAGCTCATTTTTTTCGTTAAAACATTATCTATAATTTTATTTGTTAGATTTTGTTGAATATTATTTTGTTTAAACAATAAGTAAAAAACAAATTTTATTTGTCTAATAACTTTTAAACAAAATATTCTTTAACAAAACCCAATAAATAAAATTGTAGAGAATGTTTCAACGAGAAAAATGAGCTATTATTTGTCAAAATAGGATGAAAATAACAGTTTTTAACTAGATTTAAAGAAAAAGCATAGAATGTTAAATAATTATTAAACAGCAAATTTTAGCTCAACCTAATTTTTTCTGAAAAATAAACAACTGGGTCTTTCAAAATTTGGTGAAATTGATTTCAATAATATTTTTATTTGGGGTGAAATAGAGAGAACCTTCTTAAGCAAAAAATAAAAAACAGGGGGTACAAAAGTAAAAAGTAAAAAGTACTTTTTAAATAAAATTAATTTGGTGAAAATTAAAGAATTCATAATATTTTATGCAAAATTTTGAAAGAGAATGTAAGGCTCTTTTGTTTGATTTTTAAGTTTTTATAAATTGTTCTCATTTCACAATAAAATTCCTATTTGAAATCTAAAACTCTGGATATCGTAAAACACCCTTCCTCAAATTTTCTTGAAACCTATGTGAAAAGAAAGTTAAGGTTTTGTAGTTTTTAATTCCTTTGGATTTATTAATTTATTAATTTTATAAAGTGAACTTGAATTTACCTAAGTTAAAGTCAAATTTCGTTGTGTTTTGTTTTTAAATTTTGAAAGAGAATACAAACTATTAAAAAAGAAAATTTCAGGCAAGAATAATTATTTGCTATTTTAAAATAAAATATACTTTAAAGTGATTCTAAAAAATGAATTTTCAAGTTACTTTTCAAATAAAAAAATACAAAACCTTAGCTTTCTTTTTACATATGTTTCAAGAAAATTTGCAGAGGGGTCTTTTGAGATATCAAGAGTTTTAGAATTCAAATAGGAATTTCATTAAGAAATTGAGAAACTTAAAAAAAAATTAATGATCAATCGAAAGAGCATTAAATTCTCATTCAAAAACGTGCATAAAATATTACGAATTATTTAATTTTCATCAAATTAATGGTTTTTAAAAAGAGCCTTTTTGAGATCGTCTTTTGTTGGTGGAACAGTTCGAAAGGGATTGCTCTAACAATAAATGTTAAACTTTTAGAAAAGCTAGTAAAATAAAACTACCTATTAAATAAGAACGTGCCGAATCTACACGAGTAGAGATGATCAAGAATCGTGATTAGGAAATGTTCGTTGAATTGAAATGCGTTCGGGAATTCCTGAGTTATCTGCCACACGCAATCAATGAACTGCAAAAATACCGGTGATCTATCTGCATCGCTGTGATGTTCATCTCCATGTCCAATTCTCTAAAAAGAATAAAAGAAATTAATTTTTTTTATGGCAAAGAATTAAATTGATTTTTTCTTAAGTTTGTATTATAAAAAACTTACGTGTTGAAATTTGTGGCCAAAACTGAGCCACTCTTTTTCTATCAATACCTCGAATCCTTTGATCGTACGATAATACGGGTCAAGTAATAACATTGCCAATGCTGTTAACTGTAAAAGTATTAATTTAAGAAATAGTAAATTTCAATAATTTTTAGCAAAATATTACAAATCAAGAAATTGATTTTTACTTTTTAAGAATTATTTTAATATTTCAATATTTCAATATTTTAATTATTTCAAAATATGTAAAAAATACAGGGCTGATAAATATCATGATCTTTTTAAAAATATAATCAGTATCTATATAAAATCTCCAAATGTTTATTTGTAAATAGTTTACTTTTTAAACTGAGAACATTTAATAAGAAATAATGAAGAATAAAACATTTAAACAAAATCAAATAAATTATGTCGAATAAATGAGAAAATTTAAAAAAAAATTTCTTTAAATTCATATGATCGCAAAATGAAGAAAAAAAATTAGGTAAAAATAGCGAAAAAAACAACACAAAAATTAAACTGTGATATAAAAATGTATAAAAAAGTAAAAACTCTTTTCAAAAAATTTAACTATTTACGGACATTTCTTTTAAATTAAAAAAATAAATAAAAAGATAATAATTTAAGAAGCTTTAAAATATATTACTAAAAAGAACAAAATTTTAAAATTAGAAAAATATTAGAGTATTATTTTACAAATTGAATTAAAATAGAATGAATAATATTTTGGAAAATTTAAAAAAAATGTTAAGAAAAGAAATTTTATGAAATAAAAGAACGATGTTAAAGTGAGAATATTTAGTACAAGATTAAATTTATAAAATATAAAATAAAAAAAATGAATGTTTTCAAAAAAGTAGTAAATTGAGAAATTTAAAAAATGTAGATAAAAGCATCGAATAAATGTTTTCAAAAATTGGTAATTATAAGATAGAAACTGAACAATTTAAATCACAGAAAAATGTTTCTAAGGAATGGAAAAATAATGATAAAAATTAAACAATCAATTAAAACGCAAGGAAGGACTAAAATAATAATCATCAAAAAAATTAAATAAATAGGAAAAAATGGAGAAATGTTCTTTTCCTGAATCTAACAAACTGTAAAAAAAATGATAAAATTCCGTTAGAATCTACTAAAAAATTAGAAAATAAAAAAATGTATATATAAAGATAAATAAAAAGTCCACAAAAAGTTTTAAAAATAAAAAAAGTTCAGCCAAATTAAACCAAAAACATTTTTATAATATTACACTCAAAACAAGTCCAAGACTCTTGTGAGTCTACTTGTCCCTAACCCAAATATTGAATGTTTTCAGTGATGAAAAATAAAAAAGAATAAAAAGTAAAGACTTTGAGTTAGAAGAATTTAAAGTTAATGCAATAAAAACTAATTTTACAGAAAAGAAAATAGAAATTGTTTAATTTTTCCAGAAATTATGAACTTTAAAAAATTATCCCTCAATTTTAACCATTTTAATTATAATTATTTTGTTGATTTATTTACTTGAACGAGACTCGTATCACATCAAAAACCCTTAGTGAAATTAAAGGTTCAGGTTTTTCTAAAGATTTTAAGATATTATAAATAAGTGTGCCTTATATCTTATCAAAGTAATTGTAATTTTAAGAACTGATAATACTTTGTAACAAAACTATAAAACTTCATAATTCGTTAAGTATTCACCGAAAATTAATTTAAATTATTTTATACTTTCTGAATTATGTGTAAAAGGTGATTATTTAATTTTGTTTCAATGTGATCCGAAAAAAATACTTTATTTGCGAAGTATATTTAAAATTATATGATTATACGTCGTTTTTAAAAAATATAATTTTTAGTTATTGATATCAACTATTATGTTCAAAATGTCATAATATACAAATCTGAGGTTTAAAAAATTGAAAGTAAAAAATTTTTAGTTTAGTATAAAAAAACTGAAGAAAGAAAAAGTACCTAAATAATAAAAGAAAAAAATATGCCGAGAAACGAAAATAAAAAATAATCATTTTGTTGATTTTTTTTAATTATAGGTTAAAGATAATTTTATTTTTAAATCATTAATAACTAATTGAAGACAAAATTTTTTATCTATTAATGAATAAAATTTAGAAGATTAGAATTTAAACTATAGTTGGATAAATTTTGAATAGTGTCCTCAAAAAAATTAGGGGAGACCGCCTAACAGTGGATAATGACAAACAGTAGATAATTTCAATTTTCTAGAGAACGGTTTTAAAATTTAAATTCAACTCATCGCAATAAGATTTTAGGAATAAAAAAAGGTTACCTAACCAAGTTTTTTTGAATCATTATGAATAATTGTTGGGCGGTCTACTCCAAAGCTTCTTTTTTTATTGAAAAGTTAAAGGTTCCTGAGATGAAAAAAGTTAAGTCCTTAGAAAAATAAAGAAAATCTAAAAATGTTATCAAAGAATAAGCAAGTTTGCAAAAAATCTCGCAAAAAATATTTTGAAGATTAAAATATTACAATTAAAAATTTTAAGATTTATGCAAAAATTTATGGGTTTTGTAAAGTTGTAAAGTTTTTTTGATTTACAACATGATTTTAATTTTAAAATTTTAAATCAATAACGTCCCTGAAAAAATACCTGCAGAGATCTGTCCCAACCATCAGAACAGTGCACCATAACCGAAGTCTTATGATTCTCGACTTTTTCGACTATTCGTACTGCTCCGGCAAGTATGTACTTTATGTGCTTCAACCACACTGTAGATTCAATTCCAGATAACCACCTGGCTTCGTCAATGATCGGGAAGCACAATTCTGCAAAGCATTGTTTCAGGTAAATAATAATATAAATATTAAAAAGCTGTCAAATTATAAAATCAAGCTTGAACCTTTCAGCTTCCTGAGACTTTCTCTCATTACATGAATATTATGAATATCTAGGAACACGAGCTCTGCATTTTGATAAGCATCTTCACTCTCGTAACCGCCTCCTCGCGCTTTATTTGCTATCGCATTGGCCATTGGTCTGGCGTCCATTATAAACAGCTTGTGACTCTGAGCGTTTGCATCCATGATCAGCTGAATGTATCTTTCATCTTCACGACTTCGTTTTCCTCCAACGCCAACAAGTGGCTGAGCACATCGAGTTATTGTTGCCTGGCTCTCGGGATGAATCCACGCAAGAACAGGTATCCTTCCTCTACTCCTAAACGCGGCCGATGCCTGCAAATCCTCATCAGTTGCAGCAGCTGGAACCGCCAACACAGGAGGATAACTGTCGCAAAGTGCGTAGCTATCATTAATTTTCGAAATTTTCCACATATCATTATTGACGCCCTGTAAAAAATTATTTCAAACTTAAATTTCAGGGCTAATAAAAATCATGATTTTTTATATTTAAATCAAAAATTAATCTTTTTAAAAATAATCAGTATATAAAATCTCCAAATGTTTATTTGTGAGAAGTTTATGAAAAAAAAATGAAAAAAAAAACACAAGAAAGAAACAGTGACATAATTATATATAAAAAAAGTAGACACTCTTTTCAAAAGATTAAACTATTTACAGACATTTTTTTAAATTAAAATAATAAATAAGATGTTCTCTGAAGAGAACAAAATTTTAAAATTAGAAAAATTAGAAGATTTTTTGACAAATTGAATAAAAAGAGAATGAATAAAATTTTAAAAGAAAAGAAATTCTATGAAATAGAAGAAGGATATT
Source organism: Ganaspis brasiliensis (assembly GCA_037103525.1). Lineage (NCBI taxonomy): Eukaryota > Metazoa > Arthropoda > Insecta > Hymenoptera > Figitidae > Ganaspis > Ganaspis brasiliensis. Next base: position 1,769,822 of record JAZKLR010000330.1, on the reverse strand, counting down.
CAAATGAGAATATTTAGTACAAGATTAAATTCACATAATATAAAATAAAAAAATAAGAGCTTTCAAAAAAGTAGAAAATTGGGAAATTAAAAAAATGTAGATAAAAGCATCAAATAAATGTTTTCAAAATTTTATAATTATAAGATAAAAACTAAACAATTTAAAAGGGAAAATGTTTCTAAGAAATGGAAAAATGATGACAAAAAATTAAAGAATTAATTAAAAGGCAAGGACGAACTAAAGAAATAGTGAAACATCAAGAAAATTAAATAAATAGGAAGAAAATAGAGAAATGTTTTCTCCTTAATCTAAAAAACTAAAAAAACGTTAAAACTACAAAAAATAAAATTAAAAAAAGGTACATATAAAGTCCACTAAAATCACTTAAAGATCCTTTAAAAATAAAAAAGTTTATGCGAATTAAACCAAACACATTTTTATAATATTACACTTAAAATAAGTCCAATAATGGGGCACATGATTGAGTTTTAAACTTCATTATTTGGAATTTTAATTTTTCGAATTTGGAAAAATTAAGAAAATCTAAAAATTTTATGGAAGTAAGTTTGCAAAAAATCTCGCAAAAAATAGACAAGATGTAAAAAGAAATTGAATAAATTTACAAAAAAATGAGAGTATTTATTTTTAAAAGTATGGAAATAATTATGAAAATTGACGAAATAAAAAGTTTAGTGAATGATTTAATAAAAAAATTGTGTAAAATAATATTCAATAAATAATTTGCATAAAAAGCGGAAAATTAAAAAGAATCCTAAAGGACAAATAAAAAAAAAGAAGAAAAAATATCAAAAGTAAATGTAGAAAAAAACTTAAAATTTTGTAAAAATAAGAAATTGTGTATAAGATAAAAACTAAACAGTTTTGACAAATTAAAATTTCATAGAAATCTTGTAAGAATATTAAAAAAATTATTATTGTGAATATGGAAAATAATTAATATTATTGCATTATTTTGCATTAATTAATATGCATTTTAATTTGTATTAATTGAAATTTAAAAGCAACAAATTGGAATTTGACTTAATTGACATTTGGAATTTATAAAATTATAATGACTTAAAGATATAAAAATATTTTTTTTTGCTATTTTTTGCTATCTTTATACCAAAAATTTTTAAATCGTAGGTATTTTTATCATCTTTATTAGCAGAATTTTTTAAATTTTATAAAGATTAAAATATTAAATTAATTAAATTAAATTAAATTTTTACAAAAAAGTGTCATTAGTGGCATTTTTTCAAAATAGTAGTTAAATAGTGACATCAGCTGAAAAAAGTGGTAACACATGAGTGGGAGGCCCGCATCTATTAAAAATATAAAAGTAAGTAATAAATTTCAAATAAACGTAGTTTAGAAAACTTGCCTGAAAGTTATTAACAAGTTTCATATTTCGATTTTGTAGAATATAAATTTTGAACAAAATATAAGAACACAAAATGATGTTTATTATTTCAGAAATGATATAAATTTTTATGAAACTTTAAAAATTTTAGTTGTTTTTAAATATAATTAGCAATATCTAAATAAAGTGTTGGTAATACCATTTCTTTCAAATATGGATATTCTTAGAATTACAATAACTTAGTTAAAACCTATATTGCCAAAAAAAAATTCAAATACAAAAATACACAAAAATACAGAACAAAATTTCTTCAAAAATTGCTACAAAGTTTTATTTCATTTTATTTTTTTTTTCATATATTTTCCTGGAATTTTAGTAGAAATTTGTTAAAATTTCTTAGTTTTTTCATAGAATTGTTGTACGTGGGTAAATAAAAAAAGAAATAACTGTTATCTATACTTTGTACGTTTAAAGAAGTAAATTATCTACTAAAAAATAAGTGCATTATTGTTAATATAAAAGTTATAAAAATGAAGTTAAAAATTAATTAATAATTTTGACTTTCACGATGATTGTAAAACAAAAAAATAAATTTATTGGAAAAAGGTGAAATGAGAACAAAATATAGGATTTTAGATGTTTTAGGAAATTTGTTCTAAATAAGGGAGAAAAAGAGTAAAAATGAGATTAGGTAAAAAAGAGGAAGAACTGTGCTCTCTGTTTTGCTTAAAAAAAGGAAAGGGGGGATTTAGTTTCATAAAAAGAGGATTTTTAAAATTAGTAAAAAAAATTATATCAATAATCCAAGGTTTCTTTTACAAAATTGAATTATTTCTTTAGAAGTTTAGAGCACAAATCTTAAAATAAAATAAATGGGTAAATAATTAAAAAATAAAACTCGTTTTTCACAAAAATTTTTTCAGTCAATTGTTCTGGCGTCTTTTTTATGCTTTAAAGTTTTGTTCTTGCGTTTTCCTCCTTGAGATTTCGTGGAGAATTTACCACGAATAAAAACTTGTTTTTGTTACTAATATAAGTTAATTTTAAAAAATATCTAAAGAAGCGTTTTTTGTTAATATCTCATAATTATTGAAGTTAAATGGCATTATAACACAAAATATTTCAAATCACCTTTTATTACCTTCGAAAGAACAAAAATCTTTAAAATTAATTTTTAAAAAATATGCCATTTTTAATTAAAAGAAATAAGGGAACAATTTTTTTCGAAAAAATAACAAATAAATAATTAAATAATAATAATCTCCGTAAACTCCTGAAGTTAGTTAGTATTTATATTTATTCATCTTTTTCTGTCCACGTTTTAAAAACTGAAGTGAAGTTAGTCCCTGTTATTTTATTGATTGCGACTCTTTATCAGGAAATATTTTTAAATTTGAATTAAAAGAATAATTCATTACTTTGGCATTACTTTTAAAAATTTCAATTATTTATCCGATATTGCAATTATTTTCATCAATTTTTGCTATTTCTGCGATTTTTTTAATATTCTTTTTAATTAAAATTTTTTAAGTAATTTTGTAATTATTATTTTCTTTTTAAACATATATTCAATGATTTTTTCAGTTATTTCTCTCAAATTTTATTGAATGTTTTCAATTTTTCATATTTAAATTATTTTCATCATAATGCAATTTTCTTTCTCAATCTTAAATTATTTTCAGCATATTAATAAATTTCTAAAATTTTTTAAGAACTTTTCTCAAATTTCTATTATTTTCTTCAAGTTTTAATTATTTTTCTTTGTTTTCATAATTTCCAAAAGATTTGATTAATTATCGTAAATTTCAATTATTTTTAGCATTCTTCCAGTCTTTTCTTCAATTTTTAGTTATTTTCTTTCTTTTTTAATTGATTTCCAAGATCTTCATGTATTTTTTCAAATTTCAGTTATTTTTTCTTTATTTAAAAAAATTCTGTAGTTTTTTCAATTATCACACTTAAATGTTATTTCTTTTTTACAACTTATCATTGTTTGTATCATATTTTAATTATTTTTGGAAAGTTATAAAATTTAAAAACATTTTTCAATTATTTTCCAAAATTTATTTCCTTCAATTTTCAACTCTTTACATTTCTTTCATAATTTTAAAAATTTTTAACTATTTTTCTGACATTTCAATTATTTCATTATTTATAATATTTTTTATATTATTTTCTTCAATTTTCAATTACTTTCGTTTCTTTTTCTCGTTCTTTTTCATAATTGCCAAAAAGTTTTTACTTATTTCTCTTTAATTAAAATTTGTTTTGTTAAATTTTAAATTATGTTTATCTTTTCTAATTTATTTTCTCTAATTTTTAATTATTTTCTTTTATTTCAATGAACTTTTGAATGTTTTAAGTAATTTTTTTTTAAATTTTTTTTAACTTTCCTCTATTTAAAATATTTTATGTAGTTTGTTTAATTATTTTTCAAATTTATTTATCTGAATTTTTAACCATGTTTTTCCAATTTTCAATTTTTTTCTCTAATTTTTCATTATTCAATTTTGTTTTAATTTACTTTTAAGATTCTCAAGTATTTTTCTCAAATTTAAATTATTTTCTTTCAATTATTTTTTGCATTTCTTTTTAATTCTAAAATATTATAAATTTAGCCCTAAATAAATATTTATTATATTTATATTAATTGATTTTTAAGTTTTATATTTCAAATATTTATTTCTTTTCATTAAATAAATATTATTTACCGATTTGTTATATTTATTATTATATTTTATAATTTCTAACATGTATGACAAATTAATCGCGCGCTGGCGCGCGTTTTATTTTGCTAGTATACTTTAATACACTTCAAATCAAGTCTAATCTTTTGTTTTATTTGCAAATCTCGTCAAACTTTAACCAAAATAAAACAAATCTTTTAGAAATCTATTACGGAATCAATGATATTTAAAAATCAAGTTGGATCTCTCTGTATCCTCAAATTGTTAAGTTTACATTCTGACATTCAAAATCTACGGAAAATTATAATTTTCAAAAAACTATGAAAAACAATTTCACATCGAATTTTCGTTTTTAATATACATATTTGTTGTTAAAATATAATAAATAAAGCACGAAATTTTTTTTTTTAGGTGAAAAAGGAAAGGAATTGTGATTCCTAAAATTACTTTAACTTAAAAAAAAGTCATACCATTCTCTTCAATTCAGCAATAGGTTCATAAACACTCCACCCAGTTTCAGGAAAGGTTTCCGAGTACTCGAATGCAAAAAGAGGCATTTTTTTCGAGACAGGAAATGAATATTGTTGAAGTTTTTCAAAAACATTTCTCCTGGAATGATTCTCTTGTTTATGAGCAAACCTCAAATTACGCATGTCCTTGCAGAATATTTCAATTCCGTATGAGTTTTCGCCTCTGCTGGATGCTCCGCCAACTTTTTCAATTCTACTAACGACTCCCAGGGGCATTTCTATAATGTAGGGCGGCTCCCTGTCGGTACTGCGAAAATGGAGTTTGTAGTTTGTAACACTGAGACATCCTCGAGCGGGACCAGAATATGGACAGATATATGTCACTTCCCGAGCACCTCCGCGCATTCTTTCTCCATTTAAAAGTGGTGGTCCTGCCTCTCCAGTCGTTAAATTCTAAATATTTCAAAATTTATTCATTAAAAAATGCATTAAAACTTAGATACATTTAAATTATAAATAATTCACAATACACTGTTTTAAATTACTGAAATTATTTACAAATACCGCGAAAAGATAGCAGGAATTAAAACTGGATTTTATATTCCCCGAGTAGAGTAAAAGTAAAATAAATAATAAAATTAAAAAGAATTTCTTAATTTAAAAAACCCATTATAGACAGAAATACTGAAAAAGAAAAGATAATACATTATGAATAAAAAATAGAATTTAATAAATAGAAAATATAGAGTAGGAAGTAAATATCTTGAATATAAATATTTAAAAATAAATCAACGATATTTCAAATAGTCATTACCAGCTCAACTACTTCTGGATTCTCTTTCTTTGCTTCTAAAGCACTGACAATATTATTATCAGTTGAAGTTGAGCTTGTAGAAAAGCTTTTTGAATGAGATGCCTTTTCCCAACTTTCCTAAGGTTAGCATGTAAATTGCAAGCAAGATGAAAATTAGATTATTAGAATATGACGTGTAAAATATTCAAATTTAATTTAAGCAAATAAAACATTTAAAACGTATAATTAACATTTAAGTCAATAAAACATTTAGACTTAATTTGAGCGAGTATAAAAACTTTAAAATAAAATAAGCAAATAAAACTTAAATTTAAAATTTAATTAACATTCAAAATAAATAAACCGTACCGATTCTTGTCCCATTTTAGAGTTAAGGGAACTGCTTTTGCTGTCTGTGTTGAGAGAATCGGAACTTGCATTTTTTGAGTTGTTTTGATCCACATTTAAAAGTTCGGCACTTGATTTTTTCTCCATAGTTGTCAATCAAATCCCGACAATTGTCAATTGGGTTAAAATATCATTTCTTTACCTAAAAACACAAAAAGTAAATTAATTAAAACACTTGTCAATTATTTGTATATATATTTACTTTCTATTCTGTGCACCAGCATTGAAAAACTATAAACTTAACCTCAAATTTCTGCTACAATAATAAGAAATTAATTTCTAATAGGAAGGAAAATGTATAGAATTTAGTGTATACATTGTAAATAAAATTTTATTATTTTTAAATAGTTGAGTGTAATTATAGTAAGAAGAAAGGAATATTAAATTTCGATTCTAATATTGTCAAACATAAGAAAAAAAGCCACGCCCAAATAGAGAAATTAAGCCTTTTTATATTGACTTTTATATAATTTAAATGCCCATTTTGTAAAAGTAAACCATTCTCTACTTACGAAATTGTATGACAAGTTTTTTATCAAATTTTATTAATGAAAACGTGTTTGTTACTTTAACTTAGGTTTGACAGGAGCAACCATTTTGCAAAAAATATAGATGTCGCTGCGAGGCTCTTCGAGAATTTTATGTTAAAACAGATTTCTGCACAAATTATATCTTTATAAAAAAATATCTATTTTTTATCTCGACTTTCCAAACTTAAGATTATTAACGTCAAGTCTCAATCTTCGTATTGACGATAATTTAATTAAATTGAATATATTTAATATTTTTCATAAAATACTAACGCTGCAACCCGTCTTACACATCAGTAAAATAAGAAGCACTTATACAGGGGTTTAGAAGAAAATAAAATTGAATTTCTATAAAATTTGCTTTATTATTCAGAAACAAATAAAAAACTAAACAATTAGTTTGAAAAATGAAAATTTTAATAGTTGTTAATACATTTAAATGCAATATTATTTTACGTAACTTACCTCTCATTTCTATTCGATTTAAAAAATTACTTTTTTAAATTTTATTTTTGATCCTTGTCAATATAATCACCAACTTTTTCCAAACATTACTGATTGTTTATATTCACATAATGTTTAACATACACTTTCTCATCACGTTTTTCAAGATACTTTACCCTTATCGAATTCATGTCTTTCCTGAATCGAACGTGGATAGAGTAATAAATCGATAAGATTAAATATATTTAGCGAAATTTGAACTGAATTTTTTATAAATTAACTTTTTTAATGACGAATAATAGAATTTGGATAGAAATTTATTAAAATAAAATTTTGTTTTAACACCATGAAACGCATAATACACAAACAATTTTAAAATACACAAAAAACTTTGCGTATAACACGCAAAAAGTTTTAAAAACTAAAAAATGTAATTAAAAAAAATCTATTTTTTTCAGTAAATTGAGTGTAATCTGTGCAATGTGATTTTCCTAAGCCATACTCTGGTTTACTAAACTTAATTTCAATCAGGTCAATTCTTTAACCAAAGTAACCTTTGCTTTGATCTAAATTTTAAATTAGTAGTTTTATAAATTATTAGTCAGTTTAAAAAAAATTAGTTTTAAAAATGAAAAAAATAAAATGAAATTTTGTTTTATTAGTCTTAAAACATTGAAAAACAAAAAGCCTGTTTAACATTTTTTTTTCGATTTTACATATAACAAAAAACACGAATAAAAATTAATTTATTTTTTATTTATTTCTTCGTTCATTTTATTCGAATTCAAATAGTATTAAAATAACTTTCGTTAACTCAATTATAAATTCAATTATTTAAATAATTAAATCTCGTTAAAAAAACTAGTATTTCATTTACATAGTTAATTCAGAACTCATTAAGTTAAATTTAAATCAATTAATAATTACATTTCGTTAATAAAAACGATTCCTTCTCTTGAAAAAAAATCTTTCTTTTTCAGATTTGTTCAATTTAGTAAATAATCCAAAAAAAATCCATATTTGCAAGATTAAGATCTTTTCCTTCTTTTATTTATAATACGTGAGAGATAAATTTTTCCAGAAGAATATGTTGAGAAAAACCTGTCATAATTTTTTTCTCCCTTTTTTAAAATAAATTTAAAAACTCATAGTGACAAAGGGAAATATTTCATGGTGTTTTTTTCGCGCACCACAAGGTTCGAACTTTTGTACAGACAATGCGCATGTGCAAAATTTCCTGGCGACTCTCAGTCGATTCTGGAACCTCGAACTGAGAGTATCTTTGTTTAAATACTCGCGTAATTTTTGGTTACTTATTTAAATCAAAATCTTTGAAAGAAACGCAAAACCCCATTTATGTGTATGCATACAATCACATCGACGCACGCACGTACTTTGTGTAATTCACTTTGTACGTCGTCGTCGCGGTGAAATTAATATTGTTGCATGCAAAAGAGAGAGGCAATAAAAACAAGACTCTTGTATGATCAAAAAATAGACCAAAAATCCGGAATAAAAAGTGACTCAAATTTCTTGCCAAAATTTAAACTTTCAATTATAACCATTGTCATTCTTTTGCTTTTTAATTCAGTGATCAAGTGATCCTTGGATTCTTTTTCAAATTGACCCAAAGTCTCATGCAGTTTTCATCTTTAAATATTTAAAGTATGTATTCAAGATTCTTGGATCAAATGATTATATGTAGATTATAATCTAAATCGGAATTAGTTGAATATATCTAATTATTAGTCAAATATGACTGATTATTAGTAAAGAAAGAAGATAACTAAAAAATAGTTAAAATTTTATTAATTGAATTAGCAAACAGAAGTCAAAATATTAGATATTTTGACATAACCTAAAAATGAATTTGACTACTATATTAGTTATTTTTAACTAATTCGGATTTAGAGAGTAATTAATATTATCGATACACTCAGTTTTTGTCTATTTTAACACTTACATTTAAACAATAAATGAATAAATAAAATCAAACATTAAAGTTATAAAAATAAGTTATTTAGAAATAATTTGAATTAATTATTAATTAATAATTAATTTCATAAACAATCAAAATTCAAAGACTTAATTAATAATATTACGCTGAAAAAACAATTTTGTTGTAATAACTATAGATACTAGAATTTTTGTTAGGATGTTTTTATTTTGCTTAATATGGGAATTTAGTAAATTTAACTATTCTGTTTTAGTTGAATAATAACAAATCAACTATAGAATTAAAACTTTATGAAAATATACTCTGATCATAATTCTTTTCATTGTAAAATTGCGCAAAAGAACAGACTAAAATAAAAACAAAAGCTCTAAATCAACAGATTTAAAGCTTATCATTGATAAGATAATTGCCAGAGATCAACATTAGTTTATTTATAAATTCCAATTTTATAGTAAAACATTTTTTCCAACATAAGGTGTTAATTTGACAGAAAAAATAACCCTCGATTTTTTAAAACGTGAGATACGAATAATAATAATAATACGACAAAACCAAAGTATGGTGATTGGATTAAATTATCTACAGCTTCAAAAAGATAATAAAAAAATTAGGATAATAATATTATTTTTACTCTTTTATTGAAATAAATTAATAATAAAAAAGGAAATTTTAAAAGTTAGAAATGTTTTTAATGAACCTGCGCTCATTAAAATGGTCATTTTAATTTCTCCTAAAAGAGAAATGAATGTAATGAAATAATAAAGTACTAATGAGATGCATGTCCCAGTGGACATGAAATAATCAAATTTTTATTAAAATACTATATGCAATTCCTTTACGGGAGATAATTTAATATAAAAAAGTTGACTCTTAAAAGTTTGATGGACATAGTACGTTGAAAGGTCACTTGGGACTTAATATATATAAAAGCACGAGAGCAAAATTATTCTCTATAAGAATTCAAATAAAATGGCATTCAAAGGTTCCAATAAATTTATATAGAGAGGGATTTAAATAACTTAAAAGGTCTTTGTACTCCAAAAAAGAAGTGACTTCAATTCACCCAGTCAAGGCCGTACCAGAGCTAATTTTGAATCTTAATCAAATGCCTTTCTAAATTTCGTCAAAATAAAAATTCTACGTATATTGAAATTTTAAACGAGAAAATGAAACAGTTAACGAACAAATAAAATTTATTTTTTTGTCATTTACCCAATTTACTTTTCAATATTATTTTTTATATCATTTTTTTCATCACTTTTTTCTAGCATTTTTTTGTCTTTTTTTATGTCGTCATGAAAAAACGATACAGGAAACATAAAATAGAAAAAATTAAAGGGCTGAAAGAAATTTTCGGAGTTTTTTTCATTAATTGAGATTTAGGGAGTAATAAATTGCAAATTAATTGTCATTCTAACGACTTTGTTATATTAAAGTTTATTTTATTAAAAATACGAATCAGGGAAAATTCACTGATTGCACTCTCTAAATCTCAATTGGTAAAAAACTATTAATTTTCACAATAACTCGTTTACCATATTAAAAAGTAGTGAAAACTCGCGGGTAAATTGACCTATAAAAACCAAGAAGTCAACTTACCCGACTTTTACCTAATTTTGCCTATAATAGTTCAGTAAAAAATTATTACTTGAAATTCAAATTGTCAAAATAATTTTGAGGTTTTGAAATAAATTAGTAGATTTTTTTGTCTAGAAAGTATTTTTATCTTTTCATAACATTATAATTCAATTGGTTAAATTTAACCACTCAATTAGTAATTCTTTACTAACAATTAGCTATTTATTATTAATTGAAATATAGGAAAAACACGTTCACAGTGTTACCATAGTAGTATGTTTATTATAGTAGTATTTGCTATAGTAACTAGTAACTTTTTACTAATTTTGAATTAGAAACTAAAGATAAATTAGTAGCTTATTTCAATCAGCGTATATTCAGTGATGAGTCAGTGAAAACTAGCTGAAAATAAATAAATTATCACTGATTGATCAGCACATGTGTCGTTTGAAATCAGCTGCACTTATATCACTGATTCAAATTTAGGGAGTTTGCTCTATATACATATACAATATTAGGGTGATCCATAAAGACAAAAGTCTGAACTGTTTTGCTCCTACCACCCAAAAAATTTCAAAATAAAAAAATACCCCTATTTTTTTAAATCCAGCAATATTTAAGGGTGTCCAACCCCTTCAAAATTTCCCATTGAATTTACATGGGGAAAACGCACTTTTTTGTAAATTCGCTACAAAATCCTAAAAAATCACTCAAAACATCAATACAACGAATCATATTTTGAAAAGTCCTTAAACAACAATAGTCCATACTTTATTTAAAAATTTATTTACATTAACTATTTTTTATAGGATTATAATCACTGAAAAAAAGGTATTCTTACTTTAAAAATTATTCTTGGCGCCTATTTAAGAATAAACTATTTTAATATTCTCAAAGTAAGAAGAATATTTTTAAAATAAGAAGCATATTCTATCTTTTCAAGATGTGATTCGCTGTATTGATGTTTTGAGTGATTTTTTAGGATTTTGTAGCTAATTTACGAAAAAGTGCGTTTTTTCTATGCAAAATCAATGGGAAATTTCAAGGGGTTTGAGCCACCTATGAATATTCTCCGATTTAAAAAAATAGGGGTATTCTTTTCGCTTTTTGAAACATTTTCGTAAGGTCAAAACATTTAAAAGTTTTTTTTTTTTAAATTTGATTACCCTAAAATTTTGTAAAATTAAAATTCTTCTTAATTAAAATTCGTTTAAATTGGAATTCTTATAATTGAAAAGTTGGTTAAAAGGATTCCTGTAAAATGAAAATTCTGTTAAATATGAATTCAGTGACCTAAAAATTCTCTTAAGGTCAAAATTAGGATTAATTCATGTTCAATTGAAAATATATTCCAGAATGTGAAGTTTCGACTAATAGAAGATTCTTCCTAATAAAATTCTATGAAATAAATTTTCTAAATAATTAATTTTAGAATTTAATCATACGTCCCAAAAAATCATTTAAATGTCCTAAATTTTAAGAAAATTATTATGTTAGAAATTTGAACATAAACCTTATAAAAGGTTTCAGTTTCAGAAAAATTGACAAAAAGAAGGTTACAATCATACAGATCCTATATGTATACTTACCGGTCAAAATTGTGGGACCACCTACAAAAATGGGATTAAAAACATGACCGTCTCAAAATGTTGATAACTCTGTCAGATATTAGCGAAATGAAATTTTTAATAAATCATTGGAAAGTTTATAAAATTTGCCGTTAAATGGTCCTATAATGAAGTTTTTTAGGTTAATAGAAACGAAGATTTAATGTGATAAAGACAGGTGAATTTTTCGCTTGTTGCGAAATTTCATTGTTCAAGTTTGGTGGGCTGCATTTTCTAGAAAAGTAATGTGATAAATGTGAAATTAAGCTAAATTAAACCTTGAACTATTGGCTTTAAAATAAGCCAAAGAAAATGAAATTGTCTTGAATGGTTTAAAAGTTATAAGTAAATGTATGATACAAAAAAAGGCAACTATTCTAGTGCTCGCTCCACTTTTGGCTGTTTAATACATGGCAAAGAGAACGAAAAGGAAGGAAACAAAGGAATTGTTGCGTTTTTTTCTTTATACACATTTGCTTATAACTTTTGAACTAGTCAAGATATTTTAATTTTCTTTGGCTTATTTTAAAGCTAACAGTTCAAGGTTTAATTTAGCTTAATATCACATTTTTTCAATTATTTTTCTAGAAAATGCAGCCTACTGAACTTGAACAATGAATATCACAAAAAACGTACACGGAAAAAAATCTAGAGTGGCGAACCACTGAATTTAGAAATAAAGTTATAATAAGAAAATGTACAGTTAATTTATATAAATGTTTCTGCTATTTTCAGTAAACTGTTTTAATAAATTGATATTTCTTTTATTATTGTTTAAATTCGAAATTTCCTATTTTAGTAAATTATGTATTCTTCTTAAATAACCAAAATAATAAAACTTTTTAAATATAACAGTGAAATGCACCTTTAGGTCAGCTATAGGCATAGCCAATTTGTTGATACGAATTTTAGTGATTTAGCGATAGTGAAAATTTTCGAAACAAATAAACAGTTAAAAACTGACAGCTTCAGTCCTAACTTTCACGTGGTTATATTTATTTAACCTGATAATAATAAAAATTTTTAATTTTATTTAACAATTAATTAAATAAAAATATTAATATGATTATCTTAAGCCAAATTATAGTGAAAATTATTAAGGTGAAAAGAAGAAGGAAAAAGAAATATAACGAAGAAGAAGAAATGAGTTAATAAAATATTATAATTATGTATTTATATTTATATTTTCAAAACAATAAATACATTTACATATTTATTTAGTTTTACCAGTTATTATTAATTATTAATTAAAATGCAAATTAATATAATTTTGCATAATGTGATAAATGGCTTTTTTATTTTAAAAATTATTAAAATAACCTTTAATTTTTGTTTACAATCATAAAAATGTTATTACTTCTATAAACAATAAATCATATCGTTTAATATTAAAAAATTACATTAATAATAAAATATTCAAAGCTAAACGATTGTTGCATTTAAATTAATTGGTAAATTTAATATAAGTTTACGTGCATTCGTTACTTTTTGTATGCATACAATAATTATCTTATTGAATTTTGGAATCCCTGAAGAAAAAAAAACGTAAAATAAAAATTAAAAATCGAATCTCTAAACGTTAAAAAAACCTTTATTAAATGATAAATATAGTGGTATTTGTAAACTTATTAAGTTTATTTACAATTTTAATAACCCTAATTTTCAATAAAATCTAATTTAATGAAACTGTAAGAATATCAAAAACTACTTATCAAAATATTAGAAAATCATGTCAATTTAAACTTAAATTATATATTAATGACGAAACTAAATACATATTTAAATTTTTTTATTGTTTTGGAAATCAAAGTACAAATACAAAATTATATTTTTGTCAGAACATTTTATCGTATTCACTTTCCTTCTTCATACTTTTTTATACGTCACTACATTTTATTGCAGATAATTAAAACACTTATATTAATTATAATTAAGGTCTTAGTAAAAATTTTAATACTTATTATGTGATAAAATAAAAATAAATAACACCTAACCACGAAAATATTTGAAGTTGAAATTGTCAAAACATATATTCATCTGCTTTTTCTAACTATTCATCAAAATCAAATTTCTAGCTATACATTTTGAATATTTAACTTTAAGAATTTTAATATCTTTCTTTTAAAGTGACAAATATATAAATTAATAATACACTTTCCCTAATATAGAAAAATTGAGCGACAATTTTCAATTTCGCCAAAACAGTGATATTGGCAATATCGTTCGTTCGTTTTTGGCTAAATGTTTAGCTATTATGGAGAAAAGTTTTACGAATGCAGTTATACTTTTTTTTCCGTGTAAAATTCACCTATACTTATCACATTGAATCTCCGTTTCTATTAACCTAAAAAGCTTGACCATTTAATGGCAAATTTTATAAGCTTTCCAATGATCTATGAAAATTTTCAATTTTCTAATATCTGACAGAGTTATCAACATTTTAAGACGGTCATGTTTTTAATCACATTTTAGTAAGTGGTCCCACAATTTTGGCTGGTAGTGTAGATTCTGTAGATTTCAAAACAAAAACAAAATTGAAGCTGAATAAAAATATTTTGCCGAGTAAAGATTTTTGTTTTGTAAATCTGTTTCTTGTCACCACACAGTTAAATTCAAAATCCTATTACGTAATTGGATCTGGGGATTAACTGGTGGCTGAGGCGACTGAAGGGGTAATGGGGGTGAAGAAATCGACATTTACAATTGGAATTTGGCAGCAAGCTGTATGGCAAACATAATTTATGCATATCTCAGTCAGACACGTGTTTAGTTATTTTTGCATCAGCAGAAGTATAGAATAGAGAATTTCCTGTACTTTTCTTGGAAACAGTTTCTAGAAATTCGATATAGGTGCAGTATTATTGATTCAGGTGTAACTGACCTGTGCAGTGGGTTTGTAATTCGCGAAAGTGGCTGTATTTACGAAAATTGAATTAAGATAAATAAGGATGAATAAGGTATTTTTAAAGTGTTTTGTTGTATATCAAATATGATAATAATAGTGAAAATTCAAGATCATAATACTTTTGATAATAATGATAAAGATGATGATGATAATAATAATTGAGATAAAGATGGTGATCATAACATAATGATGAAAATGATGATAAGAATGATAAAGATGGTGAAAACAATGGTGCACGGAAAAAAAGTATAACTGCATTCGTAAAACTTTTCTCCATAATAGCTAAACATTTAGCCAAAAACGAACGAACGATATTGCCAATATCACTGTTTTGGCGAAATTGAAAATCGTCGCTCAATTTTTCTATATTAGGGAAAGTGTATTATTAATTTATATATTTGTCACTTTAAAAGAAAGATATTAAAATTCTTAAAGTTAAATATTCAAAATGTATAGCTAGAAATTTGATTTTGATGAATAGTTAGAAAAAGCAGATGAATATATGTTTTGACAATTTCAACTTCAAATATTTTCGTGGTTAGGTGTTATTTATTTTTATTTTATCACATAATAAGTATTAAAATTTTTACTAAGACCTTAATTATAATTAATATAAGTGTTTTAATTATCTGCAATAAAATGTAGTGACGTATAAAAAAGTATGAAGAAGGAACGTGAATAAGATAAAATGTTCTGACAAAAATATAATTTTGTATTTGTACTTTGATTTCCAAAACAATAAAAAAATTTAAGTATGTATTTAGTTTCGTCATTAATATATAATTTAAGTTTAAATTGACATGATTTTCTAATATTTTGATAAGTAGTTTTTGATATTCTTACAGTTTCATTAAATTAGATTTTATTGAAAATTAGGGTTATTAAAATTGTAAATAAACTTAATAAGTTTACAAATACCACTATATTTATCATTTAATAAAGGTTTTTTTAACGTTTAGAGATTCGATTTTTAATTTTTATTTTACGTTTTTTTTTTTTTCAGGGATTCCAAAATTCAATAAGATAATTATTGTATGCATACAAAAAGTAACGAATGCACGTAAACTTATATTAAATTTACCAATTAATTTAAATGCAACAATCGTTTAGCTTTGAATATTTTATTATTAATGTAATTTTTTAATATTAAACGAAATGATTTATTGTTTATAGAAGTAATAACATTTTTATGATTGTAAACAAAAATTAAAGGTTATTTTAATAATTTTTAAAATAAAAAAGCCATTTATCACATTATGCAAAATTATATTAATTTGCATTTTAATTAATAATTAATAATAACTGGTAAAACTAAATAAATATGTAAATGTATTTATTGTTTTGAAAATATAAATATAAATACATAATTATAATATTTTATTAACTCATTTCTTCTTCTTCGTTATATTTCTTTTTCCTTCTTCTTTTCACCTTAATAATTTTCACTATAATTTGGCTTAAGATAATCATATTAATTTTTTTATTTAATTAATTGTTAAATAAAATTAAAAATTTTTATTATTATCAGGTTAAATAAATATAACCACGTGAAAGTTAGGACTGAAGCTGTCAGTTTTTAACTGTTTATTTGTTTCGAAAATTTTCACTATCGCTAAATCACTAAAATTCGTATCAACAAATTGGCTATGCCTATAGCTGACCTAAAGGTGCATTTCACTGTTATATTTAAAAAGTTTTATTATTTTGGTTATTTAAGAAGAATACATAATTTACTAAAATACGAAATTTCGAATTTTAACAATAATAAAAGAAATATCAATTTATTAAAACAGTTTACTGAAAATAGCAGAAACATTTATATAAATTAACTGTACATTTTCTTATTATAACTTTATTTCTAAATTCAGTGGTTCGCCACTCTAGATTTTTTTCCGTGTGAAGATGATAAATATGATGATAATCATAATAATAATGAAAAATATGATCATAATGTTTAAGGTGAAGAGGGTGATGATGATAATAATACTAAGATGGTGAATAATATGTCGATGATTATAATAACGATGAAAATAATAAAAATGATAAAAATTATGATAATGATCGATGAAAGGGATGATAATGATGAAGGCACATGACTATCCAAAATAAAGATTTTTAAAAAGACTTTTTTAATTTAAACAAGGGATACAGAATAAGAAATAAAGCCTTTTAAAATAAAAAAGCTTGTTAATTTAAAAAGAACGGTTGCAATTTAATAAATCAGCTGCCAGAACCAAGACACGTGATAAGCTCAAGTCATAATGCACTTGACTAAGTGCTTCACTAAATACATTAAGATTACTATTACTGAGTGTGTAACAACCTTAATGCTAAAACCTAATATATAGTCAATTACACCGTTAATTGTATTTAGACACATTCAACTATAAAATAATGATTTTAAAAATAACGACACATTCTTCTTTTTCCATTTGTCGTTACGTTTAGACAATTGTTTTACATAATTGTATTTTGTCATCACTGTTCTGTTTGTGAATGAAAAATCAAATTTATGTTCTTTATTCCTTTAAACTGGAAAAAATGTTTCCTTGTCCCAATGCATTTTTTGCATTTGATCAAGAATAATTTATTATTGATTCAGTTCAATTTTTTATTCTTGGTAAAAGAAATCTTTTCTGTTAGTCATAAAAAAATCACTTTTTCTCAGTTTTTCAAATTCAGTTAATTAAAATTTAATTTTAATCAATCAGTTCATTTTGTTTATAATTATGTTGGATTTTATTTTGGAAACATCTTTGAATCGTCTATTAAAAATGGAAAAAAAAATTTAATACCTGGCAAAAATTTGTTTCCCAAAAGAGTTATAAAAAGAATTTTTCTTCAGTTTAAATATAGTATAAATGAAAAAGAATTATCATTGTAAATTAAATCATCCAATACTTCGGCTAGTTTGCTCACTGATGCAAAATAATTAAATGATCTAAAAGCACTGTCAGGAAATTTGATCAGATTTAAGTGACTTTCTCGTGGTAACAAAATGAGTTTATGAAACATGGAATTTCTACTAAAGGATTACTGATTTTCAAAATATAATTCTTAATTACCTTTTTAATATTAAAGCAGCGGAAAATGCTATAAATAAGTTTATTTATCAATAAATGAATACACGTATTATAGGGAGTTTAAATACATACAAATATTATATACATAATAACTGCAATGACACGTACAATTTATTAAACTAATTATAAGTTTAATATTTGTGAGTTGCATATTAAGTTAATTTTATAAAAGTGCGATTTAAATTTTTATTAAAATTTAAAAAATCTTTGTTTTAAATGACACGAATTCAATGAATTGAATTTTGACTGTATTTGTCAGTGTCTGAGACTGATCATAATTTTTCATCATATGGATAAGATAAGAAAAATTAAAACCAAATTGACGATATTGCCAATTCCCTATTTAAATGTATCTGAAATATCGTTGTTTCCACAATTATTCCTTGGTCAAAGATCATCTTTAAATTTATCTTGACAATATAACTCAACTTCTTTCTTACAATTCAACTTTTTTTCTTACAATGAAAACTGTTTACTCTCATTTGTAAACTGGAATCATTTGTGATTTTATAATAACAATAATAATAATTAAAATATCATACCTCTAATTTAATTTATAATAACAATATTAATAATTATTCATAAAATCTACTTTCTTCCATGAATATGTAAAATACTCAGAAAAACTGTTTCATCTTTCAAAAGCCCGTAAATGATGGTTTTACTAATTTTTCAATCTCTAAAAGTTGTTTACAACTTTTTCTAAGAAATTGGGTATAACACGTGTAACTATGTTTAACTCAGTTTGGAATTTAATTACATCAGTAACGTTCGAGTTCCCTTGAAGATATTGAGCAAACTGATGTATTTAGTGATCTAAATCACTGTATCAGTTTCCTTGAAAGTTCTTAATGTTTGCTCAAAATTTGTAATTATTTGCCGAATTAAAAACAAACATTTATTATCACTTAGTGTACAATGTTTAAATGCGCCATTCTTTGATTTTTTTACTCTCTATAAATCGAAATAGTAAAAAGCTACTAATTGGAAGTTTTCTACTAATAATAATAGTTATTTTTTTAATGAATATATATATATATATATATATATATAGAAAAAACTCGTTCACGGTTTAACTAATTAATTAGTCATCTTTTATAGGTTTAGAGAATTAGTAAACCGAAAATCGTATTATTGTTTAACTTAAGTAATACATAATCCTAATTCATTCAACAGTATTTTTATATACAAAAAACTGTTTTTTAATATTTAAACAAAATTCACTCACTTTAAAATATTACTTTAATCCAGTGCCACATGGAAAAGCATGGTAGTAAAAAATGATAAATGTATCATATTTTTGACAGGATGATAGAAGAAAATAATATAAAAAATTATAATTTTTACAGTTTTCAATATTTTTTCGTGTCACGTTTTCTGCTATTTTCCCAGACATTGATCCTGTTATTTTTCCATACTTACTTTTCTATAAGGGAATTGATATATAGGGTTAAAAAGTACTTTTTTCCACACTCTACTTTCTGAATTTGAATAAGTGAATATATTCACTTATTTAGATGTCAAAAGTTTTCTACTTTTCAATAAGTGCATACACACTTACAAATAAGTGACATTTCACTCTAAATAAGTGGAATTTTCACTTATACGCATTTATTGAAAAAATGGAAGATTTTTTAATTACAGAATGAGATTTAAAGGGTAAATCTGAATTATAAAAATAATTAATTTGAAACCAAAAACTCAGTCACTAATTCAAATAGTTATATTTCTGCTAATCATTCAGTAAAAAATAACTAATTATGAGTTAAAGTCATTTTCAGGTCATGTAATTTTACTAATGATTAGTCATATTTTATTAATAATTAATTATATATTTTTCACTAATTTCTGAAACAAAAACTATTTTACTAATAATTAATTAGTTATTTTTAACTAATTCAGATTTAGAGGCCAAGTGTAGTATTACGTTTTTTCTTAAATAATATAAACTACTCACCGAACCTGAATTTTCCAGATTTACGATATCAGGACAAGTCTATATTTAATTTATATTTAATTACCTACTAAAGAAAAGGAAAAAAACACCTACAATCTTGTTCTAAAAATGGTCAGATTAATCATAGATTTCTTATAACAAACTTCCAGAAAAGTTCCATTTTAAAATCTGAATTGCTTCAATGTTTTTTTTCTCTCTCAAGATTCTTTAAAAAGATCAAAATTCAGCTTATCTTAATAACATTTATAATGCTGCTTATCAATATAATATTAATTTCGTATTCGTTTAAAATGATGACATTTCTATCCCCGAAAAGTTTCAATCAGATAAAACTGATTGATCGTTTTATCGAGAGATTTTTTCTTGAATTTAAAAACTGTGTAAAATAAATATAATGTAATTATGTAAACAGAGCATTTTCCTTAAATTGCAAAATAGCTACTTGAGTGAAATTTGTCAACTTCCTTCAATCTATAATACTTTAATAAATAAAAATTTGAATTAATCGAAGTTAAAATAAATTTGAGTCAACATTTGTTGAAACTGTTTTAAGTTTGGAACTATTTTCAATTTAAAAAAATTAAAACTTGGGTTGTTAGAACTTTTGAAGAATAGAAATAATCCTCAATAGAAGTTTGGAACGATTGAATTTCGTATAAATTATATGTAGAAGTATAAATACATTTTGTAAAAAAAAAACTATTCATTTAACTTTCAACAAAAATATTTCAACTTTTTGTAATGTTTCTTCCTAAGCTACTTTCTTCTTTTATTTATTTATTTTTTCTTTCTTAAATATAAAATTGGAAAATTCGTGCTCTTTTAAAACATTTTTTATTTATACTTTTACTTATTTGCCTATTTCTTGAAGTCGGCAGCGATTTTAATTTGCATAGAATAAAAGTTATATTTATCTAAAATTTTAAGTTTATTTGAATAACAAATTTCATTAAATTATTAATTTTATTTGCACTTGCAAAAATTTATAGTTGTAAATGACCAGAAACAATTCAATATTTTTCGCGCGCCTGACCGAGCGTTTATACATTGCTGTAATTTTCTACAGTTTTCAATATAAATTTCTCTTTAAATTTTATCTTTTCTTTAAATTATTTTCTTTATCTCCTTAAATTGAATAATTATTCGTTAATTTTTTAAGATATTTTGTTCTGTTGTCGATTATTTTCGACAGATTAAAAAATTTTCTTTCGATTGTCAATTATTTTCCTCATTTCTAAATTATTTCCTTTAATATTCAATTAATTTAGTTATTTTGTATACTTTCTTCCAATTATCAATTATTTTATTAAAATTTCAATACAATACTTTAATTTTCATTAATTTTCTACAATTTTCTCCATAATTTTTATCAGTTTTTAATTGACAATTTAGTATTCTCCTTCAATTTTATGATTATTCATTAATTTAAAAAAAAATTTCTAATCCCGATTATTCTCACCATTTTTCGATTATTTTTTGAATTATGAATTATTTTTTTTAATGATTAATTATTTTCGTCATATTATAATTTCATTTTTTAATTATCAATTATTTTCTCGATATTTCCATTTAATTCATTAATTTTCAATTTATTTCTTAAATTTTTAATTATATTCTATAATTCTCAAATATTTTCTTTAATTTTTAATTATTTTTATCGATTTTCCATTAGTTCCTCAATATTCAATAATTCTCGAATTGTTTCAATCACTTTTTTCACTCATTAAAATTTTTTAAAATTTTTAATTCAATTGTTATTATACAATTGTATTAATCAATTATTATTATTATGATTATTATCGCCTTTTTTCTGTTATTATTTCGATTATAATTAAGTTTCTTTAATTTTTAATTCAATTTTTCAATTTTTATTTCCATTCTTCAATTTTTAAGTATATTCCATAAATTTAAATTCAATTTTTTTAATTTTTAATTGCTTTCTTCAATTTTTAATTATTTTTTGCAATTTTAATTTTTTTTTTTTAATTTAGTATTGTTAAATGTGCAACTATTTCCAAGAATTATTCCTTCAATTTTCGTATTTTTAAATTTGCAATTATTTTCTTCAAATTTAATATTTTTTGTTTAATTTTTTCAATTATTTTTTTCAGTTGTCTATTAATCTAGTCAATTTTCGAATTGTGATTTCAATTCAAAGTTATTTTCGTTATTTTTCACATATTTTCATCAATTTTTTAATTATTCACATCATTTTTCAGCTATTTCTTTCAATTATTAATTATTTGTCACAATTTTCAATTATTTTCTACAATTTTTTCAATGTTCAATTACTATCTTAAAATTTTATAATTATTCTTTGCTTATTTCAATTATTTTCTTCGGTTGTGTATTAATCTAGACATTTTTTTAATTTAATTTTTTTGTCAAATATTTGCGTAATTATTTGCCAAATATTTTCTTTAATTTTTCAATTATTCTCGTCATTTTTCAATTATTTCCTTCAATTATTAATTAGTTTTTCGCAATTTTTAATTATTTCCTACATTTTTTTTTTAATTTTTAATTGCTATCACAAACCCAAGTGAATGTTACTTCTGATTGGCAAATAAGTTTGACGTAAAAAAATCAGGGAAAATTTGAAAAAAAATAATATCTTAAGATTTTATAATTATTATTTGATTTTTTTAAATTATCTTGTTCGGTTGTGTATTAATCTAACCATTTTTTTACTCTTGTTTTCAATTATCAATTATTTTCGTAATTTTCTAATTTTTTTTTTGTATCAGGATTAATTATTTTTTCAAATTTTAATTTAATTCTTAAATTTTCAATTTATTTCCTCAACTTTTGATTATTTTTTTTAATTTCAATTATTTTTTTCGTTTCCAATCCAGCTGTTCAATTTGCAATTATTTCCAACAGTTATTCCTATAATTTTTCAACTATGTTGTTTAAAAATATTCTTTTTTAAATTTCTTAAACTATTCCTTTCAATTGTGTAATTATGTAGTTATTTTTCGATTTTTTTTCAACTGTCAATTGCTTTTGTCATTTTCCAGATATATTCTTCAATTTCGTAATTTCCATTATTTGAAATTGCAAAAAATTTATAGTTTTAAATGACCAACAACAATGGAAAGTTTGTCGCGCGTTAATGTTGCTATAGTATTAAATAAACGAGAATCACTTTGTAATTGTCATTTAAATAAAATTGAAATTAATACCATCCAACAATTGTTTTCGAGTATTAATCATTGCTTTACACTGCACAAGGGATAATCTCTGAACAAAGCGATCATTTCGTGTTGAATCAATATATCGCATTCTGGCACACATTCATTTCGTGTTTTCATCAATTGAGGGTCTAGGCAGCTGCAATGTGATCGCAGTTGTGCTATTCCGAATTTCACACAATCGCGCATTTATCCTCGCCACACATCCACCTATTTAGAATTCTCCTATAAACTTAAAACCCGAAACGAGGCTAAATCTTGTGTATTTTCTTTTGCAGTTGGGATAATCGCAACCTTCTACTGGACCACCAGACGCCTCATCCGATTGTCAGAATCCTCTTAGTTCTATACTTGAGTCATCTTGCTCCAGTTTTTTTTTTTTTGCCTTTTATTCTTTTCTCAATTCTGCGATTCAACCTCAACATAATACAAGACTGAAACATGAATGGATTTCCCTCGATTCACGTGAATCAATCGTCATTAAAAAACACCTAATCTCGACTATTTCCTACAAACAATTTTTTAAAAATCTGTTCAACAATCAGCAACAATTTCGAAATAAGGGAATAAAAATTAAACGACGAAAATGCTTCTGAGAGAGCACAATGAAAATTGACTTCTGATGAAGTAGTAGACATTTCAAGTAAACTCCTCAGTGTGTATAAAATCTCCCCCAGAATCAAATAAAGGAACCCCTCTTGAGGCATAGAAAATAAATGGCGATCCCTCCCTACGTGTTACGAGCTCTGCCTTGACAATTTCGAAATAAGGTATAGCTTCCGCCTGAAATATAGTCAATTTAAAAAATTGCGAATGTGTGGAGAGAGAGGCAAAGATGATTCAAAAGTTAAGCTGGATATTGGTTAGATGATACTTGAAGAATGAGGCGAAAGGGGTGGTATTAAGATCCAAAAATGGATTGGCTGCCTTTATTCAGGTAGCCAAACGAAAAGAGGCAAGAAGCAGCGCTTTTCAAAAAAGAAATTATTTTCTGTATATCTGATGTATATAGAGGGGAAAAAATAAATCAAAACATTTAAGAGAAAGACTGAGAATATAGATTGTGCGATAAACACATATCCTGATTGTTTTGCCGTATCGCGTATACATATCTTAATGAAAATGAAGAAGGAAAATATCTCTGTTAAGAGTGTATCCACTCCACTTCTTAACGATACACTTACATATAAATAAATTTGAATATAATGATAAATTAAGAAAAAATGCCTCTCTTTGAAACAAATTGATGTAATTTAAATACACACATATGAATATTGTTACGGATAATACACGTAACTGAGCAAATAAAGGAACATAACTATACGAATAGAAATAGTACATGACTGCTGGAACTCCTATATGAAGGTAAAAAAAAAGAATATACCGAATAGTACTACATCCAAATGAATAAATAATATATTTAAATAAATAAAATTACAAAATTACAGATAAATAAAACGTCTATCCTACACAGTACAAATTTATATTTATACACAGACATTGGAATTTGTGAATAACTATATTAAGGACAGTTAATGTTCAGAGACTCGTTTAATGCTGTTAAAAATTGTCGAAAATCAGTGCAAGAAAGAAGAAATTGGCAGATTTGTTTTATGTTTTAGGGTGGGCATTTTATTTTTGAAAATTTGTGAATAAATGGCATCGAATGAAAGAAAAAAAGAGGTGTAAAGGCATCAGTGTCTGTGCGCGTTGGTGACTTGTTCTGCGAAGAGCGGAAAGCTTCCTTAATCGGACAGAATGGGTTGTGGGCAGAGCAAGATTGGTAGCATTTATCCTAAGAATAAGAAGAACAAAAGTAGCTCTAAGAAGAATGGCGACTCGATACGTGAGTATTGACTTTCCTTTTTTTTTTCAACAACATATAGCAAATAAATAACATATGGCTAAGTTATGGGGGAAAATTTATTACAAATGAAATCGCGCGTGGAAGAGAGATCTAACTCATATTTTAACTAAATTGAAAAATAGATTCTTTTTTTTTTACTCTTTCCATTTCTGTGACAAAAATTTTAATTATATTTTTAATGCTAAAAATAAAAAAAAAGTTCAAATAACAACTATTGTTCTTATAAGTACAGGTCACCATATGGAATAATTTTTAAAAATTTGCAGAAGAAATGTTTTTGGTATTTTTTAAATCATAAACAAGTAAAATATTAAAGCAATCAATATATTATATATATTTTTCACCTGTTTTAAAAGTTTTTTAAACTATTGTTTATTCAAATAAAAATAATTTCACTTTTTCCCTTTTCTCAAAATAGACATTTTACCGGTTAGATTCCTCTTCCATACACGGCTTCAATGAAGCGAAAGTTGGGATTTAAGTCTTCTATTTTAGACTTCCAAATCATGGGGGAAAATGGAATTGTGATGTCACTGTAGAAAATTAAAATCCAGAATCTTTAAAACTGGTAAATTTTAAAAAACGAAGATTTTTAAATAAAATTCTAATATTGTAAAACAAAGTAGAAAAGAAATAGAACATTTTTTTATTTGAAGTGATAAATATGTCTCAATTATGTTTTTTGGATAAATTCAATAACGCGTACGTGTTAATATTTGCGCACACACCAAATTTTGTAATTTCATTGTTTTATTGCGATTGTCCTCTGTTCGATATTGTTTCTTATCAGGTTAAATAAAGGTTAGACAATCCAATCTTCTAAAAATATTCTATATTCTAAAGTGGGATTGTTTATCCACTTATCATCTTCCTGACCTATATCTCAAATTTCTCAAGTGTTTGTCACATGTGAACTTATTTTCAAGCTTTTTTGTTGTTTTGTAATATTAAGTAATCGTCGATATACATATATTTATATAAAAAACAAAATATTTTTCAACTGACAGAGAAGAATTTCACTTATAATTGGAATATAAATATCTAACCTAAATGTTTTCGTTCAGTTAGTAAATATTATTTATTTATAAACTAACAGCTATATTTTTAAAATCTAAAATAATAATCCATAAGATTAATTCATTCTTTCATTCTGTCTACACCTTTAGTTTGGCACTTTTTTGTTTTAAATCAGAAACTTTTTAAAAAAAACATTTAAGTTGATACAAGTTTAAACCCTTATAAATTTTAGTCCAAATAATTTTAATTTCATTAATAAATAATTCTATATTTTTTTCTAAACTTTTCAACAGTATTCAATATACAATTATTCTCTTTAATTCTACAATTTTATTATTTATAATTTATAATTTATAATTAATAAACTAATAAGGTTTAACCTTTATTATGCCGTGTAATTAATTTTTTAAAACTATTTTGTCCTGTTGTCGATTATTTTCGCCAGTTTTCGAATTTTTCAAATATTGTCAAATAAGTATTTTCTTAAAATTTCAATTTAATTTTTTAATCTTCAATTTATTTCTTTAATTTTTAATTATTTTCTTTAATTCTCAATTATTTTCTTCAATTTACAATTGCATTCTTCGTTTTTCAATAATTTTATTCAATATTTTATAATTGTCGTAATTTATCAATTATCAATTATTTTCTTGAAATTTTAATACAATTCTTCAATTTTCATCAGTTTTTTATTGACAATTTATTATTCTTTTTTAATTTTAGGAATATTCATTAAAATACCGATTATTTTCACCATTTTTCGAGTTTTTTCTACAATTTTTAATTTTTTTTTTAATAGTTAGTTATTTTCGTCATAATGTAATTTTTTTTTAAATAACAATTAAATTCTTGAAATTCTCATTTAATTCTTAGATTTAACATTTATTTCTTCAATTTTTAATTCTTTTCTTCAATTCTCAAATATCTTCTTTATTTTTCAATTATTTTTATCGATTTTTAATTAATTGCTCAATATTCAATAATTCTCAAATTTTTTCAATTACTTTATTCAATATTCAATTATTCATGCAGTTTCTCAATTATCAATTATTTTCTTGACATTCCAATACAATTCTTCAATTTTCATTTATTTTCTACAATTTTTTTCCATATTATTAATCAGTTTTCCATTGACAGTTTATTATTTTTCTTCTTCAATTTTATGATTACTCATTAATTTAAAAAAAAATTTGTTCGAATATCGATTATTCTCACCATTTTGCGAGTTTTTTTACAATTGTTAATTATTTTTTTTAATATTTAATTATTTTTGTCAATGTTTAATTATTTTTGTCATATTGTAATTTTTTTTTATTAACAATTAAATTCTTTGATTTCCAATTTATTTCTTCAATTTTTAATAATTGTTTTCTTCAGTTTTCAAATACTTTATTTATTTTCCAATTATTTTTCTCTGCTTTTTTCAATTACTTTTTATCCATTTTTAAGTATAGGTATATTCTTAAAATTTCAATTCTGTTCTTCAGTTTTCAATTTTTTTTTTTTTTTTACATTTAATCCAGTTGTTAAATGTGCAATTATTTCTAACAATTACTCCTATAATGTTTCAATCTGCAATTATTTTCTTTTAAATTTAATACCTATTTCTTGTTTAATTCTTTCAATTATTTTTTTTTCAGTTTTCTATTAATTTAGTCATTTTTCGAATTTTATTTTCAATTTACAATTATTCTCGTCATTTTTCAACTATTTCCTTCAATTATTAATTGTTTTTCGCAATTTTCAATTATTTCTTACAATTTTTTCAATTTTTAATTATTACCTTAAAATTTTTCTAATTATTCTTTGATTTTTTAAATTATTTTGTTCGGTTGTGTATTAATCTAGCCATTTTTTGAATTCTGTTTGGAATTGACAATTATTTGCGTAATTTTCCAAATATTTTCTTTAATTTCTCAATTATTCTCGTCATTTTTCAATTATTTCCTTCAATTATTAATTATTTTTCCCAATTTTCAAATATTTCCTACATTTTATTCAATTTTCGATTATTATCACGAACCCAAGAGAATGTTACTTCTGATTGGCAAATAAGTTTGACGTCAAAAATTCAGGGAAAATTTGAAAAAAAAAAAATTATTTTAAGATTTTATAATTATTATTTGATTTTTTAAATTATCTTGTTCGGTCGTGTATTAATCTAGCCATTTTTTGAATTTTTTTTTCAATTATCAATTATTTTCGTCATTTTCTAATTTTTTTTTGAATTATTATTTATTGTAATCTTCAGCCTTATGGCCCAGAAGTGGACTTGGTTTACGAACTAATTTAATAACATAAAATAAAATCACGTGCGCACTCATACTCATACCTCTTTATCTTTTTTACAAATTTTTTTACTATTTTACAATCCTCATAACTGTCATTCGTCAGTTTCTTAACTTTATGTAGGGGAGACCGAGGAGGAAAGTAACAAAAATCAGTTTTTTGATGCTAGCATTAAAACTATTTGTCGGATAAGTTCTGTAAACATATTAATCGAAAGCTTGGACTTTCACCTATTAAATAAAATTGGAATTAAACATTAATAATAATTTGATAGTTCACTGCAGGACTTTTTAATCAGCTCTTTATTTGTTACTTTCCTCCCCACCCCTGAGGTGGAAAGTAACAGCACGAAGGAGGAAAGTAACACTTTAAAATTAAGGCTAGCATTTCAAATATAAAACTGCTATTAATTTAAATTATTTTTATTATGAACATATAACAAGACAAAGTGATATTAACTACATTTTGTACATAATTGGCAGATATTTTTGCACTTTTTTGAAATCAAGTTTTTTTTTATCTATTTAGTATTCGTTGAATAAGAATGACATTAAAAAAGCATCGTTTCTTAAAAATTTCAATCAAAAGTCCAAAATTTAGTCTTTAAAATATAAAATAAACATATAAATCACATAGTTATAAAAAAGGAGGAGGTTTATAAAAATAAAGCATTAGATGAGGAGGAAAGTAACAACGTGTTACTTTCCACCTCACCCCTCTTTTCCTTGGATTTCAAAAAACAAGTTTAAATTACACAAAAGTATTTTGCATTTTTTAATTATGCACCAGCACGACTTAAAGATAAACAAAAAAGCTTCAAAAAAACAAAAAGCATATTTAAAATATCTATAAAATCAACAAATTATGATATTTTGAAAATTTAGGCAAAAACTTACTTTTGACGTAATTTTTGCACAAAATGTCAGTATCAGATATGTAGCTTTTCCAGTTTCCCATGCAATAATATACCTTGGTGTGCAGAACTCTAGTCCTAAGATCCATCTCATATAATCCATAATTACTTTTTCTAATTCTTTCCTAACTTCCCATCCCCAAATTTCAACCCCATAAGATACAACACTACAAACCAGATATTCCATTAATTTTCTCCTTCTCTTAAAATCACTCTTACATATCTTTTCTCCTACACGGAAAAAAATCTAGAGTGGCGAACCACTGAATTTAGAAATAAAGTTATAATAAGAAAATGTACAGTTAATTTATATAAATGTTTCTGCTATTTTCAGTAAACTGTTTTAATAAATTGATATTTCTTTTATTATTGTTAAAATTCGAAATTTCCTATTTTAGTAAATTATGTATTCTTCTTAAATAACCAAAATAATAAAACTTTTTAAATATAACAGTGAAATGCACCTTTAGGTCAGCTATAGGCATAGTCAATTTGTTGATACGAATTTTAGTGATTTAGCGATAGTGAAAATTTTCGAAACAAATAAACAGTTAAAAACTGACAGCTTCAGTCCTAACTTTCACGTGGTTATATTTATTTAACCTGATAATAATAAAAATTTTTAATTTTATTTAACAATGAATTAAATAAAAATATTAATATGATTATCTTAAGCCAAATTATAGTGAAAATTATTAAGGTGAAAAGAAGAAGGAAAAAGAAATATAACGAAGAAGAAGAAATGAGTTAATAAAATATTATAATTATGTATTTATATTTATATTTTCAAAACAATAAATACATTTACATATTTATTTAGTTTTACCAGTTATTATTAATTATTAATTAAAATGCAAATTAATATAATTTTGCATAATGTGATAAATGGCTTTTTTATTTTAAAAATTATTAAAATAACCTTTAATTTTTGTTTACAATCATAAAAATGTTATTACTTCTATAAACAATAAATCATATCGTTTAATATTAAAAAATTACATTAATAATAAAATATTCAAAGCTAAACGATTGTTGCATTTAAATTAATTGGTAAATTTAATATAAGTTTACGTGCATTCGTTACTTTTTGTATGCATACAATAATTATCTTATTGAATTTTGGAATCCCTGAAGAAAAAAAAACGTAAAATAAAAATTAAAAATCGAATCTCTAAACGTTAAAAAAACCTTTATTAAATGATAAATATAGTGGTATTTGTAAACTTATTAAGTTTATTTACAATTTTAATAACCCTAATTTTCAATAAAATCAAATTTAATGAAACTTTAAGAATATCAAAAACTACTTATCAAAATATTAGAAAATCATGTCAATTTAAACTTAAATTATATATTAATGACGAAACTAAATACATATTTAAATTTTTTTATTGTTTTGGAAATCAAAGTACAAATACAAAATTATATTTTTGTCAGAACATTTTATCGTATTCACTTTCCTTCTTCATACTTTTTTATACGTCACTACATTTTATTGCAGATAATTAAAACACTTATATTAATTATAATTAAGGTCTTAGTAAAAATTTTAATACTTATTATGTGATAAAATAAAAATAAATAACACCTAACCACGAAAATATTTGAAGTTGAAATTGTCAAAACATATATTCATCTGCTTTTTCTGACTATTCATCAAAATCAAATTTCTAGCTATACATTTTGAATATTTAACTTTTAGAATTTTAATATCTTTCTTTTAAAGTGACAAATATATAAATTAATAATACACTTTCCCTAATATAGAAAAATTGAGCGACGATTTTCAATTTCGCCAAAACAGTGATATTGGCAATATCGTTCGTTCGTTTTTGGCTAAATGTTTAGCTATTATGGAGAAAAGTTTTACGAATGCAGTTATACTTTTTTTTCCGTGTAGTCCCCAAGTCTGCCTCGCAGCAATTTTACCTTTAAATTCTAATTCTTTTACATGATCGCGATAGTCGCATTTTCTATTAAGGTAGTTCTCCGGCTTCAGGGCCGCACAAATACTATAAAAAAAAATAAAATAAAAACAAATAAATAAAAAACTAATAAATTAAATCTGAAAACGTAATTTAAAGCAATATGTTAGTCTCGTGACACTTCACATGTGCTTCAAACGAAAGAATTTTGGCAATTTGCGACCGTTGGATTTCCTTTCGCTTGTAAATTCAATGGAAAATCACATTGGTTTCGAATTTCAGATTTGTAGGGGAGAGTCGGGTAGCCCCGGACACACGTGAAATAGAATAAACCAATTACTTTCTAAGTCTAAAATCACATTTGTATCGTTTAAAATGTTCATCAAATGTAATTTTGAAAATATGGTCTATTATCATTAATGGGATTAATAGAAAATCGTATTTTCATGTTCACTCCTTTCAAATCAATGACTTTTTAAGAATTTAAGACCATATTTACTGTACAATTTTTACTTCAAAATGTCAAATATAATCTTCTTTCTTTTCAGCAATGCCTAAATGTACTTTCAGACAATGAAATCTGTTAATATTGTTTGTTCATTTAAAGTTTCTTTCTTTTTATAGCAAATTTACTGAAATATATCATCGTCGGGTAGCCACAGACATATTTTGTCATATACTACCAGACATAATTTACATAGTAGAAGTCACTTGTTTCTGTCAGAATAAAATTTTAATGTTTATATTTGGTTAATTGCGAAATATATAAGATTAAAAAGAAGTGTTTAATCCATAATAAAAGTATAGGAAATGTATAAATAATAGTTACAAATCAAGTATTCTACTTCAAAAGTACTTTTTAAAAATTTTAATTAACAATTTTCTGAGTGTCCGGAGCTACCCGACACTTTTTTTTTATAACCATTTTTAGCGTAATATATTTCCTTAATTTTATTAATTCCTATATGTTTAGTTTTTAATTTTGCTTTTTAAAAGTGTTACTAATGATGTTAAACTTATAAAAAACCTTAAACATTAGTTTTATGAACATTATTTTACAATTTATAACTAAAAAAGCTTAAGTGTCCGGGGCTATCCGACTCTCCCCTATAATTAAAAAATGAGCATCGATAACCCTATAAATTTTTTTTTATATTATTTCTTTTATTTGTCCCTATAACATACTAGTTTTTGAAAAAAATTTAGCGAGTAGTTTTCCACATATTAATAATAGTGTGCCACTTTTATACGTTTAGTGTATGATTCCCATGTAAATGTTGAAACTTTGAAGGTAAATATCTCAATTTTTAGCATCGCAAGGGGCCCTAAGATTTTTACCACACATAAAGCATACAAAAAAGAACATTTATCCAAAGTTTAAGAAAATTCTAACGAAAATCGATTTGCCGGAGAAATACCTTAAAAGTGAAGCCAAGATATTTAAAAGAATCCACCTCTTGAATATACTCTTTCCCCCATTTCCAATTCTCTTTCTTTTCCTTTCCATTTTTGTTAAAAATTATAACTTTTGTTTTATTAACGTTTAAAATCAATCCTCTTGCAATTAAGAAGAATCTCAAGACACTCAACATAGCTTCCAACGCTTCCCTGTTCCTAGCCAGCAAAACAATATCGTCCGCGTACTCTAAAGACCAAATTCTCACATTTCTTATTCTTACGCCTCCTATATTTCTTTCCTTCCACAAAGTGTCTAATCCTGCCATATACAAATTAAAGAGTATCGGACTCAGACCACAGCCCTGTCTAACCCCAGTCCTGACGATGAATTCTTCCGCCAATCCTTTGTCCGTCCTTACCATCACCTTAGTTTCTACATATATCTTCTGAACCTTATTCACTATATGTTCGTTTACTTTCATTTCCTTAAGTATCTTACACAATTTGTCTCTATTGACGGTATCGAACGCTGCCCTTAAGTCTACAAATGCTGCATATAAACGATCCTCCCTTTTACAAGCCGTCATCTGTGCAATATGATTCAAAATGTAAATGTTCTGTATAGTTGACTTGCCTCTTCTAAATCCTGCCTGAGTCTCAGGCAATAAACCACTATCTTCTACAATTTTTTCTAATCTGTTTCTTATTATTTCTGTATATATCTTGTAAGCCGAAGGTAGAAGTGAAATTCCTCTGTAATTTTTCAATACCTCTTTATTCCCACTTTTATGTAGTGGTACCAAAATACTAATTTTCCAATCTTCGGGAATATTCCCACTTTTCCAAATAGCCTTCATTAATTCCATTAATTTTGTTGTAACTTCTCTTCCTCCATATAGCCAAGCTTCATTTGGAATACCATCTATACCTACTGCTTTTTTCTTCTTCAACTTTTTAATTGCATTTATAATTTCCTCATTATCTAACGTATCATCTTCAAGAATCGGTTCCACACTTTCATTATTCTTTTTTTCTCTGACCTCTTTTGACTCCACTCCATTTAAAAGATTCATAAAATGTACTCTCCAATTTTGCTCACTTATATTATTTTCCGCTTTTTCCCTCTTTTTTCTATTTCCTCTTCTTCCTTCATGTTCTTTTCCTTTTCCCTGAATAGTTCCTTCATCTTCCTCTTTGTTTCAAACATTTCTTCTCTTGATATTTTACCCCTTTTCCACTTTTTGTACATTCTTTTCATATTTCTTTTAGCTTTTGTACATCTTCTGTCCCACCATGGTTTGTAACCAATTTTCTTATTTTTCACTTTAACTTCTTTATAGTTCAAGGCTTTTTGAATCATATTTTTTAGATTTATCCATTTTTCTTCAATCGTCAAAATTATATCTTTATTCTCTTGTTCTTCTCCATCAGTCACCTTATGATACTCCTCAATTGCTGCTTCACTCCAATCTATAATCCTCTTGTACTCTGCTTTTCTTTTCACCTTCCTTTTCCTGTGTTTTCCTGCTACATTCACTAGTAAGGGCATGTGGTTTGATTCCACTCTTTCACCTACTCTAAAATTCATTATCTTTTCAAAACATATAGTATTTATAATTACATAATCAATTACGGAGCAGCCTCTAGAACTAACATACGTAAAATTTCCATCTACATCACCATTTTGAGTGCCGTTCAGTAAAAGCCATCCCTTGTTGTTAATATTATTTATAAATTCCTTCCCTTCATTACTTACTGTTTTATCCTTACTTTGTCTTTCAGTATTCCAATTATTTTCATTTTCTCTTATTATCCCACCCATTTCTCCTATTCTTATATTGAAATCCCCACCTATTATCATATTCCCTTCCTTATGTAAATCAACTTCCTGTTTTAAAAATGTATTAATCATATTCAGATCTCCTGAATTATATACCGTCCAAACATTAAAAACTTCATCATTTACCTCAAAATAAGATTTTACTAAACCTTCATTTATGACTAACTTTTTGGCTTTAATCTCTTTAAAAGACTCTTTTCTTATACCTATTAATATTCCCCCTTTTGACCTTCCTTTTTTCTTTACCTTTATCGCGTCTATGCTATCCCACACATGAGTATTTGGTAATCTTTTTATTAAATTTATATTACTTTTATTATTTAGCCACGTTTCTGTCAAGCTTATAAAATCAAAATTATACAAGAAATCCCAAAAATCACTATCTTTATTTCCTAATCCCGCTACATTCCAAAAAATTAAACTCCAATCTTCCTTTTCTTTTATTCCAACTCCTGGGGCCTCAATCCTTCCCCTGATTACTTTTATTACCATAATATTTCTGCCGTTTTTCTTGGTTTTCATACTGATTTCCCGATTTTTCCTTGTCACTTTCTTTTTCCACACTTTCCCAGAATTTCCATACATTATTTATCCTAACCTTTCCCTGTGCTACCTTGATTCCGCAACCTTTATCTCTTTGTTCTTTCGCCCACTTAACAATTTTCTCTTGTTTCTTTCTTTCTTCCCATGTCAAATCATTTTCAATAAAAATTTTGCTCCCACTCAATTTATTTTTATTTTTCATAATATTTTTCTTATCCTCCCAATCTTTTAATTTTGCAACAACCACTTCTCCTGCTTTCCTCGCATATAAAATTTTAGTTTCTATTTCTAATTTTGATCGAATTAAATTTTCCACCCAGTTTTTTAGGTTTTCACTATCTGCTTTAATCCCTTTTATAACAATGTTTAATTTCCTATCCATTCTATTTTTATCGTTAATCATTTTTTTAACAATATCTACCTCCCTCGTATTAAGTCTGTTTAAACTGCAAGCTGAGCCCGCCACACCACTGGCGCCACCTCTTGTCGAACATTCGCTTTTAGCCTCGCTAAATCTTTTCGGTCCCGAAATAACCTCACTTTCTTTTATTAGATTTGAAAGATTTTCTACCTTATCCTCTAATTGCTTTATTCTTATATCACTTTCGCTTACCTTAAGTATCAATTCTTCTACTTGCTTTCTAAGAATTATCTTTTCTTCTCTCTCTTTTTGTATTTCGTCTTTCAATTTTTTACATTCCGCTTCATATATTACACTCTCGTCGAATGAAACCTTTTTAATTGTTTTATCAAGAAGCGACTGTTTTTTGTCTAAAATTCCTCCTCTTCCTCTACCTGATCCTCCACCCCTTTCTGTTCCTCTACCTCTTGTGAAAGTCACATTTTTATATTTCGTTCATTAAAAATCAAATAAATTTTGAACTATTAATTTTTTTTTATTAATTTTTTTTATTGTTGAATTTAATCAATTCAAATTTTGGAGGTTGCAGCGGTATTCCAAGATTGTCATTTAAATAATTTTAGATTAAAATATTAATTAGTATTAAATTTTCTATTTATGTAAAATCCTGATCCTGTTTCCTGAGACAACGAAGAATAGAATTTCCTGAGTAGAAGAGGTTTAAAAATAAGATCAACGTTTGAATTTACCGCCCATTTATTATCATGGTTCCATGATCCAATTCGTTATTTCTGCCATTCCCGCGCATGGATTCTTTTATAATTTTATTTGGATTTATTGATGTGCGATTGCTGCGTTTTGCCCTTCGACATTATTTCTCTTTAGGAGATTGAAAAATTATGGAAATTCATGGAAGAATTTATCTAGCCTTCTGTCTTCTCTACGGAAGCTCCTGATGCGAAAAGCCCATTAAAATCATCATACGGACCTGATGTCAATGAATTCACTCGTGTGTGGTGTAATTTTGTCAAAAGGAACATATTAGAGGATAATGGAGGAGAGCCTACATAAATTATGTATCCTTACCATCTGGAATGAGCAATAGAAGAAATATTATAATCTTAAAGGATTTTATTAATAAATTGGATATCCGAGGGCCCCAGTTCAGAACTCTCCGCTCCTGGAATCGTTACTATGGAAATAACTAACTTAGTTCAAAATTTTATAAAAACAATTGAAAACCTAAAAATCCATGGTTACGTTGTCAACAAAATCTCAAGCATCGTCACTTTTCGTCGGCAACCTCCAAAGAAGCAACATCTCCGAGAAATAGTTTTATTTAATTGTGTCATAGATAAATTTTATTTTGTTTTAAATCATTTAATTTGTGTCCATTCCTGTTTCCGAGGATATCAAACCGTTTCCTGTTCTTTTCCTGAATTTTCCTTTTTATTGGTATGAGATTTATTTGTAATAAAAATTCAGCAAAGGATAATAGGTTTTGTTAATTGATGGCCATTGAAGGCATTTTGTTTAATTAAAGAAATTTTCTTATATAGAATCCTTTATTGAATTTTCCTTTTTAATTTTCAATTGATTTATTTGATTCTCTCATTTAGTAAATTATAACTTTATTACTAAAAATTTCTTATCAATTTGATTGCATAATTATTTAATGTAATTTTGACTTCTTCCCTATATATTTTCATCTGTCCATATTTAAAATTATAATTTATTTAATATTTCAACCCCAATTTAATGTAATTTTGACCCAACCCAGGATTAATGATTATTTTAAAGAAACAATTTAAATCCAAACCCTTTTAATGTAGTTTTGACCCATCCCGAATATAGTAATTATTTTAAGAAACAATTTCTTAGACAATCTTGGAAGATCGTGACGAAAAGTCACTGATTTAATTTAGAAATAAAATTAGAAAATTTATTAATTGTATTGTAAATTTGATTCTGATTATAATCCTTATGATAAAATTTGTATTTTATTAAATTATTATAGATTGTTTATAAATTCAACACTGTATTATAAATTATATATTGTTTAATTAAATATTGTTTTCTAAATTTTAGAATTTTCATTTGTGATTTTGGCTTAAATTAATTTATAAACTAATTTTTTAATTTACAATTAGTCATAAAAGAATCTTATTTTATCTCAATTTTGAGTTTCAAAGAATCACCCCTCTCTGCCGTGAGGATTACAACTTCTGAGTAGCCGAGATTTTTCCGTCGTTGTTTAATTGAGTTCGTGAATTATTAATTTCTATTTTTTTTATTCCTAATTAAAAGGCGCCCAACAAATAATTAATTTTCATAATTTATCTTTTGATAAGTTAATTTTCTTTGGAAACTATCAATTCTCAACGCCGAAGGTAACCAAATAAAATTTTAAATTTAAAATTAATTTTAAGGTTACACTCTTTGCGACATGATTTTAACAAACAAGACGTACCTAACCTTACTTTCCACGCCACTCTTAAACTTTCACTTTTCTTTCCTTTATTTTTCGTTTAACAAGATTGCAACCATTCACAGTTAAATATAAGCCTTATTGCCACTCAAACTCCACACTTTTACAATAATATAACAATTTTGTATTATTTTAAACAACAAAATCACAACGACAATTCGCAACACGCGTCCGTCCATTACCACGCCATCTAACCAAGTCCTCATTTTTTTTTGAATTAGGAATTAATTATTTTTTCAAATTTTAATTTAATTCTTAAATTTTCAATTTATTTCCACAATTTTTTCCCTTTAATTTCAATTGTTTTTTTTCTGATTTTTAATCCAGTTGTTCAATTTGCAATTATTTTCAACTGTCAGTTATTCTCGTCATTTTCCAGATATATTCTTCAATTTTCGTAATTTTCATTATTTGAATTAGCAAGAATTTATAGTTTTAAATGACCAATAACAATGCAAAGTTTGTCGCGCACTTGGGCTTAATGTTGCTGGTTATCTAATAAAATTTGGAATAAAATGAGGAGATGAAAATGATTAATTTTGATTAGTTAAATGAAAGTATAAAGTAAGTGATAAATAAGAAAAACGCCTACAAAATAATCAATTAATTTATTTATTTGCTTCTAGATTTTCGTGACTTTTCAGTAAAATAGGTTATTGAAATTTAAGTAGGTAATCATCATTAGGAGAATTAGTAGATGGCCTTCTTGGCCTTCTTAGACTTGCGAAATACAGTGAAATTGGACCGGATGCATATAACTCTATTCATCGCGATCGGACAATGGGGCAAACATTTCGTTCTTAAAGTTGGCTATACGTATGTACATAGTGAATGATTACGCGCGTTGTCAAATAAAATGAAGTGTCTCGCTTAATTGAAATTAGTGAAGAAAATTGCCCTTTTTCTGTACCTAATATACACCTATATAAATATGTGAGTGTGTGTTTATTTCTTCTTCCTCTTTCTCTCTCTCTCTCTCTCTCTCTCTTTCTCCAACAAAATACACTCAAATCTCTTTATATCGAACATACTCAAAGGGAACTCAATATCCTTTCCTTTTGGTCTCAAATCTAGATTAATCTTCCACATCTACTAATCACAGGCATTCAGAAAGTTTCTATAATATATATGCCCCTTAAGACACAAGATTAAACTTGGATATGAATATCTCAATAGCTTACGAAAATTCAATGGCACAATTTTCAGGAGCAATTGAGCGAATTTCATAAAATTCTAAACCAATTCGATCTTGGTAGATAAATGACTTTATTTTTAAAAACAAATATTTCTCATTTTATAGTGAAGAATAGTAAAAAATAAAATGAAAAATAAAATAATTAGAAGTACTTTGTTAAAAATACTATAATTATTAATAAAAAAAAATTACATTTCAGATAAAAGCATTTTTCAATACTAATGATGGATTTGTAGCTTTATTAGTGCGAAAAATACCTTATTATTATAAAAATAAAAAATTGTCATATTATAGATTCGTAAGTTAATTAAAACACTATCTTTTAAAAATTAGTGTGTCCAAAGAAAGAAAACTAATAATGTAACAATGTTGTTAAAAAATACAAACACACTGAGAAAATAAGTTGACTAAATACAACCAATTTTTGATTAAATTTAGCAGAGAGAGGTTGTTGATATAGCACCTGCAAAGCACTTAATTGATTTTAGCAGAGCATATGCTCCGGTATCCTAGAAGTTTGATTGTCATCGCCGGTATTTTGTTTGTTTTGTCCCGAGGAACCCTAACCTAGAAATAAAGCTGCTTGGCTAGAGGTTTATTTTCTCAGTGCATTTCTTATTAAACATAATGTAAATAAAGTAGGCATTAATACACGGATAAAAAAGTATAACTGCATTCGTAAAACTTTTCTCCATAATAGCTAAACATTTAGCCAAAAACGAACGAACGATATTGCCAATATCACTGTTTTGGCGAAATTGAAAATCGTCGCTCAATTTTTCTATATTAGGGAAAGTGTATTATTAATTTATATATTTGTCACTTTAAAAGAAAGATATTAAAATTCTTAAAGTTAAATATTCAAAATGTATAGCTAGAAATTTGATTTTGATGAATAGTTAGAAAAAGCAGATGAATATATGTTTTGACAATTTCAACTTCAAATATTTTCGTGGTTGGGTGTTATTTATTTTTATTTTATCACATAATAAGTATTAAAATTTTTACTAAGACCTTAATTATAATTAATATAAGTGTTTTAATTATCTGCAATAAAATGTAGTGACGTATAAAAAAGTATGAAGAAGGAACGTGAATAAGATAAAATGTTCTGACAAAAATATAATTTTGTATTTGTACTTTGATTTCCAAAACAATAAAAAAATTTAAATATGTATTTAGTTTCGTCATTAATATATAATTTAAGTTTAAATTGACATGATTTTCTAATATTTTGATAAGTAGTTTTTGATATTCTTACAGTTTCATTAAATTAGATTTTATTGAAAATTAGGGTTATTAAAATTGTAAATAAACTTAATAAGTTTACAAATACCACTATATTTATCATTTAATAAAGGTTTTTTTAACGTTTAGAGATTCGATTTTTAATTTTTATTTTACGTTTTTTTTTCTTCAGGGATTCCAAAATTCAATAAGATAATTATTGTATGCATACAAAAAGTAACGAATGCACGTAAACTTATATTAAATTTACCAATTAATTTAAATGCAACAATCGTTTAGCTTTGAATATTTTATTATTAATGTAATTTTTTAATATTAAACGATATGATTTATTGTTTATAGAAGTAATAACATTTTTATGATTGTAAACAAAAATTAAAGGTTATTTTAATAATTTTTAAAATAAAAAAGCCATTTATCACATTATGCAAAATTATATTAATTTGCATTTTAATTAATAATTAATAATAACTGGTAAAACTAAATAAATATGTAAATGTATTTATTGTTTTGAAAATATAAATATAAATACATAATTATAATATTTTATTAACTCATTTCTTCTTCTTCGTTATATTTCTTTTTCCTTCTTCTTTTCACCTTAATAATTTTCACTATAATTTGGCTTAAGATAATCATATTAATATTTTTATTTAATTAATTGTTAAATAAAATTAAAATTTTTTATTATTATCAGGTTAAATAAATATAACCACGTGAAAGTTAGGACTGAAGCTGTCAGTTTTTAACTGTTTATTTGTTTCGAAAATTTTCACTATCGCTAAATCACTAAAATTCGTATCAACAAATTGACTATGCCTATAGCTGACCTAAAGGTGCATTTCACTGTTATATTTAAAAAGTTTTATTATTTTGGTTATTTAAGAAGAATACATAATTTACTAAAATAGGAAATTTCAAATTTTAACAATAATAAAAGAAATATCAATTTATTAAAACAGTTTACTGAAAATAGCAGAAACATTTATATAAATTAACTGTACATTTTCTTATTATAACTTTATTTCTAAATTCAGTGGTTCGCCACTCTAGATTTTTTTCCGTGTATTAAATATCAAGTTTTCATTAATCGACCGTTTCTTTCACGAAAGAAAAACTATAGGTATTAGATAATATTATTAGCTTTTTCTTCTTTTTATAGAAGAGAATAATATGCTTAAACGTTGTAGAAATTTCTGCTCTTTGATAGTAGATCAATGCTCTCGATATACTAACACTGAGCACGTAATCTTTTATTTTTTCCTCATTCGCGTCATTGTTTATCGAACGCTCCTATACTTATACACGCTAGAGAATTATTTTAGCTTATTTTTTGAAAACAATTACTATATTTTGAGAAAAAATCCACAATGGCAGTTAATAATTTCATTCTTATAAAAATATAAAAGAATTAGAACGAATATATTTTTTCTAATTAGTAACTCCCATTGTGGACTATATAATCCAGAATGGCAGTTATTATTTTCTTTCTGATAAGAATTAGCGAAAAAGTTGACAATAGCAATGATATTATTTTTAGTTTTCATAATAATATAAGCACAGAGAATTGAAACACAATGAAGAATTCAAAATAGACGTGAAAAAGTCAACAATAATAAGAGTGAAATAAACCTCCACAACTTTAGAATTTATTCGATGTAAGAAATTCCTACTCTCGTGATTTACGAGTACTTACACGTTTTTTTTTGTACCTTATCGTACCTAAAGTCGTTAAATTGTGGCTTGTCACCTTTCACCACTGAAAATTATATGGATTAAGTGTTGTGAAAATAAAAAAAGATTAACATGCAAAAACCAAGAAATTGAAACTTTCAATGGAATAAGAGTAAACTTAATTTAAACTAATTTTTCAAATAATAATTTTTTTTCTTTGCTTATCAATTTTCGTTTTACTGTTATTTGTTTTTAAGCAATTTTATCTATTTTAGTAATGACATTATGTCGATAATGACCAGTATGTGTATTAGAAGTTAATATGGTTCTGAAAAATACTTGTTATTGTGTCAGTTTTATATTTCTATTATGTAACGTATGCAAAAGTTATATTTTTGTGAAAGAAAAACCGTAAAATATGAACCTTTTTTTTACTAAAAACTTGTTTGTAACATTTCTACAATGTTCGACAGAGTAAAACGTATCAGGAAAGGTTTATTATATATATCGTAGGCGCCGCTTTAAAGTTCAAATTCAAATATATAACAGGAGGTCATTGTGTATGTGTTGTCTTGTTTAATTGCGGTTTCTTGTTTACTGAATCCAACTAGTGAGAGAAAATGATAATTATAACTTCGCGACAGTAACGATTATAATATGTATATTAATTAAAGCTCTGATTTATAAGTTACAAAGTTATGTTTACGTCAAACATAACGTTATAATAGTTAAAATACTCATAATGTTTTAAAAAATATTTTTAACAGTTATTATTTTATTACTGCTTTAATTTAACAGATTAGCAGTTTTATTCAGTTTCTTGTTTTCATTCAAACTCGACAATGAATATAATTTATCACAAATGATTTCTGCTACGTCGCACATTTGAGATAAATTTAGGTACAATGAAATGGAGTGTTGATTTATCAAAATGATTATTATATGATTAAAATGTAAGATTTAGCTGTTGTCTTCAAAGTAAAACTCACGACTTATCTTCGATGTTGATTTGTAAATTAATAGAAAAACTCAAATGGTAAAAAAAATTAAGAGAGAAGTCAAGTAATTAAGAGTGATTTATGGGCCACTGATATTGGTAGATTTTTTTCCGTTAAAAAATAATAAAATCAACAAATTTTTGTATAATGAGTAATTAGAAATCACTTTATCATAGTCCAAGCAAAAGCAAACAAATATAAAACTATAAATAATAGTTTTAAAATTTACAATAGAGCGAATCCAAAATTTAAGATTTAAATAAGGAAAATATATTTAAAAATTTACTTTTCATTTTCTTTTATCAAATAAACATTATTCGTGAAAAAAGTTTTTCGTATATATGTATAGTAGATATGTCAAATATGCGTGAAAGAGTTAAATACTAGTAATTTGAAACTGATAAGGCAATTGAGGAAATTTTTAAAAAATATGCGCAAGCATAGTGTTGTTGACGAAAATAGTTATTCAATGCTGCACTGTTGTCTTGGGATTCTCCAACAAATTATCACTTTCTGAAATCTGCCATTCACTGCGTATTTTTCATTCACGTGTGAAGCACGTAAACGGCCACATTATCAAACTAAATAATATATACAGTACGTATTTTCTACACTGGTATTACGCAGATTTAAAGTTTTAATTGGTTGCATTTCAGATTTGAAAATTTTCTACAAAGCTTTTTGTATAACCTTCACTATATAATTTGCTTTACCGATAATTCAATTCTGAGCCTTTATTCAATTTCCGATAAGTTTTATGCAGCTTTTCATTAAAATCTCTTCAATTATTCAAATGATCGTGAATTCCTTTGAGTTCTTTCTTTAAATAATTTTCAATATCTGCTATCGCTTTATCAAAAATAAATTTTCGCTCTTAAAAATAGAAAAGTTTAGAATCTGAATAATAATTCAGATCTATAAAACATTAAAATTCTGCAAGACACAAAATTTAAATATTTTAATTGTTTCAAGTTTTTTTTTTAATTAATTTTCTTGATTTTGTTTTAAGCAAATATTAAAGGCAATATTAATATTTGATAGCTTTGATGGCAAATGTATTATTCTAATGATAATTATTATATATGGAGATAATTAAATAGGATACTCCATATATATATGCTGATGAAATAAAGTGCTGCATGTGCACGAGAAACAAGAAATCTACTGTAATTCAGATGTGTAAATAAAACTTAATGAGATTGTGTTTAATTTAGACTGGGTTTGAAATGGAACGTCACACAGGCAGTTGGTTTTCGTGCTAAATAAATTGGACAGGTATCTGTTATTCAAAGCAAATGAATAATAGAATTAAGGTTTGTTTAAATGGCTAAAAATGACTGTTAATGTTCAAATAATCAATTATATAATTACTTTTCGAGGATTAATTACAAAACTATGTAAGAGACCTTTTCTAAAAAGGGTTCTTATAGAATTGGAATTTTAACATTAAACCATTAAAACACATTAATATTCAAAAGCTGATAAAAATCATGTTTTTTTTAAATATAAAAAAAATCCGATTTCTTTGATTCATTACATAGATGACATGACATAAAAATGTATAAGAAGGCAGAAACTCTTTTCAAAAAATTAAACTATTTACGGACATATTTTTTAAATTAAAAAAATTAATAAGAAGATAATTAAGAAAACGTTAAAATATTTTACAAAAGAGAAGAAAATTTTAAAAATAGAAAAAGTAGAGAATTACTTTACAAATTGAATAAGCTCATTCAATTTGTCTTTGAACATCGTTCTTCATTCTTTTCTAGAAAATAATAAAGAACGATGTTAAAATGAGAATATTTAGAACAAGATTAAATTTACATAATATACAATAAAAAAAATAAAAGTTTTCAAAAAAGTATAGAAAATGGAGAAATTAAAAAATGCAGATAAAAGCATCGAATAAATGTTTTCAAAAATTGGTAATTATAAAAGATAAAAACTAAACAAGTTAAAAGAAGGAAAAATGTTTCTAAGAATTAGAAAAATTATGACAAAAATTAAAGGATTAACTAAAACGAAAGGAAGGACTAAAAAAA
The DNA here is from genome assembly GCA_037103525.1 of Ganaspis brasiliensis. Taxonomy (NCBI): domain Eukaryota; kingdom Metazoa; phylum Arthropoda; class Insecta; order Hymenoptera; family Figitidae; genus Ganaspis; species Ganaspis brasiliensis. The sequence continues at coordinate 1,725,045 of JAZKLR010000330.1, read as the reverse complement.
TAGTGAAGAATCAAGAAAATAAGAAAGAAAATGGAGAAATGTTCTTTTCCTTCATCTGACAAATTGTAAAAAAATGTAAAAAGAACAAAAAAGAATAAAATTTGGTCAGAATGTACTAAAAAATTAGAATTAATAAAGATGAAATAAAAAAATGTATATATTTAAAAATAAATAAAAAGACCACAAAAGAAATTTAAAAATTCTTTAAAATTAAACAAGTTTAGACTAATTAAACCAAAAACATTTTTATAATATTACACGTAAAACAAGTCCATCAATAAATTTAGAAAAATAAAGAAAATCTAAAAAATTTATGAAAGAATAAGAAAATTTGTAAAAAATCTCGCAAAAAGTAGACAAGATGTGAAAGCAAATTGAATAAATGTACAAAAAAATGAGGGTATTTATTTTTAAAAATTAAGGAAATAAAGTATAAAAATCAACCAAATAAAAAGTTTAGTGAATGATATAATAACAAAATTGAGTAAAATAATACCAAATAACTTGCATAAAAAGAAGAAATTTAAAGAAAATCCTAAAATAAAAAGACAATAAATTACAACAACAAAAATATCAGAAGTAAAAGACGAAAAAATCTTTAAAGTTTGTAAATATAAGAAATTATAAAGATAAACATTAAATATTTTCGAAAAAGTAAGATCTCTTAGAAATCTTGTAAGAATTAAGAAAAGGATTATTGTGACGTTTGGGATTTATTTAACTTATAATATAATGATTTAAAGATATAAAAATTTAGTACAATAAAGAAATATTGTATAAAGAATATAAAATTAAAACTTTCAAAATTTATCCATAAATTTCTGGGTTTTTTAATGGTTTTGCGATTTTTTACATACAGTATTAGATATTTGGAGAATTGTTAAGTATGATTTTAATGTAAATTCCTCAATGATTTAAATCATGATTTAAATCGAAGTGATCTAAATCAATAACATCCCTGATATTCAATTAAACAACTTTAATTAAGAAATTGTAAATACAACGCTCATCAAAACTCTCTAAATCTGAATTAGTAGTTTTCTACTATGAATTAGTCAAATTCATGGCTCATTTTTCTCTAATTCATATAGTAGAAAACTACTAATTCTTAGTAGAAAACTACTAATTCTTAGTAGAAAATTACTAATTCTTAGTAGAAAACTACTAATTGAAATAGTGAAACTTTACTTTTCAAAAAAGTAGATTTTTTTACTAATTTAATTAGTAGTTTTCTACTACAAGATTAGTAGTTTTCTACTAATTCTTAGTAGTTTTCTACTAAAAATTAGTAAAATTCTTACTATTTTAATAGTAGCTCGCTTTTCGCTAATTCATTAGTAGAAAACCACTAATTCAGATTTAGAGAGAATGTTATAACATTTTAATAAAATTTCAATTTTATTTTATAATAAAAGTTATACCTACGTAGGGATTCTTCCAATTTTTAAAATAAAAAGAGATGAAAATACATGGGATTTTACGAAAGAGAAAACTCACTTTATATATTAGGTATATTTTGATTTCAAAGATATTAAAAAAGTATAGCATTACTTGTGTTGCATTTCATTCGACTTAATGAAATTTTTGAAATATCACAGAGCTTTGAATAATTAAAAAATTGTTATTTTAATAAACTTTTAGTTTTCTACTGTGTGTCGTTTGAATTGTGTATTTTAAAACGTTTCAGAAAAAATTATTAAAATAACTTGAAACAAACATTATCCAAGATTTAGTTTAAATCATTTTACATAATTACAGAGATACCAAGAATAAGCTAAATATATCAACAATTTCAACCCCAAAATTTTATTTTAGAGCTAAAAAACAGTTTTTCTGCAGTTTTTGTATTAAATATACTGTTACTTTGTCATTTTTGGTCCGATTTCAATTTTTTTTTAATGTAAAGCTGAAAAACAAGGCTTTCTATACTTAATAGAGGTTTTATGTTTCAAGTAAAATTTATGATAGAAAAAGAGTAAAAAAGTTCCAAAATTGTCAATTTTTTTGAATTTTTTCAACTTTGGCAATGATTAACGGACCAATTTTATTTAGAATGTTTTTTCTGTGCTAAATTATTTAAAGTGTATTTAATTCTGCGTCGAATGAGCTTTTTTGAATTAAATTGGTTATAAATTGACTGAGTTATTGAATATTTTGTCTTTACTTTCGCAGTACTTTTATTTAAGCAAAAAACAGTACTTTCTTTTTTTTCCCTTCTTTAATTGTTACAAGTGGTACTTATCATCTTCTCACAACTTTTTTAGACTTATTTTAGTAAATTTTGGTAAAATTTTGAAAATTAAGAATGTCATAAAATTTTTTTAACATCGATTTTCCCGAAAAATACTACGATTATAAAGACAAAAAATGCAATAACACAAACATTTTTTCACAAATTTAATTATAAAAGAGGCCATTCGAAGCAAAATTAAATACTTTTTAAATAATTCAGCACAAAAAAAATCTTTTTAAATAAAGTTGGTCCGTTAATCATTGCCAAAGTTGAAGAAATTCAAAATAATTGTCAATTTTCGAACTTTTTTTACACTTTTTCTACCATAAATTTTAATTGAAACATAAAACCTCTATTAAGTATAGAAAGCCTTGTTTCTCAGCTTTAAATTAAAGAAAAAACAAATTTGATTCGGTCCAAAAATGATGAAGTAACAGTATATTATATACAAAAACTGCAGAAAAACTGTTTTTTAGCTCTAAAATGAAATTTTGGGGGTGGGGGGGGGGATTTAATACACATTTTTTCTAGTTTTTCGTGACGAACAACTTAGGCTAGGTCCGATTCAAAGTAATTTTTTTTTTTCATTTTTTGTAACACAGTGTAATATGGAGTACTTTTTTTACTTAAATCAATATTAATTTCAGTAACTGCACTTTATTTACCTATATCCATTAAGTGCACTTTATTTACCAAGGCTAATAAAAAGTGTATTTTATTTACCGAGTGTGATACGAGTAAGTACTCTCTAAATCTTAATTAGTTAAAAAATAACTAATTTGGAAGCAAAAACTCAGTCACTATATAATTTAAATATGTGACGCTCCGCGAGAGAAGGGACCTTCGCCGAAAAAATCAATTTTCATTTTTTTATGCTAAAAGATAATTTTTGAGTTGTTCTTTCAGTTCCATGTTTCAAAAATTTTTTTTTGTAATTACACTTTTTGTTATAATGCTTCAAACCTAGGCATACTAAGTATATCGCATTTTTTGATTTTTCTTTGAACGACCGTCCCGTGAAATTAACTAGTTTGATTTTTTCATGGTAATTGATAGTTTTTGAGTTGCTTTTTGAGTTTCAAGAATCAAAATTTGATTCCTGCAATTAGTTTTCTTGTTATGAAGCTTTAAACATGGGCATGTTAAGCGTCTCGATTTTTCTTCCTCCTCTTTGCCTATCCATTCTTTAAAGTTTGCTTTCTCAGCGATAGGTCCCTTCTCTCGCGGAGCGTCACATATATATATTTCTACCAATTATTTAGTAAAAAATAACTAATTATTAGTCAAATTCATTTCTAGGTTATGTAAAAATAACTAATATTTTAGTAAAATTCTGTTTACTAATTCAATTAGTTAAATTTTAACCATTTTTTCGTTATTTTTTTACTAGTAATCAGTCATATTTTACAAGTAATTAGTTATTTTTCACTAATTGATGAAACAAAAACTCAGCCACGATTTTACTAATAATTAGTTGTTTTTGACAAATTGAGATTTAGAGAGTATCATTTTGAAACAAAAATTATCATAATGATTGTTATATTGTACAAATATAGGTAATTGTTATTTTATATAACTGCTGAAATTAACAATTTTTTAGGTCTTAATTATTAATTATTTGATTTTTATGAATTAGTTGAAGTGTTTATTATTTATTTAATTAATTAATTATTGTTGAAACAATTAATTTCAGATGTTGTACAAAATATCATTTACCCATGTTTGTACAATATATAACAATCCTTAATCCCTAAATCTGAATTAGTGAATTTTTACTAATACAGGGATCACAGCCCCTATTGTTAGTAAAAAAGGGGAATAGGGTCAATTTTTTTTTGAAATAGGGGACAAAAAGGGGACAAAAAATTCGCTTTAAAGTCTATGATAGCGACTTCCATTGAAAAATTGGATATGTTAAATATGGTTAGTTTTTTCTTTTTAAATAGAAGGAAATTTAGTGTTTACTTATCCTAAAATGTCAAATTAATATTTTTTAAACAACTTTTTAACTGAAAAATAACGAAAATAATTGACAATTGAAAATAAAACTCGAAAAATATTTACATAATTACACAATTGAAGAAGAATAATTTAAAAAATTAAACAATAAACATTAAATTTAAACTAGAAAATTGAAAAATTAAGAAAATTATAGAAATAACTGTTGGAAATGATTGCAAATTGAACAACTGAATTGAAAATCGACAAAAATAATTGAAATTCAAGAAAATAATAAAAACTTGATGAAATAAATTGAAAATTTAAGAACTGAATTAAAATTTGAAAAAATAAATTAAAATTGAAAATAAAACTCTAACAATGGCCAGATTAATCCAAAATCGAACAAAATAATTATTGAAAAAATTAAAGAATAATTATAAAATTTTAAGAGAATAATTTAAAAAATTGTTGCAAACAATTGAAAATTGAGGGAAATAAATAATAATTTAAAAAAATAGTTGAAAAGTAGATTAATTCACAATTGGAAAAAATAATTCAAAAAATTAAACAATATTAAATTTAAACAAAATAATTAAAAAATTATGAAAATTATAGGAATACCTAATTGTTGGAAATAATTGAACATTAAACAACTAGATTGCAATTTGAAAAAAATAATTAAAATTAAAGAAAATAATTTAAAAAAGAGAAAAAAAAATTGAAAAATTTAGAAAATAATTAAACATTGCAAGAAGGAATTGAAATTTAAAGAATAAACTTAAAAATTGAAAAAAGTAATTGAAAAAAACGATAATTATTGAATATAGAAGAAAATAATTGAAAAAAGCGAGAATCTTTTAATATTAGAGACATTAATTTTAAATTGACAAATGAAATTTGAAATTTAAAGAAAATAGTTGTAGAATTAAACATTTGAATTCAAATTTTGAAACAATTTTTGTGACTGAAAAAAAAATGGATAATTGAATTAAACTGAAAAGTTAAAAATTAAATTGAAATTTAAACAATAATTAAAAATTGAAGAATGTATTTTAAAAAAGACGAGAATCATTAAATATATGTATTTAAAAAATGGAAATGAAATGAGAATGAATAATTTAAAATTGAAAAAAACATTTGAGAATTGAAGAAAATAGTAATAGAATTGAACAACTGAATTGAAATTTAATACAGTTTTTATAATTGAAAAATTATTGAAAAAAGTCGAGAATTAAAGAAAATTTTTAAAAATAATTCAAAATTAAAGAATTAAATTACATTTTTAAGAAGACAGATAGATAATTGAAAGAAAAATTACAAAAAGATAAAATTATTAATTAAAATGGCAAAAAAAATGGCAAATAAACAAAAATAAACTGTAGTCAATCTCCCTCTCTCCCAAATAGCTCAGCGCGATTATTAAATGATTAAATGATACAAATGATAATAAAATGATACAAATTCAGAATTAAGTAAAAAATAACTTTGATAAATTATAAATTTAAATTTGAAAATTAGAAATAGGGGAAATAGGGGACAAATCTGTAACGTCGTGAGCCACTCCGTTTTTTTTTCATCTTTTTAAAATCTTCGTTTCCCATTTCACTGAAACGAAAAACATAAATTTGACCATCTCTTGAAAAGGGAGGAACAGCATAGCCTGTCGATTTTTCCAGAGTTCGGACACATTTGAAAAAACAAGACTTTATAGTTAACAGATGTCTTGCTATCGACTCGATTTTCTAAACAGTCCCTAAAAACTCTGAGATTAGGGGTCGCGCTGAGAACAAACTCTGTTATAGGCGATGCTGGCCCTCAGTTTGGACAAGTGTTTACTTCCGCCCTTGAGTGCAGGCCCACACTGTGTTTCCAAGAAAATGATGATAATGTATAAAACAGACATCCGTCGAAATGACCCCATGTATAAGAAAAAAATAGTTACGATTTCAACAAAAAAAATAATATTTACAGAATATTCTAATTGAATACTTAAAATGAATAAAAATTCATTACAACCCTTTTTATTAACTCTTTTACACTGAAATATATTTGTGTGTGTGTGTGTGTGTGTGTGTGTGTGTGTGTGTGTGTGTGTGTGTGTGTGTGAGCACAATAGCATTTAAAAATAATAATAACTAAAAATAATTATAAAACGCTTTAAATTAATTAGCTAAATGATGTAAATTATAACTACTTAATATTTTCAATTAAACTTTTAAAGATTTAAGGTTATGTACGAAAAATACGCGAAAAACAAAAGAAAAGGGTTATGTCAATTGATTAAGATCAATTTTAAGATTAATAGTACTAAATTTGAATTCATATAAGAATTGTTAATCAACTTTTATAAAATAAACGTATCTCGAGGTAACATAACCTCAAAAATGTAAAAATTAAGGAAATAACAAAAACATAATTAAAAACATTCTTAAAATTAATAGAACAAGTCTAATGGCAATTTTAAGGTTAAATAAATATGTCAATCATTCAATAATGAAATTTTCACTCAAACATAACCTTAAAATTTAGAAATTATGAAAAATAAATTAAGTAATAACATTTCAGTATAAATGGATTTAGTTAATATTTATTCTTTATTGAATGATTGTGCATTGAATATTATACTGAATATGTTTGTCAAATTAATTATTCATTAATTAAAAGGTATTATAACATAACCTAAAAATTGAAAAACATGGAAACATAAAATTTATTGAATGTACATATAAAATTTGACAGTTCTCATTTGAATTCAGTTAAATTGAAAGAAATAAAACGAATACTCGACATTCACTCTATGAGAAACATAACCTAGAAATGGAAAATCTAGGAAAATTAAATATTGCGTTAATCAATATACATTAATCTTTTTCTTTTAAAATAATAAAACATAATTAATATTTAGGCAAAATCAAACCTATATTCATCTGAAATTGTTAAAATACTAATATTATAAACAAATTTGAATTTAAAAATTGTATTACTTATATTTTCAACATTATTCATTGTTAACATTCAATTTTATATTTGAAATTATGTAAGAAATCTGTCTTGAATTATTTGTAACTAGGATCCTTGGAAGTGGTACAGAGGGCAGCATCAACAAGAACTACTGTGCTTTAGGGCGGATTTTCTCCACCCACTGACTTTTGAGACACATTTCAGGACCAAATCAAAATTAGGAAAATGGTTGACTTCTTAGCTTTTCTAATGAATTCTCTACTCCCACGCAAGCATGCAAGTCCCAATAGCCACCCCTCATTATCGGTTTTCTCTCTCTTCGCCGTTCTTCTTCGTCGTTCTCTTTCTACCCTCAACACACGCCTACACGCTGAAGCGTTTAGGGCCTTTCTTCATTGGTGTTTTCTAAGACTCCCCTAGTTTCTCCCTTTTTTATCTTCCCACTTTTTCTTCTCTCAGAAGCTAAGGGAAGGAAATACATGAAAAGTTGAAACACTCTCCAAAAAACTTCCATCGAGAATGGAGTGTCAGAAAACTCCGAAAAACTGTCATCGAGAATGGAGAGTCGGAAATCATTCTTTCAATCTTAAACTATTTCAAATGTAAATTCAAGTCAAGTTAAGTTCATTTCCCACAATTTTCATGTGTGCTACGAGTTCTAATATTCGATTTTGTTATTCTTTAAAATCAGTGTTGGATATTTTATTCCATATTAAGACTGTTCCTGTGTCTGTGAATTTTATCACTATTTGTGATTTTATGCAAATATTTTTGGATTTCCCGCTTCAACAACAGCGCCAGTGCTGGTACCACTTTCTAAGGATTCCTGGATTCTATTTTGTTCATCAAATACGACCAATCAAAGTAAGTTAAATAAACAAAAACTCAACATTTAAGTAACTCTCTATTTTCATTTTTTTCACTCTTCTTTTCCTTTCCTTAATTTTATTCATTTTTTCAGGGTAGAATCCCAATCCCGGGCCCGTTTAGTTACTGGGGCTAGGATTGGTCCTTTAATATTTTTTTTCTCGTTCTTTTCTTTTTGTAGGGTACCCCTATTTTAAAGGGCGATACTCCAAAATTGTTTTTTTCGCGTTATAGTTTCCCTCCTTGTTAGGAAACTTATGAAATTTTAATTAATCACAAAAAAGGGGAAACCAGAACAAAGCACCAGAAAGGTAATCGATGTCCCGAGCTATTGCGATTAACTTCGTAGGCTCGAATAAATTTTAAAATTAATATAAATAGATTAATGTTATTTTCGGAATTTTCCGACGTGACATTATATCTTTTTAAATTTTTGGAGGCCCCGGAGGGATAGATGCCTTTTTGTGCTTTTTTCTTGTTTTCTTCTTTGACAGTGTTCTCTTTTTATCTATTCTCTTATATTCTTTTCTATTCTTTTTTATATCTTTGGTAAAAAAAAAAAAATGTGTTATTTTCTATCGTTTTCTTTTATAAACGAAATAAAATCATTTTTCAAAGATTTTTTTTTTTTAATAATTTTTAAATATATTAAAGCAAATTCTTTTTGAGTTTTAAACTTTTTATCGAAATTTCAATTAAAATAATGAATTTTTCTAAAAATAAAGTTTTTATAAATTTTTCTGTTTTTGAATTTTTAATGGGAAAAACCTGTTTGAAATGTAGTTTCTTAGAAAGTATGTATTAAAAATAATTTTTCGCAAAATATGAAAAATATTGTTTAAAAAAAAATACGATGAACCAATTATGTTTATTAAAAAGCAAATTCTTAAAAATTCTTAATAAAAATTGCTCTCTTTAAAAAAATTTGAATAAAAATGTGTAAATTGATATTAAATCGACTCGTTCTAAAAGTGACTCGTTCTTTATAAAAAATTTTAATGAAATTTGGATAAAACTCCAAGCGACTCTTTCTAAAAATGTCAACAAAAAATTTATATTATATTCTAAATCGACTTGTTCTAAAATTGACTCATTTTTACAATATTAGATTCAAAGAAATCTAAATTGACTCTTTCTTGAATTATGTATTTTGACTCGTTCTTAAAAATTTGAATAAAATAAATTATTATTGACTAGTTCTTAAAATTCAAATTATTTTAAAAATATAAAAAATATTTGAATCGTTATGAAATTAAAACTAAAAGAAAAAGCATTAACTCTTTCTAAAAAAATGAAAATAAAATTGATTTCTTCCATAAATCAATAAAAATGAAAAAATGTGATTATTTGACTAATTCGGGAAAATAAGTGTTTGAAGTATATATGACTCAGTCTTGAATTATTAAAAAAAAAAATTGGAAAAAATGCAAAATTAAACAAGATTTATAAGTAAATAAAACTATTAAATAAAAATTGTTATTAACAAATTAATAAAATTTAAAAAGTCCTTGTGTGTAAAGTCCGATTTAAATTTGAAGTTATTCCAATGACAAGGAATGACAATATTATAGAAGATCTTCCGAACTTAGTGGGAGCTTGCCACGCAAACCACCGGTAAATCTGAATGATTACATTGATTACCAAAAGGAAAGGGGTGAGACCGCGCTCTGATTGGCTGTTTCTTCTGATATTGTTTTCGCGGAAAATTTGAATTTGAATTTGACACCTTAAGTATTTTTTGTGTGGAAGTATAAATAATCGGTCGTATTTACGTAAATTAAAGATACAAACAATTTTATATATTTTGAATAAACAAATGACTTTTGTATTATGTAAACAATCTAAAAAATTATTTAATTTTTTTTTTTAAATCACTTAAATCTGACTATATCATAAATCTATAGTTTCTATAAAATAATTATTTAAACAAAATTCGCATTATTTCCATTGTTTATAAAATTTTGAATTTTGATAAGCTGTTTATTCGTGCATTTCTTTAAAAAAAAAAAAAAATAATTGAATTTATATCATGCAAAACATTTTAATTGAATAGCCGAATTTTCTTTGAAAAAATAATTGTACAAGATTCTATTTACATAACCTTAAAAAAATAATTATTTATTGATGTGAAAATTATAAAAGTTATAAAAAGTTAACAAATTAAAAAATTAATAACTATTTGCAATTAAAAAATAAATTTATTACAAATATTTTCTTTTAATTAACAAAAGAGAATTTTTAATTAATAAACAAGCAACAAATTAAACAATTAAATATTGAATAAATAAATAAACATTCAATTAACAATTAATAAACATAAGAAAATAGTTAATTAACAAAGAAACATTAAATAAACAATCGAGAATTGTTAATAAACAATAAATAAATAAAGAGGATTGTTAATAAATAAACAATTGAATTTTTATAATTAAAAACAAATAAAATTTAAACAATTAACAAATTAAACAATTAAATATTGAATAAATAAATAAACAGTCAATAAACAGTTAATAAACAAAAGAAAATTGTTAATTTACCAATAAACATTAAATAAACAAAAGAGAATTGTTAATAAACAAAAAATAAGTAATTAAATATTAAATAAATAAATAAACAGTCAATAAACAATTAATAAACAAAAGAAAATTGTTAATTTACCAATAAACATTAAATAAACAAAAGAGAATTGTTAATAAACAAAAAATAAGTAATTAAATATTAAATAAATAAATAAACAGTCAATAAACAATTAATAAACAAAAGAAAATTGTTAATTAACAAATAAACATTAAATAAACAAAAGAGAATTGTTAATAAACAATAAATAAATAATTAATAAACAAACAATAAATAAACAATTGATAAATAAATAAAAAGTAAATATACAATAAGTAAACAATAAATTAATAAACAATAAATAAATAAAAGAGGATTATTAATAAATAAACAATTGAATTTTTTATAATTAAACACAAATAAAATTTAAACAATCAACAAATCATGCAATTGAATATTGAAAAATAAATAAATAAACAAATACTTAACAAAATAAAAAAATGTGTGCTATTTTTAAACAAAGAAAAAATCATAAATAATTAAAAAAAAACAAATTTTTATAAATCTAATTAATGAACTTGTATAACAGAGATAATAATATTTCTTGAAAATAAAATTTCGAAAATATTTGCCACTTTGGTTTTATTTGTCAAAATATAATTGAAAAGCAATTAACGAATTTCTAATACTGAAAATCAAGGCATAGCAGAGTCGGCGGGATGCGCTCATTGTATCCGTCGCCTAGCTAGTCATAGTTGAATGGCAGATGTTGCCTACTGTCAAGTCGCAGGCATGCTGGATGCACGTGTGGATTTTAAAGACTCGGATTCTTACAGAATATTATGCATTGCTTTAAGTTTTGAAATGAGTGACCATCGAAATCACATGAACGTGGAAATAATATTTGACTCTATTCGACGTCAAAAGTATAAATAAAAATGGTACTAAAATTTTAATATTTTATAATTCACATGAATAAATAAATAAAAGTTAATAATAAATAAAAATGAATGTTTAAACAAATTAACAATAAAAGTAAAAACAATTAATTGTTTAGTAAATAATAAAATTCGATTAAACAAATTATCTTTCTTTTATGATTTAAACAATTCATATAAATAAATAATGTTTATTACAAAGAAATTATTAAAATAATAATATCAAGCAACAAATAGAAAATAAATAAAATTTTAAGGAAAAATAAACAAATGAAAATTTTTTATGAATAAATGAAATGTTAAACAATTAATTAATTAATGAAATAAAAATGAATGTTTAAATAAAATTCTTAAACAAAAGGAAATTAATAAATTGTTATTATAGACACAAATAAACAAAGAATATATAAATAAATAAAACAAATAAATAAACAAACCAAGATAAATAAATAATGTTTAATACAAAGAAATTATTTAAACAATAATATCAACAAGCAAATAGAAAATAAATAAAATTTTAAGGAAAAATAAACGATTGAAAATTTTTTATGAATAAATGAAATGTTAAACAATTAATTAATGAAATAAAAATGAATGTTTAAATAAAGTTCTTAAACAAAAGAAAATAAATAAATTGTTATTAAAAAAACAAATAAATAAACAAAGAATTAATAAATAAATGAAAAAGAAATAAATAAACAAATAAAGAAACAAAGAATAAATAAGTAAACGAAATTTAATAAAAAATTAAAGAACAAACAAATTATTACAAACAATCTATTGTTTAAATAAATGAGAATAATAAAATACGTTAGTGGAAAAATAAATAAATAAAAAAAACTTTTAAATAATGAATTAAATATTAAATAAACAAACAAGTAAATTAAAGAAGTAAATTAATAAATTAAAATAAAATGGGACGTGAAATAATAAATGATCGTTGAAATCATAATTAAAATCAAATAATGGAAAAAGTTTTGAAGCAAACTTTAAATGAAATAAGTTATTCTTTCTAAAGAAAGCCGATATTGGGACTATTCTGAAACTGCAGAGGGGCGCGGGGGTATCTTGATGCGTCTGCTCCGTCAAGTCCCTAAACACACGGCTAGACTGTATGTCTGCCGGTCATTGTGTAAAATAAGCTGAAAATTACAGTGCTTTAAAAAAAAATGTCCTTTTATAATTATCAAAGATTTTTAATAAACTATACCATTGAATACAACATAAAGCAAATCAGTAAACAATTAACTTGATTAAAATATAAATAAACAAAACAAATAAATAAATAAAATTCGAAAGATTTTTAAACAAACAAACAAATGGGTATATTCAATTACAATAAAAAGCAAATAAGCAAAAATCGAAATACATTAAAATATAAACAAAGAAATTAAATAAATAAATAACAAAAATAAATTATTATTAAAAACGTTGAATTTTTTTTTTAATAAAGAAAAAAATCATGTAATTAATCAAGAGTCATAAACAAAGAAAATCAAATAAACTAATAAAACAAAGAATAAATAAATATATGAATGTATTAAAAGGATAAATTATTGAATTAAATAATAAATTAGTAAATAAACGAAATAATAAATCTAATAAATAAATAAAGTAATCAATTCACGAATGAAGGAGTAATAAATTATTTATAAGCAAAAAAATGAAGAAAAATCCTATAAATAAGCAAATTCTTAAATCCAGAGACAAAAAGAAGCTCTGAGATTCTGTGTAAAATTAAACAAATTTTGAATCCAGAGGAAAAATGAAACCCTGCGATCAATGATATGTAAACAAATTCTTAAATCTAGAGACTAAAACAAGCTCTGAGATCCTGTGTAAAATTAAAAAAAATTTTAATCCAGAGGTAAAATAAAACCCTGAGATCAATTTATAAATAAACAAAGTTTTAAAATCTTGTGGTAAAATGAAACCCTGAGATCCATGATAAATAAAAAAATTCTTAAATCCAGAGACAAAAAGAAGCTCTGAGATCCTGTGTATAATTAAACAAATTTTGAATTCAGAGGTAAAATAAAACCCTGTGATCAATTTATAAATAAACAAAGTTGTAAACTCAGAGATAAAATGAAAACCTGAGTTAATTTACAAATCTTTACGAATTTGGGTAGTGTAAAAAAATATAAACTTTAGAAGTCAGGAGATTTACAGTTACTAAATCTTGTAAGAGTATGGGTAATTTGCACAATACTAATTCGGGTAGGTTGCTGATTACGATTTTGGTCAGTTACGAGAATTTCAATTTATAAATCTTAGCCGAATTCGGGTAGTGGTAAGAATACTCATTCGGGTAATTAGGATAATACTAATTCGGGTAAGTTGAAAGAATACCAATTTCTGAACCTTTTATAAATTCGGGTAGTTTGCAGAATACTAGATCAGGTACTCAGATAGGAGTACAAATGCGGGCAGATAGGGAGTACAAATTCGTGTAGAGTGAGGAGTACAAGTACGGGCAGATAGGAGTACAAATGCGGGCAGATAGGAGTACAAATTCGTGTAGAGTGAGGAGTACAAATACGGGCAGATAGGAATACAAATTCGTGTAAAGTTGGGAATACAAATGTGCTAGAGTCGGGAGTACGAATTCGTGTAAAGAGTGGAGTACAAATGCTAATGCAAACGGTTATAAATTTATTGTAGTTTAAGGAATACGAAGCCAGTTAGATGTAAGAATACTAATTTGGGTAGATAGGAGAATACTAAATTCTTAATTTTAATGATTTTGAATACTTAGAAGAATACTAATTTAGGTAGTTTGAAAAATACGAATGCGGGCAGTTAAGAGAAATTAATTGCTAAATCTTATACAAATTTGAGTAGTTTACATAATATGAAATAAGATAGTTTGGAGAACAAAAATTTGAGTTTGAGTGAATAATAAATTTTTGAATAGTTTAGAGAGTAAAAATTTGGATAGTTTGGAGAATCTGAATTTGAAATACTAAGTTTGGAAAAATTTTGTGTCGAAAAAATTTTTAGTTCGAATTTTCTACGAATTTTAAAAAAATACTGAATTTAAAAAGATTTAAATTTTAATTGGTTAAACATTTTTTTTTTGATATCTGATTTTCTGTAAAATTTAATTTTCAATTTTGAATTCTTGAAAAATCGAATATTTGAAAATATGAGTTTTTATTGAATAAAAAAGCATTATTTACTTTTCTTTCTTTTCTGAAAGCCTAATTTTTTTTAATTTAAATTATTTTAAATTATTGATTACGTATATTTTCGAAAAAAAATTGAATTTATTTTAAATAAAATAATGTTAATAAATTTACAAAAAATAGAATTATATCGTAACGTGTAATCGTAATTTGAAACATTTGAATTGAATTATTGCAATTAAAATTTTTGTTATGTGCATTTATCACAAGGTATAAATTTGAAAATTTGAAATTTCCCGCTATTTTGGTGAATTGCTTTTTACGCATTATTTTAAATATGAAAAATTGGTTTCTTGAATTCTTAAAAACAAAGGAAATCGTTTCTAATAAAAACCAAGATTTTATCAAACATAATTGAATTGCTTTTATATAACCTAAAAATAAATTTTTTATTTTAAAAAAAAAGAGAAAAATTTAAATGAAGAAAAATCTGATTTGAAATTTGTATGAAATCTTACATTGGTACTGACATATACCGAGAGAATTCGGCAGTGACCACTGACATTGTGAAAATAAGAATTTTATTCTTTTGTGAAAGAATACTTTCAGTTAATGAAAAGAAAACAATTAAAATAATTTATAATTATCTACAATTTAAGAATTTATTCAATTAATTGATAGCAAATAAAGTAAATGAAGACATAAAAGAATTGAAGTATATCAGAACGCATACTTTTTAATAGGTCAATAACTATTTATAAGTAAAATTAATCATAATTAAATAAATTTTACTAATTACCCCCCTAAGAATATTACTTAATAAATAGCAAATTAATACCAATAAAATAAATAATTAAAATAGCTAGAAATAAAGATTTAGATTTAATTACATACTTAAGCAAGTTAAAATCTTAAATTTAAATAAAAAATATATAAAAAGAAACTGTTACAAAAAAAAAAAGTTATTAACATTTAATAATAAAAAAGAAACTAACACTTACTTAAGTAAACTTTAGTTAATTTTATATCCTACTAAATAAATAAATAAATAAAATAAAATGAAAAATAGTTTCCAACCTAAATGTAAGCTATTATTTGGACCAATACTGGTTTGGTATACTGCCAACGTTGGGCCAATAATGAACATATGTCTAAGTTAGTATATTAGTGCGTATTGTATAATAACTTATTGCTACCATTACTAGGGCATGATTTGACTCTATTAATGACATTAGATATAATTAATATGTTTTGTTTAAACAAATTGTCCAAATAATAATAATGCTGAACTTAACAAAAATGATGTGAAATTTGGAAATAAGAAAATTCTATATCTTTTTCTAAGGAAAATTAAAAATGCTTTGGAATTTCTGATTAAGAAAATTATGATTTTGGAAATAAAATTTAAATAAAGCAGATAAATTAAAATCTCTTGTAATGAATAAATAACGTATTGAATATGAGATTTCTCTATTTGCAAGCCCGTAGAAGCTTGGCGCATTTGTGAAATAAAACTTGTGTAGGCATGTTTGGGCCAGTATTGGACAATCTAATACTTGATTAACGCGACCTCGCAAAATACCTAATTAAGTGTGTGTATATTTACAAAATGAGATGTTTTCTAGGGAATACTCTTTTTCTTTCAAAAAAACGCGCGTTTTTGAGATAAAATTTTTGTTCTGAAATAACTCATTGAAATTTCTTTTGACAACAAGAGAGGAGAGCTAAATATCAGATGTGAAAAATACCATCTTTTCTTGATCCGTACCGATCAAACCTAATGTGTTTATCTTGTTTATTCATAAATTAAGGTTCGTTTCCTTTATCCTACGAGGTAAATTTTGCATAGATAATTCTTTAGTACTTATTTTTATTCCTTTGCTTGATTAAATTTCAGATTAAAGGTTTTATAAGTTTTCTTTAAATGATTATCTACTTTTGGAATAATAGTCATGTTTTCTGATTCAAAAACCCTGAAACAAAAATGTTCGTAAATATTCAGTAACTACTACTGAATTTTACAAGTTCTGAAAAAAAATCAGTACTAAAATAGGCCTTAATAATAGTACAATACAAGTAAATAAGCTGATATTAATAATAGTAGTAATAATAATAATAAGATATAGCATTTTAAATAAAAAAAAAAGAGAAACTTCTTTTTTTTTTAGACCTAATTCAAATAATTAATTAATAAGTAATGAATAATAAGTAAATAATAACAATAAGAATAATAATGATAATTATAATAATAAATATATCAACAACAAAAAAAACAAACAAACAAACAAATACTTTAAATACGTAATACTACACTAGTTACCGATTGTTACGTAACTAAGAGATTGCATTCAAACTCTTTTTTCTTTAGTATTAATTCTACTGAAAAGTGTAATCATTACTAAAAAATAAACAGGAAAATTATTTATCATAACGAATGTATTACAGTTAATCGATATTATAGTGAACAATCGAAAAATCGATAACAATCCTTTCTGGATTAACGTCAGATGTCCTTCTCTTTCTTTCTAACTATCTACTATTTACTATTTCTCTCTTTTCATTACACGTGGTGGTTTATATTCCCTAACTCTTAATTACACTATTTCAGAAGCCAGTTTGAGTAATAACCTTGTAGATCATATTGTAAATCGGTCAAATTTAAACATGGCGGAAGAAGCTGTACCTGCCACACACCCACAAGCTGTTTCCATACGGGATGCTGTACTGGTTGTTCCCAAATTCGATGGAACAGGTAGTTGTAGCCATTTTATAGAAGAATGTAATGAAGCTAAGGCTATGGTCGAAGCTGATTCAGAAAGATTCTTGGTCAAACTTATACGTAGCAAGGTCCATGGTGAGGCTCGTCAAATCATTAGTGGCATGACGTTCAACACAGTGGATGAGTTAACATCCTATATTAAAACTATTTTTGCTCCTACCAAAACTATAACGCAATTATTCGGAGAATTAGGCGCGGAATACCAACGTGAAAATGAATTCGTGATCACTTTTGCAATTCGAATTAGAAAAATAGGTGAATTAATTTTTGATACAAAACGCGTTGAAACAGGTGTAGCTGTATTACCAGATTTTAGAGATTCTACAAACACTGCTATCATAGAATCATTTAAAAAGGGATTAAAATTAGAAATCGAACAACGGTTAACTGAAAATGCAGATGTTAATGAAGTAATAAAAAATGCTATTGTAATAGAAAAACAGCTATTGTCGAGACAAGCTCTTAGGAAATTGTCCATCCCTTCTAAAGAAAACAAAGCTATTGACTACTCTAAAGTACTAACTTGCCATCTATGCCAGGAGCCAGGATATAATGTTAGAGAATCTCGGTCACGAAAGCGATGTTTGCTTTGTAACAGTAATGATCACACATCTGACACATGTAATTTTAGGGTAAATACCATAAATGTTACACTAGTGTGTCAAATTTGCTACCAAACAGGTCATTCTGCAAAAGCTTGCAACCAAATTGCTGAGTGCCAAGTCTGTCATAAAAAAGGGCATTTTGCCAAATCATGCCAAATGACTAAAACTAATTTTCAGGTATGCCAGAACTGTAATAATTCAGGACATACTGTAGATAAATGCTTCATGCTTGGTAATAAACTAAAACAATCACTCAATATTATTAAATGCAATAAATGTAACAAAATAGGTCACTTGGAAGCCACTTGTCGTCTTGATGTAGTTTGCAGTTATTGTAAAAACTTAGGTCATATCCTTAAAGACTGTCGTAAGCGCATATATAGTCAGCGTAACTCGGGAAACACTCAAATTCCATATTTACCGGTCAATATTGAGGAAAATATCTGAACCAGTACGAAATCTCTAAATTAGCTCAGAATATTCAAAACGAATTTTTAAAGGTCAAAGATTGTGCCTTCAATGGAAACAACAGAATCAATTCATTCAAACCCATAATAGCGTTAGCTAAAACGTTTAACAATTTCCCTATTGCGTATCGATAGATTGAGATTCAGAAGTAAATTTCATTAAAAGTATAAGATCCCAAACTGCTGCGTGTTTACTTTATATATTTTTCTAATTATTCTAATTTTCTACTCAACAGCTACTAATATAGCTATCTTCTCTATTTCTCTTCTTATATATCTATTTTTTCACTTTTTTCTTGTTAAAAATAATTTCAATATTATCATATATTTTACTTTAATTGAAGTTATCTGTTACAGAATATTATCAAATCACCGAATCAAAAACAATTTTTATACTAAATAGCCACAAAAGTTTCATAGGTTATGATTGCAACTTCAGGTATATCATGGTAAAAAGATTATCCTTCTTAAAGTAAGGGAAATGTAACATTCTTTACACACAGGTAAATACAACTACTAAAATCACTCAATTGCTTCAGATCAATTAATACTCCGATTTTATGTGATAAACTCATGTAAATTTGAAATTCATCGAAACATTAATCTTTGCCGAAAATTTTCTTTTGTATACTTAGTTTAAATGTCAAAAATGAATATTTGTTAAAATTTGGTAACTGCTTTGGCTTAGTTTGATGTTAAATAAAAGAAAAATAAACATAAAAGCTATTCATTCTATGTATAGCGTCAAAATAAACAAAACTTTATTTTTCTAAGTAGTTAAAAAAATCAAAGGAGAACAAATGCAAGAATGTAAGTTGAGTCGATTCTTTAGTTCTTTAAATAACGCGATAATCCGCAGTAAAATTAACATTACCATTACAGAATAATTGGTTCTCGACAAACTAGACTTCAAAAGAAAAAAAAACAATTTTGCTTATGTTCCCAAAACATATGTCCTCTTTATGATAAATTATGCATCATTCAGGAGGAAGGTTATATCTTTTGAAATTCACTGTGCGATAGACTATTTTAAAATATTTGCAAATAAAGTTTTAGATCATAACATAATCAAAATGTTTACTTTCTATAGTTACAATATAACCTTCGCCTTGATCAATAAAAAGAAGGAATTTTTATGCAATTACGAATAAGATAGAACCTTCGAAACTATCTTCGAGATTTTTAGAAGGAAATGTTTATCATTAATAAAGAAAAGATTGTATCAAAAACTTTAGCATTTTAAGTCACTAATCATTAAATTTGTATGCGAAAAAAATATCAGACCTCCGATAACATGGATTGTACATAACTCAGAAAATGTAACTTAGATAACGAATTGTTGAAAATTTCTTAGCAATAGCTACTCAAATACCAAAAGAATTTTGAAGGTCTAAACATAAGTAGTACACTAATTAAAATGTAATCCTGTGAAGTAATGATTGAGCATGGAATTTCTTCATTAGCTGAACTTCAGGTCATATAAAACAACACACATTCTTCCTTACACTAAGTCAATAATATAAGGATACAATTAACTTGCAACCAATTTTGCCATCAGCAACGTACTTCATGGCGGACCGGAAATTGAATATTTTCTTTCACTACAAGGTTACCGTAGATGACACAAAAATTTGTTTACCATATGACAAATCCAGTTGTCATATGTTAATCTGACAGAGCGAGCAGCAAATAGCACTGGTAGCTAAGCAGAGATCAACAAACCTCAGCAACAAATCATCTATCCAGTAGGAAGATCACCAGTATCTAATTACTTTGCTAGATACAACAACAAATAGTCTACCTAGATACATTAGCAACATACTTCAACTTATTCAATGAGGATGTATTGAAGAAGATCTTCAGTTCTACTTAGGACGAATTAGTGAACCTGTTTTATTACCTTCTGTACTTCCAGAGTTGGTATCATCGCATGGTTCAGAAAATGTTCATCTCTTTGAAGCAAGAATCAGAATCAGTAAACAAGCCTACGTATATCATTCAGTCTATGCAAAGATGTTTCATCTTTTGGGACCCATTTGAAGATCTTTCAAGAACCCAATACAGCATGTAACCAAGAAGAAATCAACCAACCCTGATGTTGAACTTCAAAAAAATTGAGGATTCAGAAGCAGCTAAACCTTCTACGAGTCAACCCATTGAAGGAAGTATTCTTCAACCACATCACCTCAGTCCTAGCTAAACAGGCTACATTTGAAAAGTAGAAACTTCAAAATTGTACTTTCAGTCATTGTTTCAATTTGGAATTTGAGAGCAATTATAGGAAGTTGTATGTTATTTTAGAGCACATTCAAAATTGTAAATCTTATGACAACTCAAGTTATGTTTGCTATTCATTCTTAACTTTCTAGCAACCATTTTACAGTGGGGGTGTAACGTCGTGAGCCACTCCGTTTTTTTTTCATCTTTTTAAAATCTTCGTTTCCCATTTCACTGAAACGAAAAACATAAATTTGACCATCTCTTGAAAAGGGAGGAACAGCATAGCCTGTCGATTTTTCCAGAGTTCGGACACATTTGAAAAAACAAGACTTTATAGTTAACAGATGTCTTGCTATCGACTCGATTTTCTAAACAGTCCCTAAAAACTCTGAGATTAGGGGTCGCGCTGAGAACAAACTCTGTTATAGGCGATGCTGGCCCTCAGTTTGGACAAGTGTTTACTTCCGCCCTTGAGTGCAGGCCCACACTGTGTTTCCAAGAAAATGATGATAATGTATAAAACAGACATCCGTCGAAATGACCCCATGTATAAGAAAAAAATAGTTACGATTTCAACAAAAAAAATAATATTTACAGAATATTCTAATTGAATACTTAAAATGAATAAAAATTCATTACAACCCTTTTTATTAACTCTTTTACACTGAAATATATTTGTGTGTGTGTGTGTGTGTGTGTGTGTGTGTGTGTGTGTGTGTGTGAGCACAATAGCATTTAAAAATAATAATAACTAAAAATAATTATAAAACGCTTTAAATTAATTAGCTAAATGATGTAAATTATAACTACTTAATATTTTCAATTAAACTTTTAAAGATTTAAGGTTATGTACGAAAAATACGCGAAAAACAAAAGAAAAGGGTTATGTCAATTGATTAAGATCAATTTTAAGATTAATAGTACTAAATTTGAATTCATATAAGAATTGTTAATCAACTTTTATAAAATAAACGTATCTCGAGGTAACATAACCTCAAAAATGTAAAAATTAAGGAAATAACAAAAACATAATTAAAAACATTCTTAAAATTAATAGAACAAGTCTAATGGCAATTTTAAGGTTAAATAAATATGTCAATCATTCAATAATGAAATTTTCACTCAAACATAACCTTAAAATTTAGAAATTATGAAAAATAAATTAAGTAATAACATTTCAGTATAAATGGATTTAGTTAATATTTATTCTTTATTGAATGATTGTGCATTGAATATTATACTGAATATGTTTGTCAAATTAATTATTCATTAATTAAAAGGTATTATAACATAACCTAAAAATTGAAAAACATGGAAACATAAAATTTATTGAATGTACATATAAAATTTGATAGTTCTCATTTGAATTCAGTTAAATTGAAAGAAATAAAACGAATACTCGACATTCACTCTATGAGAAACATAACCTAGAAATGGAAAATCTAGGAAAATTAAATATTGCGTTAATCAATATACATTAATCTTTTTCTTTTAAAATAATAAAACATAATTAATATTTAGGCAAAATCAAACCTATATTCATCTGAAATTGTTAAAATACTAATATTATAAACAAATTTGAATTTAAAAATTGTATTACTTATATTTTCAACATTATTCATTGTTAACATTCAATTTTATATTTGAAATTATGTAAGAAATCTGTCTTGAATTATTTGTAACTAGGATCCTTGGAAGTGGTACAGAGGGCAGCATCAACAAGAACTACTGTGCTTTAGGGCGGATTTTCTCCACCCACTGACTTTTGAGACACATTTCAGGACCAAATCAAAATTAGGAAAATGGTTGACTTCTTAGCTTTTCTAATGAATTCTCTACTCCCACGCAAGCATGCAAGTCCCAATAGCCACCCCTCATTATCGGTTTTCTCTCTCTTCGCCGTTCTTCTTCGTCGTTCTCTTTCTACCCTCAACACACGCCTACACGCTGAAGCGTTTAGGGCCTTTCTTCATTGGTGTTTTCTAAGACTCCCCTAGTTTCTCCCTTTTTTATCTTCCCACTTTTTCTTCTCTCAGAAGCTAAGGGAAGGAAATACATGAAAAGTTGAAACACTCTCCAAAAAACTTCCATCGAGAATGGAGTGTCAGAAAACTCCGAAAAACTGTCATCGAGAATGGAGAGTCGGAAATCATTCTTTCAATCTTAAACTATTTCAAATGTAAATTCAAGTCAAGTTAAGTTCATTTCCCACAATTTTCATGTGTGCTACGAGTTCTAATATTCGATTTTGTTATTCTTTAAAATCAGTGTTGGATATTTTATTCCATATTAAGACTGTTCCTGTGTCTGTGAATTTTATCACTATTTGTGATTTTATGCAAATATTTTTGGATTTCCCGCTTCAACAACAGCGCCAGTGCTGGTACCACTTTCTAAGGATTCCTGGATTCTATTTTGTTCATCAAATACGACCAATCAAAGTAAGTTAAATAAACAAAAACTCAACATTTAAGTAACTCTCTATTTTCATTTTTTTCACTCTTCTTTTCCTTTCCTTAATTTTATTCATTTTTTCAGGGTAGAATCCCAATCCCGGGCCCGTTTAGTTACTGGGGCTAGGATTGGTCCTTTAATATTTTTTTTCTCGTTCTTTTCTTTTTGTAGGGTACCCCTATTTTAAAGGGCGATACTCCAAAATTGTTTTTTTCGCGTTATAGTTTCCCTCCTTGTTAGGAAACTTATGAAATTTTAATTAATCACAAAAAAGGGGAAACCAGAACAAAGCACCAGAAAGGTAATCGATGTCCCGAGCTATTGCGATTAACTTCGTAGGCTCGAATAAATTTTAAAATTAATATAAATAGATTAATGTTATTTTCGGAATTTTCCGACGTGACAAATCTTTAAAATAGGGGAAATAGGGACAAAACTTCAAAATAGGGGGAAAAGGGGGAATAGGGGACAGTCTGTGATCCCTGCTAATAAATTAGCGAAAAATCTGTTACTGGTCGAGTCCATACCAAGTGATCACACCAATTTCAGTCATATTGAGTAATATTTACGAAATTGATATTTTGGGTTCCTTTAGGAGTAAAAAAAATAAATTTTAATTATTTTTAAAAAATTCAAAATATTTTCGAAAATATTCAAATTCGAAATTTTATGTACTATTTTTTTTGTGTTATCATAACTTCTGTAATTTTGAAGCAATTGAGATCATTTTTTTTTTAAATTACTCGAATTTAAATACTCTTTCAAGAAAAATTATAATAATTAAGAAATTGTTTATAATTAAATTTTTATTAAAAAAATTAAATTATTTATTTAAACAAAATCTAAAGTATATCATCGTTCTTTTTCAAAAAATTCATAAACATAGCCTATAATGTGCTTAAAAATTTAAGCCAAAGAAAAAGATGGTATGTATTATAGTTTTTGAGAAAAAAATTATTAAGTTATGCTAGCGCGGCGCGGACCGGTGTCACCGCTACTCAACGCGTAGTTCCGTAGTAATA
The DNA here is from genome assembly GCA_037103525.1 of Ganaspis brasiliensis. Classification (NCBI taxonomy): domain Eukaryota; kingdom Metazoa; phylum Arthropoda; class Insecta; order Hymenoptera; family Figitidae; genus Ganaspis; species Ganaspis brasiliensis. Next base: position 1,700,874 of record JAZKLR010000330.1, on the reverse strand, counting down.
AATAACTAAAAATTGGGAAAATTATTAAAATTTAAGAATAATAATTGAAAATTTGTTAAATCAATTGAAAAATAATTAATATAATTAAAAACTGGTAAAAATAAGTGAAAATAAGTGAATAATTAAAATAATTTAAAACTGAAGAAAGAAAAATAATGGACTGGTAAAATTATCAAAATTCGCGATGTTCAGGGGTGTTAATTTTTTTTCTTATGCAATTTTAGACCTAAAATTATGGGGTAATGTCAAAAATAGAGAAACAAATAATTTGCGGAGTTTGAGAAATTTATTCTAAGAAAAACTTAAATTTTAAAAATTAAACCTCTTTCACAATTTTCATTTTTTCCATCGACAATTTTTTTGTGGAATTTTTAAATGATTTTCTACAATCCATCGTATGGATTTTGAAAAATAAAATTTCGAAAATGACCAAAAAAATATTGTTTTTTAATTTTTATGTAATACCATAATTCTACATCTTAATTGATGTAAGAAAAAAAATGACACCTCTGAGCATCAAAAATTTTGTTGAGTTAAAATTTCACCTATCTCTCCCCTTAAAGAATGATAGAAATAGTTTGAAAATAGTTGAAAGAAATGAAAACTATAATAAATTTAAAAGATGACAAAATTTTATAAGGAGAAAAATGATTAAAAATTTGAAACATAAAGTATGAAACATAAAATTTGTCAGTACTGCGAAGTACTGACAAACTTCGCAGGTGTTGACAGATTGACCATTAAAGGTACACAAAAATTTCATTCCTTCGTACCCCTTGAGAATAAAATTGAAACAAAAATTTTTTCAAATTCTGTGCACAGCACAATTTGTAAAATAAAAAAATAAACATGACGATTAACTGTATTTATATTATGTAATAATATACATACATTTCGGTTACTACGGAACTACGCGTTGAGTAGCGGTGACACCGGTCTGCGCCGCGCTAGCATAACTTAATAATTTTTTTCTCAAAAACTATAATACATACCATCTTTTTCTTTGGCTTAAATTTTTAAGCACATTATAGGCTATGTTTATGAATTTTTTGAAAAAGATCGATGATATACTTTAGATTTTGTTTAAATAAATAATTTAATTTTTTTAATAAAAATTTAATTATAAACAATTTTTTAATTATTATAATTTTTCTTGAAAGAGTATTTAAATACGAGTAATTTAAGAAAAAAATGATCTCAATTGCTTGAAAATTACAGAAGTTATGATAAAACAAAAAAAATAGTACTCAAAATTTTGAATTTGAATATTTTCGAAAATATTTTGAATTTTTTAAAAATAATTAAAATTTATTTTTTTTACTCCTAAAGGAACCCAAAATATCAATTTCGTAAATATTACTCAATATGACTGAAATTGGTCTGATCACTTGGTATGGACTCGACCTACTACGAAATAATGAAAAATTTCACTATATTTTAGTAAAAAAACTACTTATTAATAGTAAAAAAAAAACTAATAATTTGAAAGTAAAATATCTATTAATTGTAACAGTGTAAGTTTACTTTTTCAATTAGTAAATATTTCACTTTCAAATTAGTAGTCTTCTACTAAAAAATAGTGAAATTTTTCACTATTTAATAGTAACCGATTTCTCGCTAATTCATTAGTAAAAAATCACTAATTCATATTCAGAGAGTTTATGATAAGTTTTGTGTCAAAATGATACTTACTCGGGTGATAAAGTGCATTTTATTTACCAAGGGTAATAAAGTATACTTTTTTTTATCTAATAAAACATGCTTTATTTACCAAGAGCAATAAAACGTACTTTATTAACCAAGGATACTATATTATATATTGTACCTTATGTATACGTGCTGCAATAAAATACACGTTATTTAAACTAGCAAGTTAATAAAGTACATTTTATATGTGCATGAAATTCGACTTGAATTTAAGAATAAAAAAAAGTCTCCACGTAAAACAACAAAATCACTCTTTTTGATGAATTTTTTATGAATGTAATAAAAAAACATAAAAAGGCAAATATCCTGGATAAAAAAAAACTGGAAATGGAACATCGTTTTTCTACCCTAATGAAAGCGGCCCTGCCTACGGACATGTGTTGAGTTTGCGATGGGTAAACATTGCGCGAGCACCACCACTTCCAAGGACCTAAGCCAATATTATCGAGTTCGGTATACTATACGTATAGTGTAGTAGTGTAGCCGGCTCTGTTGCCTACGTGATCTCCGTCCCGTATAAAGCGCCGTGTGACAAGAAGCAACCAACTTGTTTCACGTAGTAATTTGATGGAGAGCCCGGCATACGACAGCTCTCAGTCTACAACGGTCATTTGAATCGATCGCAAAGAATTTTCCTTCTCAGTGAGCAAATACAATAATTTACTCAACTCGAAAAAAAAACAAAATCGTCACTCTGATTGATCAGTCAAGTCGGTATCGATTATAACCGCAACTGTTGTTTTTCAAATTAAAAACAAAAAAACATTCAACAATTACGGTCTGCTGATCAAAGTGTGTCCCTTTTATATGAGATTTCACGCGCTGACTTTTAACAGTTTGGTTACAATTTTCGTTTGCGGGAAAAACTTCTATTTGAACAGAGTGCCAGAACGAATACCAATAGTCTGTTAAAAAGTTCCCTTGAGGATTAAAACTTGAAAAAGTGCTCCTTTCCTATATAGTTGGTTTGTTACAAACACACAAGATAGAGAAGAAAAGAGAAAATCCGATGATGTGGTTAAAGGTTTTAAGACAGAATATAAATCACCTTACTCGACGTGCCAGAGGTACATTTCAAATAAAAGTCAATGATCATTAAATATGAATACGCTGAGAATAATGCTTATTTTTTAATAAATCGAATTTTAATCGTATAATAATAATTCAATTTGAGATTAAATTAAAATGAAATTCTTGAATATCATCTTTCACATTGTTTTTCAGAAAGAAAATGAGTATTTCGGGGTGAAAAATTTACAAAGAGGAAAATAAGATTTGATATTAGTTATAATTATGCAAGTTGCATTATATCTAGAAAAATCAAACATTTAGAAAACTCCTTTTTTTTCTACTCTTTGAGTTTATATTAGGGGAAGGTGGGGCAAAACCGCTAGGTTTAAATTTACTGATGCACAAATTTTTTACTATACATTCAATTGGAGTCATTTTTGTTTGTTACACGACTAAAACTAACCAGTAACAGATTTTAATAGTCGTTATTACATTTATCATAATTATAATTACATTATTTAATTGTATTTAAAAAGATTCAAATTAGCGGCTTTGCCCCAACTGTTGGGGCAAAGACGTTTTTGCTAATATTATTATTGCAAATATAATAAATGATCTAAAATATGCTCTAAATAACATTTATTGGTGCAATAATTATAAAACATAAATATTTTACAGATTTTTAAAGAGATTTAATCGATTTTATTGAAAATAATGACGACTTGTATTTTTAACCTCATATTTTAAATTTAATTGTTTTTTATTTTGTTTCAAAATCTATTTTATCGACTTTTCAAAAATAGAATGTTTTTTAAATTACCATGCGAAAATATGATTAAATAATAATGCTTATTTAATATTCAAAATTCTTAATTTTTTTTCAAATTAGTAGTTAACGCTAATAATTAATTTAATGATTAAATAATAATAATAATAACAATAAATTTAACAGACAAAAATACTTATTTGTTTTGATGAAAAAATGCAGGTTAACAGTTGATTAGCATGAAGTTTGCATAATTTAAAATTACATGCTAATGCAGTTTTTAATATTCAATTGTTTTTTATGAAATATTTTCCAAGCGTCTTTGCCCCAAACGACAAACCATTTTTTAATTTAAAATTTTATATATTTAGATTGAAAATTAAACCTGGATTCCACAGAGATTGTGTAGATAAATGATTACTCTATTAGAACGTGACATTTAAAAATTTTTAAAGTTCACATTTAGATTCAAAATTTACTAGTTTTGATCAATAAAATTTTCATCTCATACTTGTACTCGATGTTCTTTCCTTGAAAAATATTGATCTGTTTTATTAATACAATAATATTGACACATTGACAAAAGAGAAACGAAAATAGTTTTATCACGGTCAATATTTTTGAAGAACATGTTAAGGAGAAATAAGACACTTATCGAGAAGAGGTTATGTTCGAAATTATTATTTTGTTTTTTCAAAAAAAAAATTTCAAACAAAAACCAATTTTTAATCTAACTTTATTTAGACAAAATGTGGCAAATTTTATTTCAAACAAAATAAACCATTAAATCTCATAATTGGATAAAAATGAAAGATTGTTGACATTCAGAAACATTTTAGAGAAACGAAAACATCTATTTATTTGTTTCTAAATGTCAACAATCTTTCATTTTTATCCAATTATGAGATTTAATAGTTTATTTTCTTTGAAATTAAATTTACCACATTTTGTCTAAATAAAATTAGATTAAAAATTGGTTTTTCTGTTTCAAAAAACAAAATAATGATTTCGAACATAACCTCTCCTTGACTAGGTGTCCAATTCCTCCTTAATTGGACCCTCAGAGAAAACTTTTTGTATTTGATATGTTATCTTGTCCACAATCCCGTTTAAATTGAGTTTCACTGAAATTTTAGTCCTGGCTCTGATCCAGAAGTATCCCTGTTACATTCAAATTCGAATGAAAATGTATTATTTAATTTAGTGACGAGCACAAATTTTACTCCAAATTGCCTATTATGTTATAATATTCAAAATGCAATTTCGATAAGAATAATTTACTAATAAATTTACGAAAATGTGTCCGTAAATTTTCTCTTTTTGAAAATTTCAGAAAATCAATGAATTTTTAAAAAATATAATTTTAAGGCTCTAATTGAAGCAAATTTGGGTCAGACAGGTCCTTTTAATGATATTTTAAGTAATTTTACCAAAATTAATTAAAATTAAAATTTGATGTCAAAATTTATTTATTATTTTTAGAGAAAGTTTGAGGACAAGTTTTACCTATACCAGTGACGTCATACTCTATCACATGCACTTTATACAGTTTACAAAAATTAAATAAAATTAGTGCTTTAATTAGAAATTTTATAAAACTGTGTACTTTGAATTAGTGAATGAGTTTTCAGTGAAAAGCCATTTTCACTAATTTAGATTTAGAGAGAATACACTTTTGATAATTAACTTGTCCATTGAATAAATACTATTGTCCGACAGTGACATTTAATTTATCGATTAAATTTCCATTATACGCATTAAAAAAAATTTTTCTTGGAATTTCTAGCTAAAATTAGAACTAATTGCGTTATCCGTTTTTTACATATGAGGATTAAAAATTATCTTTCTAAAGAGACTATTATTTTTCATTAAAATAAAATTTGCTTTTATCAAAGTTTAAAAGAGAAAATGTGAAAAAGTTCTGTTTTTTAAAACAATTATATTAAAATATGTGGCACCTAATAGTTTTTAATAAAAGATTATTTAAAAATTTCAGAAACTTTTTAATGTATTTTTTGTTAAATTTAACTAATAAAAGTTTTTTTAAAATAATTTTTCCCCTCAAAACAAATACCAATTTAATGAAAAATAATAAAATATGCGAGAAATATTATTCCATTCTGGATTTTAATGTTTAATAATTAAGCTTAGAAGTTTTCTGGATTAAAGTTCGTTACTTCTTATATACAATAATAGATAATATTATAAATATAATGAAAGTGCATTTTTCTCTGTTTTTAAACCTGTTTTGCAAAAAAAAAAGATTATAATAATAGTAATAAAATATTTTTCATGACAATGATAAAAAAAAAGCAATGTCATAAAAAATACAATTTTCTTAATATTTTTTTGACACATTATTTTAATTTAACCTATTATTAGATTCGCGAACTAAAATAGAGGAAGAGTTAAAGTAGTGAAAATTGATTAAGAATAGAACATAGGTCACTTCACGTGAGGCACGTTTAGGTGAGTCGTAAACAAATGAACATAGCACATGACTGGCCAAATTACATCGGCTGTATATCAACGCCAAGTTCTATTTTTAGCCACTTTACAAATTTAGTTTTAATTCCTTTAGAATAGATTTATACTATCAACAATTAAAATTAACCCGGTTGAAAATGCATCTACATGCCAATGTATAAATAAACATGGGCCTGTAGAAATCGATTTTAAAATTTTTAAAAATGATACACTAAAACTCCTGAGAAGTCCACTCGTAATGATCTCTCGATCCGTGGACTCTACAGAAGTTACACTTATTTTTTCTTCGATCGAATAATATTAAGGGGTACAGCTCGCACCCCCTATTCCATCTATGAAAATCGACTTTAAATTAAAAAAAATTGATACACTGAAACTCATAAAAAAAAAAAAAAAACACTTAAGAGTACATTTACATGAATTTATCGACTGTAAAAGGTCAATTTAAAAAATCATCTTGTTGAATATTTCAAGATTTTACTACGACTTATTTTCTGTGCTTACGTAATACTGGCATTTTGTTTTTAATTTTTATACTTGTAGGTCAACAAAACAAGAAATTGTCGATATACATTTTTGTTTGTTGTTTATTCTGCATGTTTATCCTGAACTTAGAGTGACACGTGAAATGCGGCAAAAAAGTTACTTATATAGTATTGTGAGTAGTATTAAGCTCGTTTCTAGCAATAAATAGCTTATGCCATAAATGGCATAAGGTTAATCGGATGCGGATGAAACATCTATTTATCGCAAAAATGCTGTTCATTTCAAAACATTTAACCTCAAATTGAACCAGATGCACGGAAAAAAATCTAGAGTGGCGAACCATTGAATTTAGAAATAAAGTTATAATAAGAAAATGTACAGTTAATTTATATAAATGTTTCTGCTATTTTCAGTAAACTGTTTTAATAAATTGATATTTCTTTTATTATTGTTAAAATTCGAAATTTCCTATTTTAGTAAATTATGTATTCTTCTTAAATAACCAAAATAATAAAACTTTTTAAATATAACAGTGAAATGCACCTTTAGGTCAGCTATGGGCATAGTCAATTTGTTGATACGAATTTTAGTGATTTAGCGATAGTGAAAATTTTCGAAACAAATAAACAGTTAAAAACTGACAGCTTCAGTCCTAACTTTCACGTGGTTATATTTATTTAACCTGATAATAATAAAAATTTTTAATTTTATTTAACAATTAATTAAATAAAAATATTAATATGATTATCTTAAGCCAAATTATAGTGAAAATTATTAAGGTGAAAAGAAGAAGGAAAAAGAAATATAACGAAGAAGAAGAAATGAGTTAATAAAATATTATAATTATGTATTTATATTTATATTTTCAAAACAATAAATACATTTACATATTTATTTAGTTTTACCAGTTATTATTAATTATTAATTAAAATGCAAATTAATATAATTTTGCATAATGTGATAAATGGCTTTTTTATTTTAAAAATTATTAAAATAACCTTTAATTTTTGTTTACAATCATAAAAATGTTATTACTTCTATAAACAATAAATCATATCGTTTAATATTAAAAAATTACATTAATAATAAAATATTCAAAGCTAAACGATTGTTGCATTTAAATTAATTGGTAAATTTAATATAAGTTTACGTGCATTCGTTACTTTTTGTATGCATACAATAATTATCTTATTGAATTTTGGAATCCCTGAAGAAAAAAAAACGTAAAATAAAAATTAAAAATCGAATCTCTAAACGTTAAAAAAACCTTTATTAAATGATAAATATAGTGGTATTTGTAAACTTATTAAGTTTATTTACAATTTTAATAACCCTAATTTTCAATAAAATCTACTTTAATGAAACTGTAAGAATATCAAAAACTACTTATCAAAATATTAGAAAATCATGTCAATTTAAACTTAAATTATATATTAATGACGAAACTAAATACATATTTAAATTTTTTTATTGTTTTGGAAATCAAAGTACAAATACAAAATTATATTTTTGTCAGAACATTTTATCGTATTCACTTTCCTTCTTCATACTTTTTTATACGTCACTACATTTTATTGCAGATAATTAAAACACTTATATTAATTATAATTAAGGTCTTAGTAAAAATTTTAATACTTATTATCTGATAAAATAAAAATAAATAACACCTAACCACGAAAATATTTGAAGTTGAAATTGTCAAAACATATATTCATCTGTTTTTTCTAACTATTCATCAAAATCAAATTTCTAGCTATACATTTTGAATATTTAACTTTAAGAATTTTAATATCTTTCTTTTAAAGTGACAAATATATAAATTAATAATACACTTTCCCTAATATAGAAAAATTGAGCGACGATTTTCAATTTCGCCAAAACAGTGATATTGGCAATATCGTTCGTTCGTTTTTGGCTAAATGTTTAGCTATTATGGAGAAAAGTTTTACGAATGCAGTTATACTTTTTTTTTCGTGTGCCCTTACGTATCAAGCATAACTTGATTTTTTTACAAAATTACTTTAAAATTTGTTTATTTCTTGTTATTTTCAATTTTTAAATACAATTCATAGAATGTATTGCAATACATTCTAAAATAATAAATAAAAAGCATGCTTTTTATTTATTATTTTTTATTACTATTATCATTATTATCAACATGCTATTATTTTGTTATATTTTGATTCTTATTAATTATTTATCTAATTACAAAAATCAATCATGCGTATATTCAGTAAAATTAATTTAACTGACCTGATTAAATCAATTATCGTGTAACTGGGTATAAATAATAATATTCTGAAATAGATAAATATCAAAGTTTATCATCGATAACATAATTCCGTGATATAGTAGAAATGTCAAGAAAATGCGATATAATATTTATTGACCAAATTCAATACGTTTCGTTTATTGCTCGTTAAGAAAATAATCAAAAGTTAATAACAATACATGTTTTATTTGGAAATTTTATTTCATATACAAATATGTATATACTCACAAGTATCCCTACTTCTACTATACTCTCTCTTCTCTCACTTCACGAAATTCAGAAAATGCCAATAACTTTTTTTTCTTCGAAAACTCTCCCAGAATTTATTTACTATCTGAAAATAAGCTCTATATGCTTATTGATAAATAATTCATTGTTAATAAATAAATATAAAAGATCTATGGAGAAAAACAAGAGAAACAGAGATTGTTACACCCTTTCGATTAGTCAAAGTTAATGAGCGAAGATGCAGATACGCTTCATTGGTAACTGTTATTGTCATTATGAAAGGGTTACTGTCCGTAAAGAATATGTCACGACCACTTTTGCTCTGGCCTATTTTGTGTCAATAGTTCCTCAGCAATAAAAGTGCGATTTCCATTTGTGATTTTCAAAATTTATCTCTATTTTTGTGCAGAAAGAAATATCTTAGACAAGTTTTATTTGCTTCAAGCATAGAGGAAAATGTGCGAGAAATAAAGCAGTTTGTGTAACTATGTCAATGTTTGATGTGACAATAAAAGTATAAAGAGGCATAAAAAAAGATTTGTTTTCTGTTCTCGATTCTATGTTTTGAAAAATAGTTTAAAACTGAACGTGACTAAATTACGACATTTCTACTAATGGCACGTTTTAACTGTTTGCAAACGTGATAAACAAAAATGCTTGATATAATAGGAAAACTGATTAAAAGTCTCAGACAATAATTTAATTCTTCTGACTCATCGCATCGTGACCTTGATAATCACGTTCCCTATTTTCAAGAGTTATTAAACTGCAAAAATAGTTTGCAGAATTCTCCTTCTTAGAGTAAAACCGATATCTTATCCTTATTGGGATATTTTTCTCAAAGACTCAATGATACGTACGAATAGGAATGCGAGTTATTTTAAAAAGTATAGCTAAAAGAAGTTAAAGAAAACTTTATTTTTAGAACAAGTACTATTTATTGCAACAAATAATAGAGAATTGGTTTAAAATGTGGAAATATGAAAGAAATATGGAAGATTGAATATCTTTAGATTGTTTTGTCTGCAAAATAATAACGATTCAGAACAAAGACCTCTTGCGTGGAATATCATGTAGATTGTAGAGCCTGATAAAAGAACATTTGGTTTTTTTGTCGACTCTTGAAGTAAGTTCTTCAAGGCTTGCAAATGAAATTATTATTAGCAAGCGGAGTCTATACGCAAGTCAAAGATGGGTTTGTTTTCTTAATTCCCCCTTTATCATTGGGATTTTCAATAATTAAGAGTCCTCCTTGAGAAATTCTTTGAGATTGTTATGGGATTCGATACCGTTATTGGAAACCTATTCTTTTCTTGACTCTTCTTATTGTCACTAAGACGCAATCGTATCCTATCAATTTCTAGAGATACTCTGTCCCAGCTAGAAAAGTAATTCAACACCCAGGTGGTATCTTGATCTCTTCTCTTCCTAGATAAAGTTTTAAACCGCAAAAATGTTACTTGAACACAAAACAAAATTCTATTAATATCGTTCAAGTTTATTGCAATATTGATAAAAGTGTTTGAAACTAATTTTTATATAAATTTACTAGACATAGATAGTATATTTATTTATAAACGTTCATGCGAAAAAATTATCATTATTTCTTTCTTTACGAATTTCAATGAGTATGTCACCTTTTGGAAATTTGAAATTGGGATAAAGAATAATTTATCTGCACGAATAAAAAGAAAATAAAGCTTATTACGCAATGTTTTCCAAGATAATTGGTTTGCTGATCTCGAGACTTTATCAGATACCCGCTAAACGTCACGAGTATTAATCAACAAAGTCGGAAATTTTGTTTTTCTTTTCTTGTTTATCAAAACTTAGAGAAAGAAAATATGTGCATCAGTTTTTAAAAATTGCTATTTTTAAAAATGTGAAACTCTTATCTTTATTTCTGCATGTAAGTACTGTAAGTCACATAAGTCATACTCCAATAGTTATTCTTAAATAACGCGAAAATATAAATAATTGCAATTATTATTTTTTATTCTTAACCAATTTTGGTCACATTTAGAACCATCATACTTGCTAAAAGCACTCCAAATGTTATGGATGTAATAAAAAAACGATTCTAAAAAGATTAAATAAATATTTTCAAGTAGGGTAATGAACTGGACAAAAAGATTACAAATATTTGTATATAAGTATATTTATAAAAATGGACATTGTGTACAGCAGACAATAGGTACTTGTGTCCTATCATGCGTTTTATCTTTAGTTACAAAAATATATTTTTTGCAGGAGTAACTGCAAGAATGTATCATTTTTGTCTGAAACACGATCTAGATAAAATACGTATTCATCATAAAAGCTTGAAAATCCTCTGTTGACTGATAAACATTTGACAGATTTAATTAAAAAATCGACAAGACAAAGAGATCTCTATAAACCAGTTTTCTTTTTTTTTCAAAAACTGTGTTGCGTAGTACTCTGTTAGAGAAGAGATTTTTTATGATACTCAGTTCTAAAGTTCTTAAAAAAGTACTATGTACATTTTGTACAATAAAACTACTTTATTACTAAAAAAAATTACTTTACATTCAGAAAAATGAATATTTAGCATCTTCTAGATAATAAATTGTGGATTATAATTGCTAATTACAATATAAAATAATAACTATTTAGGTATACATTCAAAAAAAATTCTTAGTAGATTTGACCAATTTTTTAAATAAACCCTGGGTAGTTGAATAGGTCCTCAAATGAATTTAAAAAGTTGTATTGACTATGAAAAAGTAGATTTAATAGAACTAAGAAAATAGTTGACACAATAAGAATTTTTATGGTAACCACCACTAAAAAAGAGTATCCAAAAAAGTAATTACTTTCCACTTTCTACTATATATACCCAATTTATTGTATTTAAATTTCGGGGCTAAATTTTTTATAATTTATAACGCGTAGAAACTTAAAAATGTGCACTGAGAAAAAAGAATAATTAAATTTACCTGGAGGAGTGTCAAACGTGACACTATTTCAATGTCAACTATAGGACAACACTCTATTGTATGAAGGTTATTATCTTCAGAGTGTCAAATATGTTTTACACTCCAGAAGGGTAAATTACAATGTTTTACAGGGTTAACGTATTTTTTTAAAAAAAGATGCTGTTTTTAGGAAGCATTTATTTAAAATTTTCAAAATATTTAATTTAAGTGGGAAAAATAATTATTCACAACAAATTTTTATATTTTTAAATGATTAACTCATGATTGTCTTATATTTTGTATTAACTTTTTGCAAATAATTAAAAAAGTTTAACAAAATTTATACTATCTTTGCAGCAAAGATTAAATCCCTTTTGGATAGAAAAAATAATTCAAATATTCCAAAATATTGTATTTACGTGATGCAATGTTATTCAGTTTTAAAACCGATAGTTTAATAATTATTTGAATCAATTTTTAATACAAACGTTACCCTTATATTTACCCTCTATAAATTTTGTGTGCATATCTGTATTCCAGAACCTAAAATCAAATTTAAAATATCTAAAAATAAAATAATATAAAATATTAAACAAAAATAGAATTCTTTTAAATTACAGAAAGCATAATGTAATTAAAAACATCAGGGTCTTCGAAATCAAAGAGAATCCTGTTGATATAATTTCATCACTTAGGACTTAGGAGGTTAATAATAACCAAGTTATTTGTTTACTCATTAATAACCACATTAAGAAAAAATTTTAACCCATATCAAACTGACAAATTGTATTTATCGTTATTCATTTATTATTGAAAATTCGGTTACATTCGCATATTATATAATTGAACATCCCACTCGTCAGCTTGACTCTCCGGAGTGTAAGAGAAATTATGAACTATGGGTCATGTTTACAAAATAAAAAATATAGTAGAGTGTAAGAGCTATTATATGAAGTGTCTGATTAATAAAATAACTTTTTAACCATAAGAATTTAACACTCCAGTTTTCTCAGTGTGTTTCATAATCCGACAAGAATAATACAAAAATATTAAATATATTAATGTTTGGGATAATTTTTAATAATTTTTTGACAATTTTAATTGCAATTACATTTACATAAAAGGCAAATCAAAGTAAACCTATTTTTATTCTTCGTGAAGAAAATTTTTCTCTCGGTGCACCATTTTTTAAACAACATTTCCTAGAAACTCTGACATATTTGGGAAAATGAGGAAAACCTAGAAAATTTGACAACAAATAATACTTTTTCAATGACTGTGATTTCGACGCCTCCCGTTGATAAAATGCTTATTCAATTGTCAAAAATATATAATTCTAACTCGGAGCACAGTTCAATATGAAGCTAGTTTGTTTTCCGTACAATATGATTCCTATTCAATGTTCAGAATAATATAATGCTAACTCAAAGTTGCTTTTTATATAATTGAAATTCAAGTTTAAACATAGTAAATACATAATTTAATTATGATATTATACAACTCGTTTTCATCTTCAGATGTAAAAATAATTTAAATTTCCCTGTTATATATGATATTTCTCATTATAAACCATAAATTACATAGATAAAAATAAACATAAAGATCTTAAACTTTTATCATTCATTCATTAGATTTTTTAATATTTTAACCTAAAATATTAAGAGTTAGATAAATCTTCAGTATTATTATTCAAGATATCATAATGTTGTTTTTCTGCTGTTTTTAAATATTGTCTTCAATTTTTAAGCACTTTCTTCAGTTTTTAATTATTTTCTTCAATTTTAAATTATTTTCTTTAGTTTTTAATTATTTTGTTCAATTTTCAATTGTTTGTTTCAATATTCAGTAATCTCGACTTTTTTCAATTATCAGTTATTTATTTTATGTTTTAAAACCTGCTACAATTTTTCAATAATTTTCTTCTATTTGCAATTTAATTGTTCAATTATTTTTTTCAATTCTCAATTAATTTCTTTAAATAGCAATTCTACTCTTCAATTTTTAATGTTTCTTCAATATTAAATAATTCCTGGCATTTTCCATTTTTTTTTTAATTACAAATTATTTTCTTCTTTTTTCAATCTAATTGTTCAGTAATTTTCTTTAATTCTCAATTATTGTATTCGAATTTAAATTTTATTTATCAATTTTTAATTGTTTTTTTTAATATTTAATAATAAATTCTGTGTTTTCCGATTTCAATTTCATAATTTAATTTTCAATTTATTTCTTCAACTTTGAATTATTAACTTCAATTTTGAATTATTTTTTTTGATTTTCTATCTAGTTGACCAATTTTTTATTATATTCTTTGAATTTAATAATCATTGTTCAATTTTTTCAATTATTGTTCAATTGTCGATTAATATTTCCTTTTTTAAAAATTTTTTTGTTTCTAATTGTCAAATATCTTTGTCATTGTTCAATTATTTCATTCTATTATAAATTATTTCTTTTCATTATTAATGGTTTCTTTTAATTCTTAGTTATTATTTTTTGTAAAGTTTACTATTTAATTCTTCAATTCTCAATTATTTTCTTTAAATTTCAATTATTTTCTTTAATTATCAACTGTTATTGTCAATTTTTGTAGCCATTTGTAGGGCTATTTATATACTTAAAATAAATTTTAAGTTAACAAGAGAAAAAACCGGTAAAAATAGGAACAAAAACCGGGAAATGACCGGGAATTTTGTGGGACGAAATTAGTAGACACCCTGATGAATAATTTAATGTATGGAATTTCTAGTTTATGAACAAATAATTTGAAATTTAGATCTTAAACTTTTTAAATTTAAAATAAAAAGCCAAGTTAACTAATTTTTTAATTCAAAATATCAGCAATTTAGAATTAATTATACTAAAATCTGTCTAAAATGTTGATATTTTTAATTAAAAGATTAAAATTATTAAATTATTCTGAACATTGAATAGGAATAATATTACACGAACCGTGAACTAGCTTCATATTGAACTGAGCTTTGAATTAGAATTATATATTTTTGACAATTGAAAAAGCATTTTATCAACGGGAGGCGTCGATTTTTAAATTTTTTTGACCCTATAGTCACTATTTTCAAAATTTGCGCAAACGCTGGAAATAAATTTGAATATCGAGAGAGACTAAATCTGAATTTATATTCAAGAAGATGTAATATGTTTGAGTATCCGCAGATGTTATGTCCGATTATTATTATTTTTATTTGTTTGAACTATTATCTTCTTCGTTTTTTTCAAAAGCTGTTTTAATATTACCGTTTATATGCCTTCTATTTACAATTTACAATAAAAAATAATTGATATGTTATATCTTTTTCTAAGTATTTATTTTTTTCACTAAGTCACAAAAACAAAACAAAATATAAAATTTCTCTTAATTTTGGTACAAAATTTCTACGCATCAGAGTATTGCATAAAACTTTTATTTGAATCGAGAGAAACTTTATCTTTCGTTATTATTGTGATATAATAAAATTATTATAATTTAGCAGCATCGATAAAAAAAGCAAACAAATAGTTTAATTTAATTGCCACTTAAACAAATATCAAAAACTTCTAGTTCCGAAGCATTGAAGGTAATTTTGCTTGAAGGTCATAGATTATCCAATAAAGGGTATAAAAAGAATCAATAGTATTATCATTGTCTGTTCTTGTGTCAAATATATTGAGGATATATGACGACGTTGTACCGAAAGTAGGTGTCACATAAAACATAAAAACATTTATGTGTATATCGTTAGAAAAGGATAAAGGAAAGAGTTAAAGGTCAATAAGAGTATATATATGTCACCGTTTTACATAAACTGGGTAAATAAAGGAAGAAATCGAACTTCGAGAGACTAGACGTTGATAATTAACCTTCTAATGCAATTCAGAAGATTTGGTTCTGTCTGGGTCGACATGACACAGCGTTAATACAATTAGTGTAATCTATTTAGTTGTCTTCTTTTTTTTTTTACTTTATCAACAAATATGTAACAATTTCAAGTTAGTAATACAATTTTATTCAAAAGTTTTTTTAACGTATTTGTTTTTTACATTAGATATTCGATTAGAACCCAGGTTTTTTTTTTTAATTAGCACAGGTGCCAAATTATTTTTCCTATATCGCGCGAAAATTCGTCGAGCACAATCAACTGTTAATTTGATACTTCAGGATATCCGATATGCGAGAAACATATTTTCTCTCAAGCTAAAAGCTTCCGGTGAAGCGTCATGTGTGCGATAGTAAAATGTTACGAACCAGGGACGCACGTGATTCGCTTAAATTAGATTTTTTTTTTTTATCAAGTTACACAACAAAACTCGAAAACCAATTGAATTTTTCGAATTGTAAAACACAGATGATTTTTTGTAATTGTGCCGTTTAATCATCCAGATATAGAGCAAAAATTACAGTGCCTGTGTAACCCAGAAAACGTTTTGAAGCGTGGAGCATTAAAAATGTTTTCTTAGCACGAACGAGGATAAAGAATAAATTAAAATTAAGGTGTTCGAGATGAATTCCAGGGATAAAAATGGCGTGCAAGCCGTAAAAATTAGTGGAATGTTTCGGCAATAAATTGACCTGATTTTGATGCTTTACTTGGTACAAAAACGATTTTACACCGCGTTACTAAATTATTATTCACCGGCTATTTTCTCGCAGACGTTCACTGGACTTCGCGCGATAATCTTAGTTTGTTTCTATTTCCGTCTAATTGTGCGCGTGCACATAAACTGCTTACGTTTAAAATGAGTCGCTTTTGATTCGTCAAAGCGCATTAATTTTTATTTCTAATGACTCAATGGCAAACCTGTTTTTATAATTAATTAAAACTTACAGACGGGAAAAAGAGTTCATTCAAGTTTCATTGATAGATTTCTATATATACTTTTTCACATAAATATTTCATAAACAGTTGGTGAATTTTTCATTGACTTGATTAAAATGGTACTGAGTGATTCCAGAACATTAAATATATAAAACGTTGTCCGATCAAAAAGTTCTTTTTCAAATTTTAAAAATACTTTTCTAGATGAAAGCTAATTATTTTCTAATATAAAAAATCGTTTCGAGGATGAGGAAAATTGAGTGACTCAATTACTCATAAAATGTGGATTAATCGAAGCAAAGCTCACGACTCTAACGTGATGCTGAACTTTATGAAACTTTTAGTTTCAACTTTGAAGCGATTCTGAAAATTGGATTTCTGCAGTCTATTAAAAAAACTCGATTGCATGACGAGAAGAAAAAGTGTAAAGGTGCAATTTACGATGATTCACCTCGTGATTCACTTTATGTTAAGAGGTGTGAATGTACGTTGTTAATTTTATCTTATTTATGTGAAAAATCAAAAAAAATGTAAGAAAATAAATGACAAACGCGTAGCATATGATATATGAACAACTTTTCAATTACAGAATAACTGATATATTTGATTCACTTCGAATCTACTTTTTTTCATTGATCCTTATAAATAATTAAGAGGTTAATGGAAGTTGTCTGACGTCAATAAAAACTCTTCAACCTCTTAATAATTAAAATATATTTTATAAAAACATTTACAAAACCAAGTGAATCCGAAAATATATTAAATATTTCCAAATTAAAGGTATTTTTATAATTGAATCATTTTTTTCTTCTTTTTATCCAGAATCCATAGACGAGGGTAATCGATTAAAAACGTGCATAATATTCTAAAAATGGACAAAATTGGTCAAGGTTGAAAGTGAGCTAATCTATACTGCAGGTTATTGCAATCACTTTAATTGTCAAGGTTTAGAAAAAAGACATTCTCTGAATCAAATATAGAGGAGATTATTCTATACACTGTTAAAAATTTGGGGAGTTAACGGTTGCTGGAGTTGGGAGTTGAGATTTTAGAGTTAAAAATCGACTCCCCAAGGTGAGTGAGTCTCATACGCTCCATGTTTAAGAAGAGTGGGGACTGAAGGATTAAGCGTTAACTCTCTTTACTTCAACTCTTCAAGGCGTGCGACTTTTATAGAGTCCCGTAGGGAGTTAAATTTCAACTCCTTTTTTTAACAGTGTATAGTATATATAGAAAAGTACTAGAAATTGGTAAACAAAGGAAAAAAAGTAAAATAGTTTAAATATGTTTTTTTTTTAAACGAAAAAGTAAAACTTTTTTCGTGCTTGTTTCAAGAGAGGAATTTTCTAATCAAGAAGCATAGCTTTTCGTTTTGAGGTAGCTTATATATAAAATTGGATTTTTAACCTTCGTAACTGCAAGTAAAGCAGAGAATAAATTCAGAGCAAGATGGGATTCGCCTGAAACAATATTTACTAATTTCGCAGAATACCTATATGCTTCTGAAATATTCTCCTTCTCGTCTGGAAACTTAACGGTATCGTTATACTCACGAAACTCATCTCAAACTGTCTGATATTTGATGCTCAAATTTAATTGTTCAAGAACAAAGCTTTAATTCCAAAACAAGATTTTCCTAATTAAAAGTGGACAAATGTTGCACCTTGTTATTTCCGAAGCAATAATTAAACTAATTTTGTTTAATTTCAAACAGATGTTAATTAATTTAGAGCAAGCTTAATTTGAACACATTTAACGTAATTTTGAATAAATTTATTTCACAATTTTAAATAAACTAAAATTTAATATACGATATGTACTTAATTTTAAGATAAAAAAATATATTAAATTTAATAATTCTTGAGGAAGGTTAAAAATTGGACAGAGTGAGATTCGAACCTTGAAGGTTAGATACCAAAAAAACCGTGCCTTACTCATCACGGCCAAATCATTTGGCCACGGAAGATTTGTAAGTTGTTTAACATAAGCAGCTATTTATAAAAATTAAGCATCTGGATATTAAAATTAGCACACAGATATTAAAATAAGTCATTTAGATACTTACGTAAAATATTTTATACTTTTTCCCCGTAATTAAATACCTCTATTTCTCTGTCTGAATGTGATAGACAATTTTTTGATTATTTTTGCATGATGCGAAAAAGCGTCGTTTATGGATGACTAAAGAGACGTATAAACAGCTAAAAAGTTATAAATTTAACGAGAATCATTCGTCATTCATGAATTAGTTTAAATGGTAAGGAAATAGACTATAGTAAACAGGTTAAAAATGTTGAATAACCTGCGCATTAAAACAGTTCAATATGATCAATCAGTGAACTGACGTTTGAGATGACCATGAAGAGTGTTTTAACGTATAAACAGAACCCTCACAAGGATATCAGGGATTAAAATGCATGCGTTTTACATGTAGGTAACATAGTTAATTTGTTTCTGCACATATGTACATACCTACGTACGTGCATAAATGTATTTTATATTTCGTCACAGACACATGGTCATAACTGATGGCACGGTTCCCTTTCATTTCTTAAAAATAGACGTTTTAACGACGCATTTTAAACTACTATTTTTGAAAATTTGAAAATCACTATATTTTTCCTATTTTTCGATAAGAAAAAATTCAATGTCAACAAGTATTAACGATATATTATTTCAAGATCACGATGATTTTTCTATATTTATATTTTTTATATTGACTTTAAAAAATGTGACTTTTGTAAATCGTTTCCGCCTGTTCAAAGAGGAAATTAATTCAATGTTTATACATTCCTGTAAATAGGAATACATTTGAATATGGATA
Organism: Ganaspis brasiliensis; assembly: GCA_037103525.1. NCBI lineage: Eukaryota > Metazoa > Arthropoda > Insecta > Hymenoptera > Figitidae > Ganaspis > Ganaspis brasiliensis. The sequence continues at coordinate 1,681,343 of JAZKLR010000330.1, read as the reverse complement.
TATACGTTTCCGTAGAGGATTGCATAAGTTTATTTACTAATTCTACAAAATACAGTTTAAATGAAAAAGCATCTATTTATGTACATTATACACGATAACTTTATACATTTATTTATGTGGATTTATTTATGAGTCACTAAAATCTCTTTCTCTACTTATCACGTCTCATGCTTCTACCTATATTAATTATTTTAAATTGAATAGCTGACGCAGAAAAAGTAATTACACTTATAATAAACCGCGGTTAATTACTTTCTATAACTTTTAATAAGGCGCATTATTTATTGAAAAGTTTACATGTCTACTTTTTAATAATGTGCTTAATTAAAGATTATGTTTACGGAAAGTAAACTTTCCAACATTTTTTGTTTAAAACTAATTATTAACAATTGTTTCATGCGCACAAAAAGGATGAAATTGGTTGAAACTAATTAAACTTATAAAGACTGGTTACCTCACTTGAAATAAATTAAATGGTTTCGTATATTCTTTAAAACTGAAACAACTACCTATTTAACCCATTAACGCCCAGACGGACGAAAAATTTCTGTTGACTTTGAGGACCTCCCTTTTAAAAAAAATGCCTACAAAAAAATTAGCACTTATCATTTTTAACGTAAAATTTACTCCTCTTTTAGATTCTGAAGTTAAAATTTGTTTATAACAAATCGTTAAAAAGTTATAAACAATTTTTTGCAAAAAAACACGATTTTTTGAGAAAAAATTTTCATTTTAGACATATTTTCACCGGAAAAAAGCAAGTAGATGCTCTCAAAAGCTCAAAATATCGCGTCCATGGACCCCCAGCTATAAGATCCTGAAGCAAAAAAATTTTTTTTTCAAAATGGCGGACGCCAATATGGCGGCTAAAACTAAAAAAATGGCTCAGATATGAAACAGGGTGCTCCAACTTTTTCATGTGACTGAAATCGCCTAAAACTCTTTTCACGGGGGTTTTTGGGGTCGCTGATTACGAATATGATGTCAGTTTTTAAAAATTCAAAATGGCTGATCCAATATGGCGGACGAATTTTTAAAAAAATTTTGGATTCACTTGAAACTCTCCACTCAGGGGTTTTTGGGGTCGCTGATTACGAATATGATGTCAGTTTTTAAAAATTCAAAATGGCGGATCCAATATGGCGGACGAATTTTTAAAAAAATTTTGGATTCACTTGAAACTCTCCACTCAGGGGTTTTTGGGGTCGCTGATTACGAATATGATGTCAGTTTTTAAAAATTCAAAATGGCGGATCCAATATGGCGGACGAATTTTTAAAAAAATTTTGGATTCACTTGAAACTCTCCACTCAGGGGTTTTTGGGGTCGCTGATTACGAATATGATGTCAGTTTTTAAAAATTCAAAATGGCGGATCCAATATGGCGGACGAGTTTTTAAAAAAATTTTGGATTCACTTGAAACTCTCCACTCAGGGGTTTTTGGGGTCGCTGATTACGAATATGATGTCAGTTTTTAAAAATTCAAAATGGAGTTGGCAAATTTTTTAAGTCTTATTATTTTTTTTGGTTATTTTTGTTTATTTGACGCTGATTTATTTGCTGTGGTGCTGTATAACTTTTAACTATGCTCACAACTAAGACGGTTTTGCGCTTGTTGTTTCCGCTAAGATCTGGCATTTCGAAGTCGGCGCATTACTAGTTTTGCAGAAAATGCAATGGCATGCAGTTATTACTGCTGTACTGCTTGTTGGCATTGTGCCAGAATTTGCTTGCAGCTCTGGCTATTGTTACTGAGCTAGCATTTGCTTCCACCACTGGTTGTCCTTACTGTGCCAGCGTTGCTTGCAGCTCTGATTATTGTTACTGCGCCAGCATTTGCTTCTACCACTGGTTGTCCCCTTACAAAAAAGGAGTATTAGAATGAGTATTGAATAATGAGTACTGCAGTGAGTATTGCAATGAGTATTGCAATGAGTACTGCATGAGTACTGCAATGAGTACTGCAATGAGTATTGGAAATTCCAGTACTTTTTTCGCCACATGTATTTTTTAAGTACAGTAAACAATTTTTTTTAAAATTATAATGAAATTGTGATTTTGCGTTCCATGTATTTCTGTATATTTAGTTTACAACAAAAAAAGTAGTGCGCAGACGTAGGAGCCGTAGAAACTTAGTGCGCAACATATTATATTTTCAACAATGTTTGGCGAAAAAAGTACTGGAATTTTCAATACTCATTGCAGTACTCATTGCAATACTCATTGCAATACTCACTGCAGTACTCATTATTCAATACTCATTCTAATACTCTTTTTTTGTAAGGGTCGTTACTGTGTCAGCGTTGCTTGCAGCTCTGGTTATTGTTACTGTGCCAGCGTTGCTTGCAGCTCTGATTATTGTTACTGCGCCAGCATTTGCTTCAACCACTGGTTGTCGTTACTGTGTCAGCGTTGCTTGCAGCTCTGGTTATTGTTACTGTGCCAGCATTGCTTGCAGCTCTGGTTATTGTTACTGCCGAAGCATTTGCTTCCACCACTGGTTGTCGTTACTGTGCCAGCGTTGCTTGCAGCTCTTGTTATTGTTACTGCGCTAGCATTTGCTTCTACCACTGGTTGTTGTTACTGTGTCAGCATTTGCGTGCAGCTCAGGTTGTCGTAACTGTGCCAGCATTCGTTTGCAGCACTAGTTGTCGTCATTGTGCCAACATTCACGTGCACCACTGGTTGTTTGCACTGCGCCAGCATTCTTTTATTACTGGGTCGATTTTAAAAATGTCAACAAAGCGTAAGTCGAAACGGCAGAAAGTTGTAAATGACGCCGAGAGTTTCGAAGTTGAAGAACATGACGAACACCTAGATGTGCTAATGCTACCAAACTCGAATGATTCTGGCGAATCTGATTGTGAATCTGATTCAGATGATGATGCTATTCATGAAGAGCTAGAAAATTCGCTTAAGAATGAATGTGCCGATTTACCGCAAAATTCATACCAGACGATTCGAGAAAATTATACTTCAAATCAATCGAAGTTGGAGCCAGATCATATTTTTGAATGGGTTGATGGTGAACAGAAGTATGATCCTCAGTATAAAAATGAAACTTTTATACCTGATAGCGTTGCAAAAAAAATTCGGTCATCCTCGTCAACTGAACTATTTGAATTTTTCTTTTCCAAGGAGCTAAAAGAATTCATATTAGACGCAACACGTCTGAATGATTGTCAAATTTCGTTGACTGAATTAGACAAATTTCTTGGAATAATTATTTTGTCTATTTTCAACGAAAGGAAATCTCAACGAGATTATTGGTCTCAGAATCATCTTCTAGGTTGTGAAGCTGTAGCTGGAGCTATGAGTCGCAACAAGTTTGAAGATATCAAGTCCAAGCTAAAGCTATCCAAACCTGAAGATGAAAATGCTGATGATAGAGCTTGGCGAGTGAGAGGTCCTTTGGAGATTTTTAAGAAAAATGCGAGGCAGTTTGGGTATTTTTCATCAGCTTTGTCAGTTGACGAAATGATGGTAAAGTTTCGGGGAAGAACTATTTTGAAGCAGTTTATAAGAAACAAGCCTGTCCGTTTCGGTATCAAAATGTGGGCTCTTTGTAGTTCCGAAGGATTTTTATTCGATTGTGACATTTATTGTGGCAAGAATTCAAAAAGTTTTTTTTTTGGCAATGAAGAAAAGCTAAATAAATGTGCTTTAGGTAGCTGCATTGTCGTTGGTCTTCTCCAAAACCTTCTTTCTTCAGTTGTACCCAGAAATGTAGTGAAATATCACGTATATTTTGACAACTTTTTTACAAGTCCAGATTTACTGGTTCATCTGAAGAAAGTTGGTTTGCGGGCAACAGGGACAGTCAGAGCTAATCGAATTCAAGTAAAAAATCCGATTACGGAAAAGGATCCAAGAGGGACATTTATTGCCAAGCATGACAAATGCAGTGGTGTCAATTATGTCACAGTAAAAGATTCGAAAGTAGTGTCTATACTGTCAACACTGATAGGTGTTACACCAATTAGTTCAGTCAAAAGATATTCTTCGGAGACAAAGAGCAAAGTTGATATAGCATTTCCTAATGCTTTTACAACCTACAACAAGTTTATGGGCGGAGTAGACTTGCACGACGCACATTGCAGCAATTTGATGCCATGCATAAGGTCGAAGAAATGGACTTGGGTTATACTTATGAGACTCGTTCAAGCATCAATTGCAAATGCAACTGTTCTAAGAAACTTAGTTGTCCAAGAAAAAAAAATAGGTACTAAAGACATGGCTCTACAGATTGCAGAAGCATATCTAAAAAAATCTGAATCCATCAAAAACCACAAAGTTCAAAGAGTTGAACAAAAGAAAAACTGCTCTAATTTCTCCAAGTGCACCTGTAGAACGCAACGAAAGTGCGTGGAGTGTGATGCATATTTATGCGTTTCCTGCTTTCAGGATTTTCACACCTAAAATGTAAAAATGTAAAAAATATTAAAACAAAAAAAAAACAAAAAAAATAAAATAAAAAACGAAAAAAAAAAAAGACTCTTTATTGTCCACCTCCTCGCGGTGAGAGTCGGGCAACGGCGAATTATTCGACGGCAAACGGACCAAAAAATTCTTATTCATTGTATAATACTTATTGAAATTCAAACAATTTGACTCTGCTATTTTGTATTTTCAAGAATTGCCATCAGATTTGCAATTAGCGACCCAAAAAACCCCCGAATAGAGAGTTTCAAGTAAATCCAATAATTTTTTACAAAACTCGTCCGCCATATTGGATCCGCCATTTTGAATTTTTAAAAACAGACATCATATTTGTAATCAGCGACCCCAAAAAGCCCTGAGTGGAGAGTTTCAAGTGAATCCAAAATTTTTTTAAAAATTCGTCCGCCATATTGGATCCGCCATTTTGAATTTTTAAAAACTGACATCATATTCGTAATCAGCGACCCCAAAAACCCCTGAGTGGAGAGTTTCAAGTGAATCCAAATTTTTTTTAAAAATTCGTCCGCCATATTGGATCCGCCATTTTGAATTTTTAAAAACTGACATCATATTCGTAATCAGCGACCCCAAAAACCCCTGAGTGGAGAGTTTCAAGTGAATCCAAAATTTTTTTAAAAATTCGTCCGCCATATTGGATCAGCCATTTTGAATTTTTAAAAACTGACATCATATTCGTAATCAGCGACCCCAAAAACCCCCGTATAAAGAGTTTTAGGCGATTTCAGTCACATGAAAAAGTTGGAGCACCCTGTTTCATATCTGAGCCATTTTTTTAGTTTTAGCCGCCATATTGGCGTCCGCCATTTTGAAAAAAAATTTTTTTGCTTCAGGATCTTATAGCTGGGGGTCCATGGACGCGATATTTTGAGCTTTTGAGAGCATCTACTTGCTTTTTTCCGGTGAAAATATGTCTAAAATGAAAAATTTTTCTCAAAAAATCGTGTTTTTTTGCAAAAAATTGTTTATAACTTTTTAACGATTTGTTATAAACAAATTTTAACTTCAGAATCTAAAAGAGGAGTAAATTTTACGTTAAAAATGATAAGTGCTAATTTTTTTGTAGGCATTTTTTTTAAAAGGGAGGTCCTCAAAGTCAACAGAAATTTTTCGTCCGTCTGGGCGTTAATGGGTTAAAGTCTTTAATGGTATCAAATTGAAACAGTTACTTTCAAGTTTTGAACGAAATCGTTTCAAAGTAAGTTGATAACTTTTATGCAAATTGAATCTTCAATTGCTATGAAATCAGTACTTTTTTTTCTCGATATTTATTCTTTTCGTAAGTAATGTCTTACTATTTATTTATTTATTTTATATTTACTTATTATCCAATTATTAACCAGGGTTACTACGCTTTCAAAATTTCAAAATTCCATGACTTTTCCAGGTTTTCCAGACCATTTTTCTTCAAATATCCTGACCAAATATAAAAAAAATTTAATAAATTGTTTAGCTTATTGCAGTAAAAAAATATAAAATAATTGAATTAAATTAATAATAAAACGTTAATATCGTTATTACTTAACAAAAGTAATCATTAAAATTAAATTACAAAAGTATATAATTTGAACCAATTAGTTATTAGATTTATTTTAAACTAACAGCATTAACGCGTGCCCAGGCGAGCGAGAAAAATTAAAAAATTAAATTAAAAAAATTAAAAAATTACAGGAATAACTGTTGGAAATAATTGAAAATTAAATAACTAGATTAAAAATCGAAAAAAGTCATTAAAATTTAAGAAAATAATAAAAGAAATAAATTGAAAATTTAAGAATTGAATTGAAATTTGACAAAATAATCAATAATTTAGAAAAATTACAAAATGACGACAAATAATTAACAATTGAAAACAGAATTCGTTAAATGGTTAGATAATTACACAATTGAAAAAAAAAATTAAAAAATTAAATACTAAATATTAAACAAAAAAATTGAGAAATTAAGAAAATTATTGGAATAACTGTTGGGAACAATTGCAAAATTAAATAATTGGTTTGAAAAAAAAAATCATTAAAATTCAAGAAAATAATTGAAAATTGAAGAAAATAATAAAAACAGAAGAAAATAATTAAAAAATAGAAGAAATAAATTAAAAATGTAAGAATTAAATTAAAATTTGAAAAAATAATCGAGAATTGAAAAAAAACTACAAAATGACGAAATTAATTGACTATTGAAAACAAAATGACGAAGATAGCTAAATTAATACATAACCGACAAAATAATTGCAAAGATTAAAGAATAATTCTAAAATTTTAAGAGAATATTTAAAAATTGAAAAAATTGTAGGAAATTCTTGAAAATTAAGGAAAATAATTAATAATTGAAAGAAATAATTGAAACATGACGAGAATAATTGAAAAATGAAAGAACATATCTGTAAAATAACAAAAATAATTGACAATTGAAAACAAAATTCGAAGAATGACTAGATTAATAGACAACTAAGAAGTATAATTGGAATAATTGAACAATTGAGTTTAAAATTAAATAAATTTATTAATAATTGAAAAAAATAATTGAAAAAAGGCAATATTTTTCTAATATTAAAGAAAATAATTGACAATTGAAAAATGGAATTGAATTTTGAAGAAAATAATTGAGAATTGAAGAAAATAGTTAATTGAACAATTCAATTAAAATTTTAAAGAATTTTTATGATTGAAAAAGCTGAAAATTAATGAATATTGAAAAACTAATTGAAAATAAAAAAAAATAATTGAAAATTCGGGAAAATAACTAAAAAATGAAGAAATAAATTAAAAATTAAAGTATTAGATAGAAATTTTAAGAAAGTAATTGATAATTATTAAAAAAAAGTTACAAAAGGACGAAAATAATTAAATATTAAAGAAAATAATTAAGAACTGAGGAAAAATTAAGAATTGAAAACAAAATTCGTAAACCGTCGAGAATAATCGACAACAGAGCAAATTAATTAAAAAAGTTAAAGTATAATTATGAAATTTTAAGAGAAGAAATAAAGATTGAAAAAAATTGTTGTAAATAAAGGAAAAATGAAGAAACTAATTAGACATTAAAAGAAATAATTGAAAAATAATGAGAATAATTGCGATATTGAAGAAAATATTTGAAAAATGACGAAAATAATTGCCAATTGACAACTAAATTCGTAAAATGGCTAGATTAATACACAATTGGAAAAAATAATTTTAAAAATTAAACAATAAATATTAAATTTAAACTATATAATTGAAAATTAAAAAATTAAGAAAATTATAGGAATAATTATTGGAAAAAATTGCAAATTGAACAACTAGATTGAAAATCGAAAAAAAGTAATTCAAATTGAAGAAGACAATTCAAAATTAAATAAAATAATTGCAAATTGAAGAATGGAATTGAAATTTAAAGAATATAATTAAAAATTGGAAAAAGTAATTGAAAAAAGCCGAGAATTATTAAATATAGAACAAAATAATTGAAACTGAAGGATGAAATTCAATTTTAAAAAAAAATTGAGAGTTGAAGAAAACATCTGAACAATTAAATTTAGAATTAAAGAAACTTATTGATAATTGAAAAAATAATTGAAAAATGTCGCAAATTTTTTAATATTGAGGAAAATAATTAAAAATTGATTTGAATTTTGAAGAAAATAATTGAGAATTGAAGAAAATAGTTGTAGAATTGTAGAAACGAATTGAAATTTTAAAACTATTTTTTACAATTTAAAAAAATAACTGCAAATTTCCGAGAACTATTGATTAATGAAGAAGTAATCGAAAATCAATAAATATAATTGAAAATTGAAGAAATAAATTGATAATTAAAGAATAAAATTTTAAGTTTTAAGATAATAATTGATAATTGGAGGAAAAATTACAAAGTAACAAAAATAATTAAATTTTAAGAAAAATAATTGACATTGAAAAAAGAATTTAAAAGATGACAAGAATAGTCGACTTTAAAAAAAAATAAAATTACTCATTGAAACCATAAAAAGAGAAATTAATGAAATTAATTTTTTAAAATAATATTTTATAAAATTCCCTGCGACTTTTTCAGCTCTTTCCTGACTACAAAAAAAATTCGATGACAATTCCAGGTTTTCTAAGACCGTAGCAATCCTGTTAATTGCTATTTACTTATTTTAAATTACTATTTTACTAATTCATGATTTTTGAGGGCCCGTATCATTTTGACACAAATTTTTTCGAGCAACTTGTTATATTGTACTCCCAAAGATGAATGTTATATTTTACTCCTTCTGAAATCAAAGATTTTTAAGTTTTAATTATTCAATAATTGAACTTACTGGATTAATTAAGTCTTTTAATATTAATTTAATGTATTAAAGTCAATTGGGCCCGTATTATTTTGTCACAAATTTTTTCGGGCAACTTGTTATATTGTACTCCCGAAGATGAACGTTATATTTTACTCCTACTAAAATCAAAGATTTTTAAGTTTTGATTATTCAATAATTGAACTTACTGGATTAATTAAGTCTTTTAATATTAATTGAATGTATTAAAATCAATTATTTAATAAATAAGACTTAAAAATCTTTGATTTCAGAAGGAGTAAAATATAACATTCATCCTTTGGAGTACAATATAACAAGTTGCCCGAAAAAATTTGTGTCAAAATGATACGGGCCCAATTATTTAATAAATAAGACTTAAAAATCTTTGATTTCAGAAGGAGTAAAATATGGGCCCGTATCATTTTGACACAACTTTTTTCGGGCAACTTGTTATATTGTACTCCCGAAAATGAATGTTATATTTTACTCCTACAAAAATCAAAGATTTTTAAGTTTTAATTATTTAACAATTGAACTTACTGGATTAATTAAGTTTTTTAATATTAATTTAATGTATTAAATCAATTATTTAATAAATAAAACTCAAAAATCTTTGATTTTAGAAGGAGTAAAATATAACATTCATCTTCGGGAGTATAATATAACAAGTTGCCCGAAAAAATTTGTGTCAAAATGATACGGGCCCTTATATTTTACTCCTTCTGAAATCAAAGATTTTTTAGTCTTATTTATCAAATAAGTGATTTTAATACATTAAATTAATATTAAAAGACTTAATTAATCCAGTAAGTTCAATTATTGAATAATTAAAACTTAAAAATCTTTGATTTTAGTAGGAGTAAAATATAACATTCATCTTCGGGAGTACAATATAACAAGTTGCACGAAAAAATTTGTGTCAAAATGATACGGGCCCTAAAATATAACATTCATATTCGGGAGTACAATATAACAAGTTGTTCGAAAAAATTTGTGTCAAAATGATACGGGCCCATTTTTGAAAATTTGACTCATATCACAAATTCACGTTTTTAGAAAATTAGTACTCTAAATTCTGGCTGTGGTAATCTAATCAATCTCAACTTTCTCATGAAACTACAATCCCATCGATTTTATACTTAAGTCCAGGAAAAGTAAATTGAATCCGATGATGTCAATCCCTTCGAGTCCACGAATCCCATTGCTAAGGAAATAGAATATCTACATTGCAAAAAGACTTGAAAAGTGCACGTACGTGCTTCGCAAGTAAATAGTATTAGAAAATTAATTTAAAAAAAGAAAAACAGCTATTAAATGAAATAGTATTTCATTTAAATACTATCGGGCAATAATATTGATGGCTAATTACAAAATGCCACAAAATTGAATTTCAAATCGTTTAATCCAAATATTAAGCCAGATTGACCTAATTATTATCGCACGAAATTGTCCATATTTATATTTTTTAAATAGAAGATCAAATTGGGCTAAATAAAAGATCTATAAATTGAACTGGACGATAAATTTGAAAAAGAAGACAATTTTTGTTTGTTAATTATAATACAAAACATCAATTTCAAGCATTGTCATTAGTTACATATTGTAACCATTTCGAGTACATGAATTGTTACGTTGTGTTGATCATCAACACAATTTCCGAATTGCATCAAGTCTACTTTCGAGAACGATGGGATTTGCAGAAATGGAAAATGAAATGGGTTTCTAAATCGATTTGATTTGTCGTGTCTATATTTAAAGAAACAATAGTAATCATTCGTCAATACGTATCCGCATTGCTTTTAGTACCTGTTGATAACGTATCGAGACCTTTGTGTGATCAAATCGCAGTCACTCGGTTGCATATATTTCATGTTTATTTACGTCCTATTGTAATTTGAGTTCATTCCCCTTCTTTCGCCTTCAGTGCCAATGAATGAGGCAACTTTATTATGTAATTTTATGTTTATTTCACATTCCTAGATCGTTGTCTTCATAAGAAACATTTCTACAACCTATATATTAATGCTCCGAATTAATCCCCTGATCTTGAGAAATTTAAACTAAATTTTCAACTGTTGTTCACAAAAAATTGCAATTATATTCATACGTAAATTTAAATTTGCATAATTTATACTTGGTATTCTAAAAAACAACTTTAAAAATTTTAAGTTTAAATAACTAAGCTAAAGGCAGAGCTTTAATAATGTTGTAACAGTCCAATAAATTATAAATGATTTTTTTTTGCCTTATACGAAAACTTTACACATTTATTCTCAAGTTTTTGCTAAAGTAAGCAGATTTTACCGTTATAGTATTGTGTCGAAAGTTCATTCTCCTTGCCAATAAGCAGGTAGACAAACTTTGTTGCCAACTCTATTCAAAATGCTAGTTTCCGTTTCAACGTATTGTTATTCCCATCATCATTCTAAGGAAGACTTAAAAATAGAAATTACACAATTCCACAAGCGCCACTTTAATCATAATTCACTGCTTGCAGAATTCAAAGTTCTTTTGAGTTATCCTAATTATTCTACTCATCACATAACCTTTTGATCTAATGATCTTAAAGTTCTAAATGTTCGAGTAAACACAAATTGTTATTAAATAAATAAATGCTGAGGTCTAATAAATACAAATTAATTTATTATAAATATGGTTTGAAAAATCATGTCTACAGAAGAATTTCGTTCACTAAACACAGTCTTGTGGGAATTTTTCGAATTTATAAAAGACGTTAGGTACTCAAAGGTATATCATTTTCGCGAGTATTATGTGATATACTCTCTTAATTATATCCTCATGAAGGAAGTATTTTACGAGACAGTTGGGTAAATTAGTTTTCCTCGAGTTTAATATCTCATTAAAGTGAAAATCATAAAATGCGGGAGCTTTAAAACTTCAAGTGCTCTTTATCTTTGGCCCTTGATCTTTTTTTTTTTTCATTGCTAAAGCCTGTCATCAAAGGGTGGTATTGCCCTCTTTTTACTGTAGGAAGATTAGAAAATCGTGCTCTCAAGAAACTGCAAGAGTACAGGTATTAGGAGACGCTTTATGAATCAAATTACAAACATACTTCAAAAGACTTTTCACTCCTTGATGATAGAGAAATTGTCTTTTGTTGAATGGAGAAACGTTGGATAACTAACATACTTTTATAACTTTAAGTATCATCATTTTACAATATTAAGTAACACGAACATAAATATTGCATAATGATGTAAAAAATGGAACAAAAAATGTATTTTTTCATTCTAATATATCAATAAATGCTTGAGTTTTTAATTAATGATAAACACGAGAAGACAATAATGGGAAAACGTGAGAGATTTATTTTCCTTAATTGTAAATACAGATCTATATTTTAATTCGCATGACATCTCACGTATTCAACCTTTCACTGTACATGCATCTCATAATTTTCTGAACATACTTTCTATTCTCTTCTCGTTCTACATTTCGAATAGTTTAAGCTTTTTAGAGACAAACTCGAGCATCTTTTTTAAATTACTTTACGATACTTTGCTTCCTAGTCACGTGATGTTGACTTCTTATATTGCACTTATGAGATTTGGACAAGATTAGTCTTGTTTACAAGAAAATCCCAGCAAAACTGCCAACTTTCTGACTTTTCTCTCCAATTTTTTATAAAATAAAAAAAAAGTAACTAAAGAAACTTTTCCACTTGTATAATAAAAAAGAAGACGGAAGGGAACTTCTTCACTAAATTGCGAATAAATCGAAAATTTTTTAGCGTTTAAAACTTATTGTGCTTCTTTACCAAAAAATATATATTTAATGTAAAACTTTGTTGTTACATTTTTCTAGATGTAAAACAATTTTTAAATAATAAATATTTCTAGTGTTTCCTGGATTTGATGATTGATTATTTTTATTTATCTTTGCAGGTTCTGCATCACTCGAACACAAAAACGGAAATGGCAGCGTCAAGGGTAACAAGACGAACAACAACGGGGCCGAGGTTAATAGAAATGAGGAACAGAATGGTTCCATCGACATTAAATCACAAGCGAAGAAAAAATCAGGAGGACCTGGAAGTGGCCCTTTGTTACAACAAGCGTAAGTTCAATTATAGTAAAATTTATTCAAAGAAATGTAATGTAAAAAAAAAAAATTTAAACTGTTAAAGAACAGTCTTATTTTAATACCGTGTATAGTATTATTGTTTGAAACTTTGTAGAATTACATAAAATAGCATCTGGAAAACCAGTCTGGTCTAACTTTGTATAAATTGTGAAAATAAATTTTGAAAAAATTAATGATGTCTACTTGAGTGACGTCACTTTTTCTTACATGCCCTTAATTATAATTAATTTTACTTTTATTACGACAAAGAAATAATATACTAACGAAATAGTTTAGCAAATTGTTTATAGAATAAAGAGTTAATTGCTTCATTCAATAATTCTTTTTGAACAATACACCTAATTAACTTCAATTCAAACTTTTATTTTTAATTTCACTATAATACCGCTTTTTTTGAACCTATTATTTTTCAAGCATTTCTTTCAATGTGCAAAGTGCTAACCACTAATAATGAAATTCATTATATCCCTGACTCTATAATTACCTGACTATTTAAATCCTCTAATTAAATTCGCGTATTTATTTTCCAATTAAGAAGCCTTTTAAAAATATAGTTCCCACTAAAGACCGTGAATTTATTGTAATATAAAATTCGATAAAGTATAAAACAACTAAAAAAAAGTTTTTCTTTTTTGTCCATTTAGATTTATTTACTTTAAAAATAATTTAAATTGCAAATTATTTAGTTTAATAATTTTCAGTTATTTAAAATTGTTTAAACTAAGATCAAAGACAACAGAATTATTTAAATCACTCCTAAAATAGTTATGAATTGTTTAAAAATAAAATTTTTTATTTACAGAGAGATATCTTCCAGTCAACTTGACTTTTTCAAGATGCTTGATGAAAAAATTGAGAATGTAAGTCTATGAAATATTTTAATTTACTTTCCCTTATTATTCATTAGTCAATATTTCATAAACAATATTCAGTTTGGTTTAATTAGTTGTTAAAAATTTAGTACTCAATTTTGACTCAAAAACTAAAAAAATGTTGATTCTCACGTATATTTACAGTTTTTAAAATACCTTTGTCAAGTTGAGATATGTACGTGCCGTTTTTTTCATGTACAAAAATATACATACCAGTCGTTCTTGACCGTTCTTTGCTAATTTTGACTAAATCTCTAAAGTCTACAAGAACGAAACACGTCAGACGAGTACCTAATTTATTTTCATAATCTTAAAAAAGTAGTCATCTTAAATAGGTTCAAAAATTAAAATACTTGTTTGTTTAAATTTGGGAGGTATTTTTATCAATTTAATGTTTAAAGCGAAAAACTCTAATTTTTCAAATAACGACAAATTTATTTTAATTAAAAAATAATTTGTTTATGAATTTTCATTAATGTTATTATTTTAACCCTTGGTAAAGAGTTTTTAGATATATCTGTCAAAGTAAAACTTTGAATATTGAATGTCGAATCAATGACTACTATGACAATAATTATTATCTTAACGGTTGCTATGGCAACAATTATTAAGATAACAGTTTCTAATGTAATGGTTGCTATGGCAATATGGTTACTGTAATAGTTACTATGTCAACAGCTTCTAAGGTAACAGTGTCCAAGATAATGGTTGCTGTGGCCATGGTTACTAAGGTAATGGTTACTATGGCAACATTTACTAAGGTAACTGTTGCTTCGATAGTAGTTTCTAATATAATATAATGGTTGCTATGACAATGTTTACTGTAATAGTTAGTATGTCAACAGTTACTAAGGTAACAGTTGCTTCAGCAATAGTATCTAATATAATGGTTGCTATGGCAACAGTTACCAAGGTAGCAGTTACTTCGACAACAATTTCCAAGAAAATGGTTGCTATAGTAATGGTTACTATGGCAACAATTACTAAGGTAGCAGTTGCTTCAGAAGCAGTTTCTAAAGTAATGGTGGCTATGGCAACAACTACTAAGGCAACAGTTACTAAGATAATGACCATTATGGTAATGGTTACTTTAATGTAACAGTTGCTTCAGCAATAGTTTTTAATATACTGATTGCTAAGGTAACAGTTTCCAAGATAATGGATGTTTTGGCAACAATTACTAAGGTAACTGTTGCTTCGGAAGCACACTGAGAAAAATAAGTTAGCTACTATATGGATAGCAAATTTTTAGCTGTGGTAGCTAATATTTAGCTATTTCAGCAAACAAAATTAGCTGTGAAAGCTAATTAATAGTTGTGTTAGCTAAAAAATTAGCTATCCATATAATAGCAATTAAAGTTAGCTAAGGTAGCTAAGTCTTAGCTTTGGCTGCTAATTTTTTTTTACCGTGGCAGTTTCTAAAGTAATTGTTGCTATGCCAACAGTTACTAAGATAGTGATCATTATGACAACGCTTACGACAGTGTAAAAAGAGAATCTTAATTTAAGACGTGTCTTAAATTCAGCAATAGTCTTTAACGTAATGGTTGCTATGACACTGTTTACTAAGGTAATAGTTACTATGGCAACAATTACTAAAGTAACAGTTGCTTCGGAAGCAGTTTTTAAGATAATGGTTGATATGGCAACAGTTACTAAGGTAATGATCATTAAGGCAACGGTTACTATAGGCGAACAGTTGCTTCAGCAATAGTTTCTAACGTAATTACTGCTATGGCAATGGTTACTAAGGTAATAGTTACTAAGGCAACAATTATTAAGGTAACAGTTCCTTCAGTAACAGTCTCCAAGGTAATGGTAACTTATAGGTAATGGTTACTAAAGCAACAGTTGCTTCAGGAGAAGTAGTGGTTGCTACAGTAATGGTTACTGAGGCAACGGTTGCTGTGGTAATGATTTTTATGATAATGGTTGCTATGGAAATGGTTTCTAAGCTAACGGTTGCTATTGAAATGGTTTCTAATCTACGGTTGCTATGGCTACTAAGACAAACTACGATTATCATGACAACTATAACAAGATTTATGGATTATTTATACATTACTCTCTATGGAAGGAAAACAATTACGACAACCTACGTAAATTCGCTACTTCTGCAATTTAAAAAGTATGATGCTGAAGTACGTAACGTTTCTGAGAAAAGATCAAAATTTTTTATATTATGTACTTAAAATTCTATGATTAAATATTGTTGGATATACAACGATAATATTAATGTTTAGTTAAATGAATTATGTTCAAGATGTTAAAGTAAAAATAAGGTAGAAAGGGAAATCAGGTACTAGAACTACCTGAGTACCATTTTGGGTTTTCAGTTTTCTTTAGTCGTACGAATACAGTCCTGCGGAATAAACGCATAAAGTTGTACGGTTCGGTCAAGTCTAAACTCAAGTTGTAACAATACAGTTTTCAAGTCTATTTCTAATTGTTGAATAAAGTCTTAATTTACTTGTTATGATTCCTGTCTCTTTTTATCTTACACGTGTCATTCCTATGCGATATATTAAGGGTTCCAACAAATATGATTAATTATTCATTGAATTATCTATACAATAGAACTAAAAACAATTTTAAACTTTATTTGACTGGATAAGTTTAAAAAAAAAATATTTTTTAATTTATTCTGTATGTTCGTTTCTCAGAAACGTTGTGCACTTCAGCATCATTAAACAGTGTGACATAATATATCAGAGGTTTTAAAATGTCAAATTTAATAACGTAATATACCCACACAGCACCAGAAATTCCCTGAATTTCCCCTGAATATTGGTCCACATTTCCCGAATATTCGAACCTAATATTCAGGGAAGTTTCGTGGAAGCATCAAAATGTCCGCCATAAAGAATATTGGATGCTAAATTTCCCTGAAAAGGGGCCGTTCATAAACTACGTCACACAAAAGGGGGAGGGGTGGAATTAGAGATTTGTGATGATTTGTGATGTTAGGGGGGGAGGGGTGTAAATAAAATGTGACGTTACATTTAAGAAATTAACTTCTGCATGGCTTCTACATAAAAAAGATATATTAGAATGGTCCAAAAATATATGGAATAAAGAGTTAGAAATGTTATTCTCTCCAACCCCCCCCCCCCCCTCCTAGTATATGCAAAGAAAATGTAAAAATAAAAAAAAGTGTTAAAAAATATTAGGTACTCACTTTTTTTTGACAATTTTTTGCACAATTTTCAATAAATAGCATAAATGCAGCCTTTTAACAATTATTTCATGTAATTGCTAATTTGTTTAAATAAATAATTATTGGTTATTTACAATTATCTGTAAAATTAGGCTAGACAGTTGGAACTTTTTGTCAATGTTGATACTTTTCAAGACGAGAGTAACCAGTTACTAACAACAAACTAAAAATAACAATTGTATTAATTCTTTAAACAAATTATGATTTTTTAATTTTAGTTTTTTATCAAATTAAGCTATAGAGTTGTAATTTTTTCTCAATTTAGCAACTTTCATGCTGAAAATATACTATTTACTAACAACAAACTAAAAATAACAATTGTATTAATTTTTTAAACAAATTATTATTGTTTAATTTCAACTTTTCATCCCTTCAAGTTACAGAGTTGCAATTTTTTCTCAATTAAACATGTTTTTATTTTTAGAGTGAAAAGCCTGACTGTATAAGACGTAATCATCGAGTTTAAACTTTCAACAATTTATTATTATCAAATGTTCAACACAATGTTTTATTTTTACATTATTATTTGTAAATTGATAATTGTAAATTGATCAAATTTGTTTATTATAATCATTACTTCTGACAACTTTTGTTAAAAGTTTTTTCTTAATAATTAGGTTTATCAGTCAACTTTACTTCTTCAAATATAAAAAAATGCTTAATTGAAAAATGTTGCAACTCTGTAGCCTAATTTAATAAAAAGTTGAAATTAAATTATAATAATTAGTTTAAACAATTTATAGAATAGTTCTTATTAGTTTGTTGTTAGTAATTAATATCATTCAGCTTGGAAATTTTAAAATTTGAGAAATAGTTTTTAAAAAATTAACTCTGTAGCTTAATTTGGTAAAATGTTGTAATTATTAATAATAATAATCGCAAACTTCATTCTTTCATTCTTTCATTCTGTCCACACCTGAAGTTTGGCACAATAGATGTTTTTTGTTTTAAATCAATAATAACTTTTGAAAAAATGTCTTTTTATATTAATTAGAAGATTTCTAATTTTATTTATTTAATTATTGATTCTCCTGAATCTAAATTTTAAATCAATTGACAAATTTATATAGTTTATTTTCAATAATAATAATAATAATAATGTATTATAATACAAACGTGTCTTATTTAAAGCTACTTTACAGATTTTAATAAAGATTCAAAAAATTTTTATTTTATGTTATAATTTATAATAATATATGAATAATTTTTATAATAATATTTCGTTTTTTAATTACTTCTAAAAAAGACAATATAAATAAGAATAAAGAATGAAATATCATGATATAATTAGAAAAAAGCGAGCACTGTTTTCAAATATTTTTTAAGATTTTTAAATACCTTCTTTATAATTTATTCCTCTTTTAATCATTTTTTTTTTTAACTTGAGATCTTCTTCTCTATTTTAAATAAAAATAAGTACCAAATTAAATTTTTCTAAATAAATGTTGTATTTTTATCTCAAAATGTTTATTTTTTATTGGTGAATTATTAAACTTATTTAATTTCTAATTTTATTATGGTTTTAAATTAGGATCAATTATAATTTTAATCAGTTCAATTGTAAAAACAAAAAATAAGATTGACTGAAATATAGTTTTCACTATATTATAGATTTGCCAAGCCCGTCAGGCTAAAAATTCATTAAAATTAAGATCAAGATCCCAAAATTTTCACAAAAAAAGCGCTGATCACAAAAATCAAGTACTTAAAATAATTTCATAAAATTAAAGAAAAGTAACTATTTATTAATAAAAGTTTGAATTAATAAAAGAATTTAGAATCGATAAATTGAAATATCAATTGATTTGAATTATATTAAAGTATGGATCGATTTAAAATTTCCAAATTTCTTTAAATTCTTATAATTATATGGGTTTAAGTTTGAACATCTAAAATATAAACTGTGAGAATTTGAAAATATTTGAAGTTCATAATAATTCTAGCATGAATTAATCAAATTTGAACAATTAAAAGTTTTAAGTAATTTAAGTTTAATATTACTAAAATTTTAAAAATTCATACTTTCTTATACTAATTATTAAAGTTTGAAGCAATTAAAATTCGTATTAATAAAATCAAGTTTAAAATTTGTAATTTAATTTAATTTGTAAAGGTGAAAGATTGGAAAAATTGTTCCCATGGATTAAATTAAAAATGAGTTATAAATTTTAAAACTTTAGTTATATTTCAATTTTGATTAATTCAAGTTCGAAATATTTTCAATTTGAATTGATATAGAAGTTGGGAATTTTTTAATTTGGAAGAATGAAAAAATATTGATAAAAATTTTAAAGTATGGTTTGTTATTAATTGAATTGCGTAAAAAAAATAAAAATAAGGAATTCTTATTATCAAAAGATGTTTGGAATAAATTAAGTTTGCATAAAAGTTTAAATATATTTTGTTCACAACACTATTGAAAGAGAAATATTCTTACTTTTTGTAACATACAATAAATTTTTTTATTTTTAACTTGGGAAGAAAATTTAATTTATTTTTTAAAATTTCTTTCTATTTATTAATTTGTAATAAATAATTTGTAATAAATTTTAATAAATCAAAATTAATTCACAAAATTTAATCTGATAATATATAATTAATTTTATCTAAATAAGTTTATAGTTTATTTTTTGCATTTAAACTATATACTAGCCAATAAAATACGCGCGTTTTTTTTGCTTAGTAATAATAATAATCGCAAACTTTATTCATTCATTCTTTCATTCTGTTCACAACTATAGATGTTTTTCTGTTTTAAATCAATAACTTTTGATGAAATGTATTTTTATATATGATTTCTAATTTTACTTAATTATTTATTAATTCTCCTGAATTTTAAATTTAAATTAAGTAATAAATTTATATTTTATTTTTAACAATAGTGTATTAAAATTATTATTATTATTATTATTCAAATTTAAATAATTCATAATTCTTACATATCTTATTTTAATACACTTTTTGAGCCTCAGATACAATAAAGATACCATAATATCATAGTTTAAGACACTTTCGAGACACTTGTTTTTAGAGTAAACTAATTAAAATTTGAAACAATTTGCATTCATATTAATAAAATCAAGTTTAAAATGTTTAATATAATTTAATTTGTAAAAGATAAAGATGGAAATAAAATAGAATGAACTCATTTTTATTTTAATTTCTAAAAAACACTAATTATTTCAATCTTTCACTTTTACAAATTGAATTAAATTAAAAATCTTAAACTTGATTTATAAATCTTAAAACTTTGGTTACCTATATCACAATGAATTTTGATTATAATTGAAGTTTGAAATAATTTAGATTAATAGAAGCTGAGAATTTTTTAATTTGGAAAAATTAAAATTTATATCGATAGAAATTTTTGAGAATGGTTTGTTACTAATCGAATTTCGTATTGTTTAAAGAAACTTAAAAAATAAAGATTTCATATCAATAGAAGTTTGAAATAAAATAAATTTGCATAGAAAATTGTATTAATAAAAAATATTTTGTTCAAAAAAATATTTAAAAAAATATTCTAATTTTTTGTAACGTACTATGGAAACTTTTTAATTTTAACTTAGGAAGAAAATCGGAGTTATTCTCTAAAATTTCTTTGTGTTTGTTAATTTATAGCACATTTTAATGAATAAAAAATAATTGACAAAATTTAATTTGATAGTATAATTAATTTAATCTAAATAAGTTCGGTTTATTTTTGTATTGAAACCATTGAAAAATGTAATTCTCGCGCGCTATAGCGCGCGTATTTTTGGCTAGTGCAATAATAATTTGTTTAAAAATTAATAAAAAGTTTAAATTGAACATTAATAATTTGCTTAAACAATTGGTAGAATTGTTATTTTTAGTTTTTATTGTTAGTAATTCATACCATTAAGCTTGAAAAGTTGCAAAATGTAGAAAAAGTTGTCTGTAGTTTCATTTGATAGAAAATAGAAATTGCACAATAATAATTTGCTTAAACAACTTGTAAAATTGTTGTTGTTAATTTGCGACCATTAAGCTTAAAAAGAAGCAAAATTAAGAAAAAGTTACAACTCTGTAGCAATTAACTAATAAATAGTTGTAAATAAGTAATAATAATTTGTTTAAATAAATTATCAATTGCACGCAACAATTATTAAGTCTAGATTTATGCTATTTACTAAAAATTGTGTAAAAAATAGTCAAGGAAATAAAAAGAAATATTTTTAAACGCTTTTTTGTATTTTTTCTTTTTTCGGAGTTCTCGGAGGACCCATAAAAAATACCCTCTAAATTTGAATTAGTGATTTTTATTAAATGAATGAGCGAGAAATTGGTTATAATTAAATACTGAAAATTATCACTATTATTTAGTAGAATAATACTAATTTTAAAGTAAAATATCTACTAATTGAAAAAGTAAACTTTCACTATTACAAAATAATAAATATTTTACTTTAAAATTAGTATTATTCTACTATCAATTAGTAGTTTTTTAGTAAAAATAGTGATATTTTTCACTATTTAATAATAACCAATTTCTGGGTAATTCATTAGTAGAAAATCACTAATTCAGTTTTACATAGTAGTTAATACTAAAAACTGGTTAAATAAATAATTTTGCGTTATTTTTAAAGTCTCTTCAAGAGAAACAAAGTTTGCCGATTGAAAAATATTTATTTTCGAAGATTTTATATCATGTCTAGAAAAAATTGTTTTTTCACATGGGATATTTTTAGCAATTTTTGATTTTAAGCAACCTCCAAGTATTTTTTAAATTAAAAAAATAGGTTATTTTTTTCGGTAAAGAACAATCCTAGTGAGTGACAGCATAACATGTATTTACCTATTACCGTTATTTATATTTCAAAAATGTGTTAACAGAAGTTTGTAAGTCATGGGTTTATTTTGAACAAAAATAAATCGTGATTGCGATCGACTTAAAGTGATTTACTCCAATAATTATAAAAAAATTATCTGTGGGGGGGGGGGGTAATTCCTAAAGTGACGTCACACAAGGGGGGTTTTGGCATTATGTGACGATCTGTGATGTAAAGGGGGGGAGGTGGAAATAATCGTAAAAATCGTGTGACGTAGTTTATGAACAGCCCCAAATGTATTTCTAATTTTCAGGGAATTTCCGCATCTAATATTCCTAGAATATTCAGGGAAAGTTAAAAAAAATTTCCAAAATTTTTTTGATCTGGTAATTGATAAAAATTGTATGTCATATTTGGCACCCGTAGGATTCTAGAACATTAAAAACTACTGCGCAGCCGTAAGTGTCACAGAAACCAAGTTCGACCATTGCGCATCATGTACAGAAGATTTACGAATACTGTGAATATTAAAGGGATATTAGATGCGGAAATTCCCTGAAAATTAGAAATACATTTTCAGGGAAATTTAGCGTCCAATATTCTTTATGGCGGACATTTTGATGCTTCCACGAAACTTCCCTGAATATTAGGTTCGAATATTCGGGAAATTTGGACCAACATTCAGGGGAAATTCAGGGAATTTCTGGTGCTGTGTGGGTATAGATCATCTCTTACTAGACAACAAAACGGTTAGGAAAACCGAACAACAAACGAACATGAAACTTTCATTACAAGGGTTTCGGCCCTCAATCACGAAACCCTAAAAGCTCAATAGACAAAGTTTTTGCGCATAAAAGCTGAGGATTTTGAAACGCAGTTTCTATTCCAGATTCGTACTATGCTTTCAATTTTTCAGAATACGATAATTGTGTAGTATTCCTACTATAGAATCAATTTCCACATTATCCAATAAATGAACACTCATCACTATTCCCATTAAATCAACAACATAACAAAGTTTTTTAATTTTCAGGGACCAGATTATGACGAGAGTCTAGACGCTTCAGCCACGGCAGAACGAATAACCGGATTGCTGAGTCGCTGGGAGCTTGCCAGCATTTCGTGTTCGAATCTCACAGATTTGAGGAACGATTCAACAATAAGAAGTCACAGTGGTGTCATGTACACACCTCGACAAACTCTGAGTGCCAACGACCGTGAGGGCATGAGGAATATCATTGGTGGTAGACCCGAGAGTGCTCCGATTTACATGACAGCTAATCGTATTGATGGTCTTCAAGAGATGCATTCTGCTTCACCAAAAATGCCCCGACATGTTCTCGAGGCTATCAGTCAGAGTCCAACTCAGAGTTTAAAGAGTATGACACCACCTGGAATGTCTCCGATCAGCCAACGTTACCAGGACTACAGAGACAATAATATGCACCAAGTACCAAAAATCACCAAAGCCCAGTACTCTCATGTTCAGGGTCCACGCAATGGGGACTTTGTGACCCAGCAGAATCTCTACAGAGAGCAATATCTTCAGCAGACTGGTATGGTGACAATTCCAGCACATCACTCAGTTGGTGGCTCACCAAGCGGAAGTGTACACAAAAACAATCTGTACGTTCAACAGTTTCAAATCGCCAATTCGAAACACTTTCCTGCACCGAGAAAAAGGGACTTTAATGCGGCTCAAATGACGTGACCGGCGCGGGCCAGAACCACGTGATAAGACTGAACTCTGAACAAGCTTGGAGACTTCCAATCCTCGAGGATCTCCGATTATCAGCTGCCGAAAGGACCGTTGAGAGATGATTTTTCGAGTGGAGAAAGAGAGCGGCGGGATTACTCAAAATTCCAGGGATTATAATGTTCCTATAAGGATAGAGAGACGATAAGAGAAAATGAGGTTCTCTGATATATATATATAAATAAAGATGCTGGGAAGGCCTAAGGCAAACGTCAATTTATAGCGGATAGAGAGACGGATTGAGCACCTGGAGCGACTCGTTCAAGAGTTATTTTTAAATATATTATGACAGGAAGTCGATTTATTTATTACGCAAGATTTCACTAACTTTTCTATTGAAAAGGTTTATACTATTAGATTTACATTTTTTAGACGTCTTAATTTTGAATACTTTCGATAAGTACTTTTAATTTCGAAGCTTTTCTATCTAAAAAGAAGAAGTAAATAGTTGGGAATTGTGTTTTTTTTTTACATTAGTTGATTAATTTGAGAAGGCTTTCGTTTCAATAACTTTTCTATTGAAAAGATTTATTATAGATTTACATTATTTTATCATTAAATCTTTAATTTGGAATACTTTCGATTAATAACTTGAATAAATAATTTCAATTGAGAATTCCTTGGATTTTATTATGAGATTACAGTAGTGAAAAGTTTATAACTGTTACTGGCCAACAAAAGATCAAATTTTTCCCTCTTTGAATGTTTATTTAAAGCTAAAATTTGATCTTAGTTTTACAGTTAATAATAACTAAATATTGACCAAAGTTGATAAGTAAATTTTCAACTGGAACCAACAATTTTGAATCATAAAATAAAAAAATCCTCACTTTCTTAAAATTTAAAACTGTTAATTACAAAATATGAAAAATCGACAATTTTAAAATTTATTACAGTTTGCAAAAAGAACGTCTGTGAGAGTCATTTAAAAATGTAAATCCACGAATTTCTGTGATCTAAGCAACATTCGTAAGAGATCGATATTTTTCTTTTACTGCCTTGAAATGAAAATTTAAATTAAGTTAATTATCAAAAGGTCAAATTTCGAATCAAAAGTTATTTTTGATAAAACTGGTAGAAAACGAGACTGACTTGTATGGTACAAAACAATTAAATTTTTTCTGTGATTTTATTTTCGATAAATAATTTTATGGCAAAAAACTATCAAAACTTTTTTTTGTTCTACTTGCATAATATTACAAAAAAAAAAAAAGAGTTTAAACACTGTACTGAGAAATTCTAAACCCCCTTCATAAACGTGTTCAAATATTTGGAAAAATTTTTTTTTCTAGATCTTTTAGTAATTTCAACTGCATATTTGAATTTATAAATCTAGCTCTCTAGGTACAATCCGTCTCTCAAAAAAATTATTCAAATGGCATTTATAGGCCAAACCTTCTATGGTAAAAGTGCCAAAACAATTTTTTTAAACTATTCATTTTTTTAAATTATAATTATTATCAATAATTGTATTGATAGTTTGTGGATAAAAATTTTCGATCTTGACGTTTTATTGGGATAAATTTTTGCCAATTTTTGGAGTATACTGTATTATTTAATTTTGTTATAAACTAGAAGGGTAAAATCTTTATTAAAAATTCTTTTTCGAAATAAAAAATATCGCGTGTATTACCGTCGAAATTTCTGTAAATAAAGTGATCGGAGAGGTACCTGGAGGTATATAAGAAATTATAAATATATAAATATAGTAGATAAACAAATCTGTATGTTTTAAGTGACCGATAAAAATTAAAAAAAAAAGAGCTAGAGGTCCTAATTGTGTATAGAATCGCTGTATGTATTGTACGAATTCGTTAAATTAACGTGATGACTGTATATTTATATGTTGATCATATTCAATATTACCGAAATAATATATCTAGTTGACGATACGAGAGTTTTATATTTCATGTTACAACTCACTATACTGTCGAAAAAATCGCTTCATTATTATATCTATTTGACTGTAAAGTTTCGTCTCATTGAAACGAATTCCTTTTTTTTTTTTTTGTAAATAAAAGTTCATCATTTCCCCTCAACGAAACAATGAATTCTAATTTCCTTTTTATATTCATTATTAAATCCATTATTATATTAAGAAATATTCTTTTATATTTTTCAGCATTCCACGTTTTTATAATAATATTTTAAAAATAAAAATAAGTTTAATATAACAAAATTTCATTAATTATAAGTGTTTTTCTTTATTTGGTTTAAAGGGTTCAATGACAGCAGTTTTTCGAATAAGGATTTTTGCAAAATTCAAAGTTAAAAAATAATAAGTAGCATAAAGTGAATAAATTCTCTTTATAACAAAAATATGAAAATAAATGTCACACAAAAAAAAATTAATAACAAATAAATGATATTTTTTAATGAAAAATAAAAGCAAATTTTGTTAAAAATAAATAAAACAAATTGTTCTTATAAATATATCAATAAAGAGTACACTCAAACTGTTACAAGTGTCGGTACACTTAATTTAATTTAACACTTCGCTAACCCCCAGAGTCTCTGTGATAGGGTCGTAATCCCATTTATTCAATACATACATATTTCTATGTTTGTATATTTAGCTAAGTGCGAACCTAACTACGATCAAAATCAGGCCAAGGCTTCAAAGGTAAAATATTTATATTATTATTTATATTAGATTTTTGAAAAACTAAGCCTTTATTTTAAATCATTAAAAAAATTTAATCCAAAATTCTTAATATTAATTTAATTTATTTAAAGTAAATTTTTGCTTTTCAATATTTTAGGATAAAAATTTGGATTTTACAAGTTAAACAGGAACTTTTTTTAATTAAAAAAATAAGGAAAGTAAAATAAAACAAACAATTTAATATTCAGTGAATCGAAAAAATTAAGGAGTTAGTTTCAGAAGAAACTACGTTTTCAAGCAAAGAAAAACTTTATCACCGGCCGGGCATAAAAGTTAAACTAATTTTGAAGTTTTTGTGGTATCAAAAAGCACAAGAATTTTTATTGTATCGATGAATATTGAAAATCTCAATATTTTGTAAAAATGTCAAATAACTCACAAAATAAAAAATAACCATTTCAGTTTCTTCAAACATGTAAGAAACAAATTGTGCAACAATAAAGATAATTTGCATATATTTGTTAAAATTTTAACTTTTCAATGAGACTAAAAAAATAAATTTTTTAAAATTATTTTTTACGTATTTTCTGTTTGGAGGGAAAACACTAAAATGAGCTTATTTTACTCAAATTGATGCATATATTTAAATAAAAAATTCACCTAATTTCCCTAATTTTAATAGTCAAATTTTTACGCCCTTCCAAATTATTATTATTATAGACAGAAGACGAACAAAAAGGACATCTATAAAATAAATTGTTCCATCATTTACGTTTCGAAGATGAACCCAACCTCCTCTTCAGAATTTTGTTGTGTTATTTTCTATAATACAATAATACAATATATAATAAATAATGAATCATTTTCATTTTCATAATGAAATATCAGAGAAAAATTAAATTATTAGAGGATAACATAATATATCAGATGTGGAAAAATGACCCCTGTAAAAATAATCGATAAAACTCTATTACAACAAATTAATCTGTTTTAACTAATATCAAAATAGAATTCAATGAATTATTTTTACAATGGGAGGGAAAAATCTCACAATGACGTAATGAACAGAAAAATTAAAAATTAAAAGCCAGTTATTCGAAAATAATTGACTTTCATGAAAAAACTTTATAGTACCTTTTGCAGAACCTGTAAAAATTTAAAGCGAACCAGATTATTTTTTCTTTTCTTTTTCTGCGTGGTCAGTCCTGAAAATATTTACATAACAGTACATATGAAAAATACCTATTCCGGAAATGAAAGATGCCCGATTGGAATCCGTCCAAAAACACTTCACTTTATTTTAATTTCTATTAAGAATTAATAATTAAAAAACATTTTATTCTGATTTGTATCATATTTTTAAAATTAGATGTATCTCAATAAAAAATTTACTTAATTCTTAACAAAATGCACGTTTAGTATATATAAATTCCAATATGTATTTTTGCTCTCAAATTTAATTTATAACTTTTATTTATAGATTTTTCGTGTTCAATTCGTTAGAGTTCCTTTTATTCTAAAAAAATTATACTTTTAAAATTATCTTTGTTTTAATGAGTTAAATTAATTAATTTAAAATCGCGGTAAAACGTACGTAAACCCGATTCATTTCGTTATAAACTTTGAAGAATTTGTCTTGCAACCGCATAATAAATTAATAAACCTTTTAATCCATTTTTTTACCCTCGCAACCACAAAAAGATAAAAATATTGTAAAAGTGATTAAAAATTGATGCTTTTTAAAAAAATTATCAAAGATTCAAGAATAAAATTTGAAAGATTGACAAAAAAGTAATTGTTATAGAGGTTATGATCTTACGATTGTTCTATTCACTATAATACTGAATTCAAAAACACTACTTTTTATCTTATTATAACGAAATAATGTCATATTTTATAAAATATTCAGAAATAACTAAAAATTCCACGAGATGCAGTTAGATTTCGCTTCTCTAAAAGTGTTTAAAAGTGCCAAAGTTTTGTTTCCTTGTCGTTTGGGGATTTTTGCAGAGTTGCCAGTCTGAAGTAAAGAAAATTGAACATGTGGCCAACATAGCAAAAATATTATTCTGAAAAGTTATAAGTTTGAAAATTTACAAAAATTATGTAAAACGAACAAATTTTAAGTAAAGAATTAATATATTGTGTTTATAATAATGTTTTTGCAGTTTACTTAATTACTCTTTGTAAAAAGAGTAAACATTTCTTTACCTTTGGTTGGCAACTCTGCGCAAAGTGAAAATCCCCAAACGACCGAAAAGAGAGCGAAACTTTGGCGCGTTTAAACTCTAGAAAATCTAAAACTATAATTACATCTTGTGAAATTTATTGTTATTTTACAAAGAATGATCTTATTTCAGTATAATAAAGTGAAACTTAGTGTTTTTGTACTCATTATTATAGTGTAAAGAACAGTTAACGGATTCTAGTAGAAACATAACCTCTAAAAAATTCATTTTTCTTAAAAAGGTTCAAATTACACATTCTCAAAAGTCTGAAAATGCGTTTAAAAAATAGCGTTTTTTAATCTTTTGCAAAATATTTTTGAATTTTTGTGATTGTAAGGATAAACAAAAAAAGAGTATTGACAAGTTGTTCCAGTCGGGCTTCTCTCATTACCAATTCAGGTATTGTTTATAAATATAAAAAAGTATTTAATTTATATCTAAGATATTTATTTATGTTAACTTTATTTATTATTAAAATAATATTGTTTGTTCGTCATTTTTATGTAATACATCATTGGTAATATTTCTGGGATTAAAGGACAGGACGATTAAAAATTTTTTTTTCTTAGTATTTTTTTTTAATTTCAGAAAACTTAGAATATTTCAATTCCAATAATTTGGAATATTTTATTTATTGCAATTTTATTGATAAGATAAAAATAGATTCTTTTATATCTTAAAAAATTGATTTATAAACTAAATTCTAATTACAATATTTTTTTATAACATTTCAATTTAAAAAGGAAATTGAATAAAATTTAAGTGCATTCCTCTATGATTTATAAGAGTTTCTTGATAAAATTTGTGTTTATTTTTAGAAAATTGACAATTAAATTAAAAATATAGGTGAAAATAGAATAATTCGCATTGTTCTTGGTCTCATTAAAAATTAATTTTTACAAACCTTGAAAATATCAATATTGTTGCACAATTCGTTTCTTGCGTATTAAAAAGAAACTGAATTGAAAACATAATATTTCTAATATTTCTTGAATTGTTTTAAATTTAATAATTTAAAAATATTTTTCATTCACTTCGTCAAAAAGTGATATTTTCTTTTTTTTACCATTGATAATTTAATTATTATTCGAATTATAAATTTTTATTATAATATTTAAATAAATAAAAGAATAAAATAAGTTTAGAATTTTGTTTTCTAGAAAACACATTCCTTTATTCTTTTCTAATATTTCTGGCAGACGTTAGGGCTTGTTTATTGATTTTGGGTACACTAACAAAACAGCTAATATTTTATTGAATTTTAGTCTTCTTGATATTTTACCCTTCGGCTAACGTTTCTCCTATAGTTTTTCTTTAAGTTTCGTACGTTTTTGTTTCAAAAAATTGTTTTTCCTTTTATTTTACAATTAAAATTTTGGTTATAAAAAAAGTTGAATATATTTATTGATTCCTATGAGAAATATTATATAATTTAAAAATAAGATTTAATTTTGTTTTTGAAAATAATTTGTATTCATTTGCTATAAATTATGAAGGGATTGTTTATAAACAACAACACAGTATTTCATCATGAATAGTTTCTTTTTTTTATTAATTTTTGAAAAAATTCTTTTCTCACAAGAATTATTGAATTTTGTGTAGAATACATATTCAGTTTTTATCCATGACAAATTTTTAAAGTCCACTCAATTGAACAATTTGGTATGAACGATTATCACGAAAATGTGTCAATAAATATCTACATTCATATTACAATGAAATAGTTTTATGAAGATAAATACTTAAAATTTATTAAGATGACAAGAAAAGTTTACACATAAGAACAATATAAAGACATTAAATGTGTTTCTATATAATACCAATCATAATTAATGAAAAATGTTTAAATCATTTTCATAATAAATCGTTCATGATCAGCTTAGAATCTCCATTTTAAATAGTGTGTCATTAATTTTGAAGATGGATATTTTTTTTTAACAAATATTCATGTTTTATAAAAAGATGAAAACTATAGTGACATAAATACGTAAGAGTCAGAAGATTTTCTTCATTGAGTTATTAAAAATTTGAAATTTTAATTTATAATCACCATTTGAGTCAGTTTTTTGTTTCAACTTTTGTAATATGGGCAAAAGTTTCTAACTACATTTATGTTTATAAATATTTTATACACACACTCTCTTTCTATCTGCAATTTAGATTTGTCCACAAATTTTCCTTTTTAGATTTAAAAACTTTATAATTACAAAAATTTTATGAATTTAAAATGATACACACATATGAGAAATTATATTATTAAAAAAGTTACGATTGTCTTGTTGAACTTTTAGACTTTAAAATGAAAAATGAAAATAGAAAAACAAATAAATTTGAAAAGAAATTAATTAAAATAAATTATTTGTTTTTGCTTATTTTTAAATAATAATTTTCATCAAGTCCCGTAAAAAGAAGAGGAAAAATAACTTTAATAAACTCAAAATAGGAACAGAAGCACTTTTATCTTAGAAAATAAACATTCAACGCTAATAAAATGCAGTCATATTTTATTTATTAAACGACTCAATTTGACATCCTTTTGAAGGATTTTCAAAACTGATCAAATCTTTGTTACTCTCATGTTTTTGTGTGCGTGTATGTATACAAGAAGAAAATACTTTCTCAAAAAAGTGAAGACGTGACAAGCAAAGTGTACTAGAATTCGATTCAAGTGATTAAAAAAAGCAGATCGAAAAAATTTCCCTTCTCAAATTGATAATAAACTTTATACAAGTTTCTCCAGCTTTTAGGAAATAAATCATTTTTCCTCATTTTTTCGTTTAAATAAATAATATAGAAAAAATAAAAATTACATAAAAAATTAATAACTTAATATTAATAAAAAAAATTAAAACATAAATAAGTAAATAAAATTTTTAAAAACATAATAATTTAAATAAATTTAAATTTGTTTGAATCTCTAACAAAAACCGGTTTCAAGTCACTTTAAGTTTCATAATTTTTCTTTTTAAATTTTTAGCCAATCTTTATTTCAGATCTTAAGTATTTATTTTAAATAAATATAATAAATAATTTTCTCACTAGCAGGCGTATTATGACATAAATAAATCGAAAACAAACTATATTGCTTACTTGACTTTAATCTAAAATGAACACAGATTGTCATACTTATTTTTAAAAAAAATTTGAAACTGAAACATTTTCGATCCACTTGAATAAACTTTATTCTTAGACATTCGTCGTTCGTCAATTAGTTTCAAAGCGAAACGACTTTATCGGCGGTAATTACAATACCGCGTTCGTTAATATCCCTTATGAAAATTTCTGATATTTTTTCTCGTCATCTTTTCACAATAACAGAAAATAACATAAAAAAAGACACAAAATTATTTTCTATTATTTAAGAATGCGCATTCAGAAGGGCTTAATACCGATTCACAAAATTCAATCGATTATTTTGTCCTTACGCACCGACGATTAGTATTTTTAAACAATTAAAAAGTTTTCTCTTTTTAAAACGCGATATATTAAAAAATCTTATATATTCCTAATACACAAATAGTAGAATAATAAACAGTTCGCTTGTATATTTTCTTCCCCCCCCCCCCTTTTTTTTTGTAAGAATAATAAAAATGCAAATCGTTAATATCGTTAATGGTGAA
Organism: Ganaspis brasiliensis; assembly: GCA_037103525.1. Lineage (NCBI taxonomy): Eukaryota > Metazoa > Arthropoda > Insecta > Hymenoptera > Figitidae > Ganaspis > Ganaspis brasiliensis. Next base: position 1,649,419 of record JAZKLR010000330.1, on the reverse strand, counting down.
AATCATTTTGTGTCGTTTTTCCTGTCATTTTTTTTTCTGTATATCGTTGCAAAAAAATATGAGAAAAAAATAACATGTCATTAATTTCCTGTCATAAATTTTCAAAAGGGTATCTTACATACAAAGATTGCTTGACCATATCAGTCGGTCAAGAGTAATTCAAGTGCGAATATTGTTGAAAAAGATTTTATACAGATTGATTTTTATCTAATAAGTATATCATGTTTCTCGCTTCATTTTTTCTTAAATATTACCTAATTCTCTCACAAATTGACATAAACTTTGATGTTTATGTATGGTACATAAATTCATTCCGAGCACGTTTACACCATCTAGCTTAAAATAAGAGTACGTTTACAACATCTAGCGTAAAGTAAGTAATTTAAAATTATTCCAATAAATATTAGAGTCTGCGCAAAACATCAGTAATCAGGTTTGACAACCTGATTTGAAAGATTCGATTTCCTAAACTTTAATTTACAGGTTAGGAATATATATTTCATTTAATATGATGTTGGTAAACCTGTCTACTGATGTTTTGCAAAGTCTCTAATCTGAATATCTAAAAATTTTGTTACACCGTCTACCTTATGAGACGGGAATTTCGGAAAAGCACCTTATGATATACGCTTTTTCCTTATGTTGGCGTCTGCGCAGAAGTTCGTTGTCATGACGACGCGTTTCTGCGCAGACGTAGTAACATAACCTAGCTTATTAGAAGATGACTTCAATCTGCACCTGGTCATGCCCAAATTCTAAGAGGAAGCAGTGCCAACGTTAATCACAAAATCTATCAATCAATCATAAGATACTTTTTCCAAACTTCCATATCTTAAGGTAGACATTGTAACCATCCTCTAAGACGATTTGACTATGCCTTCTATTTTAGTGTCACTTACTTTACACTAGATAATGTAAACAAGCTCATAAATTAAATGTTTTAAGTTACTAACTTAAATGTCTTAATATAAATATCCTAACATATTGATTTAAATGTTTCCTCCACTCGGGTAAAAGGGAAATCCTCCAAATTGAAAATTGACAGGTGTCTTGGGTGAAGCACACGTGTAGAGAAAATCATCAGATTGCAATTGAGTCCTATTAAGATTCGGTTCCGAGGTAGATCTCGTAATCTTAGGAAGTCCCCTGAGGAGAGCTTCTAGGCTTGCCAAGATCTGCCGAAAGATCGGTCGCTCCTCTCTCGAGAACTTGATGCAATCTTCAGTCAATCGGCGCAGAGCTTTGGGCGTGTCCGATCTCAGTTTATTTAAATCCGGACGAAGATATCCTCTCCCAACCATAAAAAGAATCTGATCCTTGTTATTAATATGAGAATAAGGTAGCTGACCTGCCAATAGTTCAAACGAAACAATTCCAAAGGCATAGACATCTGACTGGAAACTGTAAGGATTTTCCTCCTGCATTCTGATGACCTCAGGCGCCATCCAGAGAATCGATCCCGTCGGTTGATGAAACTGTGAAGATCCTGACCATCTCGTCTTGGCCGTCGCCAGACCAAAGTCTCCAATTTTTACCGTGAGATCATCATGAAGAAAGATATTGTTGCTCTTTAAATCTCTGTGGATGATGTTTTTCGCGTGCAGATAGTCCATTCCTTGCGCTGTCTGTCTACCGATTTCAATCAATGTCAACAGCAAGAATCTCGATTCAAAAACGTGCAAATGTTTGTACAAAGACGATCCCTCGCACCATTGTGTTACGATAGCCAATTGAGGTTTACTGACACAGCCCATAAAAAGTAGGATATTGACGTGGCGCGTCTTGCGCAAAACTGCCACCTCATTCTTAAATGCCTGAAGTTGAGCCGCAGTCGGTATCTTGACATTCAAAGTCTTCACTGCCACTGGTCCGTGCCAGTGCGCTTTGTAGACCGTTCCAAAGGATCCTGAACCGATTCGGGGTCCGACTAGGATTTCTTCTGCCGGGATTTCCCAATCTTCGATCGATTCTCGAGGCGCAAGTAGATTTTTGGACGATTCGTCGGCGGATCGCGCCCTTGGACGCTTCGGCCTCAAAGTACTGGTGGGACTAGCCTGCGTGGACTGACTGTGCTTCGTGGGGCTACTTCCAGGAGACATAGGATTCTGGGCTGCACCAACAGGTCGGCTAAGACACTGCGACCTCGTGTAATCTTCTAAATTAATTGGCTCGCCGCTAGGCTTCACCATATTAAAACATACATTAGGTGCAGAGCTTGATCGATCGTGTTGTCCGAGCAGCCTAGGATGCCTAGAATTCCGAGAAGTAGCCAGAGTTGACGATAGACCGTAGCCCGAGGGTAGCTGCAATATTCCCGCGGTCGTTTCTGGATTATGAGCAAGGAGTGCTTGATAGTAGGCGTCCTGCATTCGCGTTTGGTGACAAAGTGCCGGGACACCACCTGCACATCTCTGATGAAATCTGTAGTTACAAGTTCTGCAGTAGAATCCTTGAAAGAGCAACTTTCGACAGCACTCGCAAAACGCTATGGAGAAGAATGTCTTTCGCACAAAATTGTGGGATATCGAGGTGGCTATTGGAAATTTGTCGAGAATTTCCACGGAGATTTCGTCACACTCGAGGGAGGAGATGTCCGTGTCCCAGGGAATGGGATGCTTTGAATCGTTAGATCCCACTATGTAAACCAAACACATTTCGGTAGTGAGGTTTCGGAGTTTCATGGCTTTTGCGAGAGCGTCTCTCAGCGAGAGACCTTCTCGAACCTGTACACTTGTCCGTTGTTGATTCGGGAGATAGGCTCTCACCAGAGACTTTAGCGGAGTTCTCGGTGTACGAAATTTGCTGGATAAGTGGGAATCATTTTCCGCTGTTGTAGCACTTTCGGACGTTGTTGAATTGAGCAGTTCATTAAGCTTTTGTTGCTTGGATTCTAAGTCGTGCAACTTACTAGTCAGTTCTTGATATTCCGTTAAGTAGATTGAAGGTGGATCTTGAAAACGGGCAAATCGGCTGTTGAGCGCGTCAATATTTTGTCGCATCACGTGGATCACACTCTGGATATTACGCAATTCGTATCTGTTGATAAATAATTAACATTAGATTTCTTTTAATAATTAGTTTTGTTGATAAGTCGTCAGAAAGAAGTAGTTTACAGGCTTCACAGCACTTCCCCTATTTTTCCTCTATTTCAAAAAATCCCCCTTTTTTCAACCCATTTACCCTATTTTATACGAAAACTTAAATAGTGGTTCAAAGACTGTTGTTCAAAGACTTCTTACAAACAGTTTCAATAGATTATAATTTCAAGTAAGATTGAGTCTGATGAAGTGATTGAGTATTTTAATGTGACGTCATAATCGGTCGGTAAAAACATAATCTACTGTTCGATATCATCTGGTAGTCACCGTCATAATGGTTTACAACGTTGAGTTACCAAAGAAACACTTATATTTTAATATATAATGAAAAATTAAGTCTTCTAGTCTCATAATCGGATGTAGCATTTATTGCAGAAGTTTCTCCGTCGGATTTTTTCGTTTGCCAATGTCCCAAAATAGAGAATTAAACGATTTTCACGTTGTACCCTCGTCGCATGTAAATTGACGCAAGAATGATTGTCAGTCTTTTAAGAAGAGATTTAACATTCATTTGACTGAAATTCACTTCAAAACTTGTCAAAATTGCTAATAGTAATTTAATTCAAGTGTCCTTAAATATAATTTAAAAAATAAACTGTTAGAAACGTCAACGAGTGGTGATAAAATACATTTTCCAACATGTTCCAATAAAGTAAGGTTAGGTTACCTCTTGGTCTAATAACAGCATCACTTTTTTGATAGGAATTTCGACAACTTTAAAGTCCTGTTATTTTATTGTTTAGAATATATTTTAGGAGACCTCAATTAAATTATTATTGGCAATTTTGACAAGTTTTTAAGTGAATCTCAGTCAAATGATTGATAAATATCTTCTTAAAAGGCTGACAATCTTTCTTGCGTCATTGTAGGGATTGTAGGTGCAACGTGGGTACAACGTGAAAATTGTTTAATTCTCTATTTTGGGACATTGGCAAACGAAAAAATCCGACTGAGAAGCTTCTGCAATAAATGCTACATCCGATTATGAGACTAGAATACTTAATTTTTCATTATATATTAAAATATAAGTTAGTGTTTCTTTTGTAACTCAACGTTGTAACCCATTATGAAGGTGACTACCAGATGATATCGAACAATAGATTATGTTTTTACCGACCGATTATGACGTCACATTAAAATACTCAATAATAAATGTAAATATTATAGGGGAGACCGCCCAACAGTAGATTGTAAAAATTTCTGATAGGTGTAATTATTTCAGGCTAAAGTTATTAAATAGAATGCTTAACGCTAAAATGAAGCTAATTTATTTAAGTAAGTAATGCAGAAAGAAAATGAGCTTAAAATTAACCTCTTCTTCATTTAAAGTATTTTTTTAACACGATAAACAATCACTTGAAAAGGAAACTCCTGCCAACAGTAGATAATCGGCCCCTATTTAAAGAAAACAAATTGTTGAGCAGTTTTTTATGCATAATACAATTCCTCGAAAATACTTCTTCAAAATAAAATCAATTTGTCCGCATAAAAGTTATTTATTCTTAAATATTTAACTGAAATATTAGAAATACGAGAAATTTTCACTTCTCTGAAACACGTCTGCCAAACCTAAGAGCCTAAAAGAGCGGCAAATTTGAAACTAAGAAACCTAAATATCACATAAATTCTTGTGTATCTCTTGTGTAGCAACTAATTTATTTATAAAAGTATTTTCTAAATTTTTTTTATTCATAATAAATTGATTCTAAATATTTGATATGCAAGAATTCAAGCTAAAATAAACAGTTTTTCGAATGAAAAAATGCCTTCAAAACATAACCTCAACTTCTGACAGTTGTGCAGCGATTCTGAAATGGACTACTGTTGATTATTTATTATTAGAAATTATTATACTGATTTATAAAAAGTGCTAAAATATTTCTAAATAAAGAAAACTAACTAATAAAACAGTGTTTTAAAAGTGAAAAAATAGATCAGGGAGAAGAAAGTTTTTTATATCAAATATTTTAAACTAAATTAAATTTTAATAAAAAGCAACTTATTTAAAACTGTATTCTTTTTGATAATTAAAATTCACATTGTACTAGGAGATTTACATTTAAAACTTCCCGTATTTCCCCCCTTTTTTGATCGAAAAATCCCCTTTTCTCTTTTTCTGAACCTAATTTATGCTGTGAAGCCTAAGTTTAGTTAATAAAACAAAATATTTATAATATACGTTCACATGAAAAGGGCCCATTTTGTCGATTTTATTTTCCGAGACATTTACTTTTTTCTAAAAATGATTTAGATTTTTGATTTGTTTTTTTATTGATGAAAATCAAACTATACTTAATGTCCCACGTGAAATCATATGTTTATCATAATTTTATCGTTACTCAAATCACATAATAATTTGATTTTTAATATGTAATCGAGAAATTACACCTATATGATATTATTTTTAATTTTTAGTTAGAAAAAAACTAAAACTTAGTTTTTCTCAAAACTAGGTGTATGAGACTTCTAAATTTCAATTCGCGTAATTTCGCGATTTTTTCAATTAGAGGGATCTAAGACATTTCAAAATGTTCGAAATTTAATCAAGAATATGACCATCTAGATAAATCTAATAGTGCCAAAAAAAATCCTTTTCATATGAACGTAGATATAAATTTACAACTTGGTGTTAATAATATATAAAAAAGATGTATACATGCTTCTTATTTCTAACTTATTCTAGATATTTTAATAATTCCGTTTGAAACATTATAGATATTTCAATGACCTTTGTTTAGTCCCTTCTTTAAATGTTAAATAGATTTCAAGATAATTTTATAATACATAAAAATGTACATTTACAAATACCTGAAAATTATGATAATATAAAATTTAGAAAAATGAAAATTTGGAACTATAAAATTTGAAAGAAATAAAATTAAGAATTCAAAATCATGTGTCCAGCGATCTTGAAAACCTTGAGTTCCTCTTGAATTTTTTTCACCTTGAAAACCTTGACATCACCTTGAATTTAAAAACAAATCCTTGAATTACAATAGACATTACAGATAATCACTTATTCAACTTTATTCACCTGTTTAAAATTCCATCACTTTTTTTTTAATTTACCAAAAATTTTATTTTATCAGATTTTATTCAAACTTTAATCGATTCGAATTTATATTCATTAAAAATTCAATTAATCCAGGATTCAAGTATATTACATTTAAATTGATATCAAACTTTCTTAAATTTTTAATTTTTTTTCTATTATATCAATTGCTTACTTAAATCTGTATCCTCAGTTAAAGTATTTAAGACTCAGTAGCTTTTATTTTTTTTTAATTAGCTGCATCATTTTTTTAATTATTATTTTATTTTTTTAGTTAATTTCAATTATATTTTTTAATACGAATTTTTAATCGTCGTCTTCTATGTGTATTTTTTTTCTTTTATCAATATTAAAAATATACTGTTTTTTTCTTCAATTATTTTATTAAATTTTTATTAATTTTTTTAAATGTCAATTTTTAAATGATTTTCTTTGATTTAAACTATATGAATTTTTAATAAAAATATAAAGTTATTAAATTTATTAATTATTATTATTAGTTTATTATATTTAATTAATTTTATTAATAAAATATTAATTAAACTAATAAATTTTATTAAATAAATAATATTTTTAAAATTTAAATTAATAATTCTAAAATTAAGGAAAGAAAAGAAAATTCAATTTATTCTACTCCTAAATAAAATTGATATAAAAAATAAAAATAATATAGAAGAATTTATTAAATATTCAGTCTATCAGTATCTGTCAAATCTTTTCATTTTTCAATTTTTTTTCATCATTTCTCATTTATTTTCATCAATTTTATATTATTTACATCAAAGTACAATTATATTCTTCAATTTTTCAATTAATTTCCCCAATTTTTAAATATATTCTGTATTTTTTTCAATTGTTTCTTGCATTTTTTTCGTCAATGTTCAATTTATTGTATTCTTTAATTTTAAATCGATTTCACAAATTTTAGTTATATTATTCAATTTTAAAAATCTCGTTTCTTAATTTATTGACGTCCTTGAAAACCTTGAAAAGGCCTTGAATTGGTTTTTCGAAATTGCTGGACACCCTAGTAATAATTTCAATAAATGAATATTAGGTTTTTTAAAAATGGTAATGAATCAAAACTATAATAACTAGTTTAATTCAGAGATTATGATAAAATGTCCATTTTTCAATTTTCTCCTCGCTTTTCTCCAAACGATCCAATTTATCCAAGTTTCAAATTTTCAAAATTTTCTCTTAATTAAAAATGTAAGGAATTCTAATATTAATTAATTTTAAATTTAATTACTCGAAACATTAGTTTATAAAAATGTTAATCAAAATAAATTTTTAATTTCTTTCATCTTTAATAATTATTCAATTTAATCTATAAAAAATTTAATTCTAAATTTTAACTTATTCAAATTTTATTAGATTTAAAAAAAAAATTTTTAAGAGGATATATTAAAACCTGTAAAATTAAAGAAAAAATAAAGGTTTACAAAATTAAAAAATTTATTTTTGAATTTACATAGTATGAAATTTGCTTAAAGATGAAGTAATTAAATTTGGAAGCGTTTTTAAGTTGTGAAGTTCCAAATTTGAAAGCATATATTTAGTAATCTTAAAAAAGTATTTAAACAAAAATCGGAAACTTGAAAAAAAGACATTATAAATTAAAAATATTGAAAAAGGTTACTTCAAATTTGACTCAGAGTTCAATTTACTCAAATTTTGAAATCTATTAAATTTGAAAGAGCTTTAAATTAGAAACACTCAAACTTTAGAGCATCAAATTTGAAAGCACTTAAACTATTTGAATTTAAAAACTTTTAAAGTCTCTTTTATCTAAATTTGAAAACAATAAATTTAGTAATTAAAGTTAATAACTTCAAAATTATATGCAACCGTCGAACTTTAAAACGGAAAGTTATTTTGAAAATTCCAATTTATTCTCTAAAGTTAGATTACTCGAAATCTTGAAATAAACGAAATATCTTGAAATCTGTAAAGTGCCCTGAAATATTTTGAGATATTCGAATTGTCTTAATATATTTGGAAATATCACTTTACAAATTTTTTCTCTAAATACTTGTTTAAACAGTACTGAACAATTAAAATTACAAATTCCACAACTATCAGAATAAGACTATCTTATCATTTGACAATCTTTCCAATCTTTTGTATTCAATTAAGCAACTCAAACGTTAAATCAACGATTAAAATTCTTTTATTCAGTTTCATATGATTCTTATGTAGATAAGTTAAAATTCAATAATGCATGATTAATTTTCCAAATTAAATAATTCTTTCCCATAGGTTTATTGATCTGGAGTTATGATTAAAAATAAAGGAAAATGAAGAGAATTTTTGTTCTAAATTCACCTAAGAGGATCGGTGTCCGGAGATCCATCTTCTGGATCACTGAGTTCACTTTGATCAGCATTTCGCGAACACGACATTGTGCTCTTGAGAGCCGATCGACTCTTTCTTTTCCTATGATGACGAACAGGTGACGATAGACTTGCAATTCCTTTATTTTTGCGAATATACACTTCTTTCTGTTCTCTCACGTGGACTACTGGATGAAACCTGTTGAACAAGAAATTTTATTTTCAATTGATTTGTAAAATATAATTTTCCTTAGTATTTTTTTTTTTTTGTATATTAAAACAATTTTGTTTAATGATTTAAAATAGTGTTTTTTTTTTTAATCTGTATCTTTTTATTATTATTTTCAATATAGTCTATTTCTTCTATTTATTTATTTCAAATAATTTGTGACATTTTTAATACTTTTGAATTTTTGTCAGCATTTCAAAGTTAGTGAACAGGAGAAACATGTTAAGTTATTTTTTAAACATTGTCACAAAATGAAATTTGTTTCTAAACAATAAATATTATTCAATTTACATTTAATTAATAGCCATTGTTTCGTGTAAACAGTAGCGAAAACATTTCTGTCCCGGATTTTCCCTTTGTTCTTTTAAAATCCCAAAAGCATAAAGCATTGCTAATAATAAATTAGGATTAAAGAAAGGAATATCCTTGAAAATTCTATTGGTTGACTAAAGTTAACGGGAAAGTATCGTCGCAAAAAAAAAAGACAGATAGAGTATAGGAAAAAAGAACGAAATTCGGCGACAATGTAGCTTTTTATGGTGTATTTTTGTACCTTGATTCGCCGATCACGGCCATCTTCCTGGAGGGTAGAACATCCTGAAGTGTCGTCGCGGCTCAAATTACTCCTGTAACCGGTGCTGCCAGTGCCGGTTGACCCTCAAATCAAGCTGTTGTCGCTGTCCACGATACACCAAGACGCTCCGTTAATAACTTTTGTATTTTCGTCTCCTAGATCTGTCGTAGCCGATCTTATATTTTGAAGTGGATACAGTTAACACCTGAAGGATCCGCAGCATGCCGCGAAGTTGATCCTTGTACGCGCGAGATGCGTGCACGCTTCTCAGTAATTTTCATCGGTGACACATGCACTAGGTTGCACTAGGTTTGAGGTCTCGAGCCGTATCGAAAGAAAACTGGCACGAGATGCCGAGAGCCGAGGACGACTTCAGTGCCGTAGATATTCAACTAATCGGGATGGTTTCTGCAAAATATCGATGCTATATTTAATAGAAATATGTTTTGGATTTTTATGGGCTTTATATACCTGACAGAATTTTAATTTTCAGGACTGATAAAAATAAAAAAAAACACGATTTTTTCATTTAAATCGGATTTTTTTGATTTAAATAAAAAATTGATTTTCTTTAAATCATTAAAATCAGTATATAACATTTTCAAATGTTTATTTGTAAGTAGTTTATTTTTTAAACTGAGAATAATGAGAAATAAAACATTTAATCAGAATCAAACAAATTGTGTCAAATAAATGAGAAAATTTCAAAAAAAAATATCTTCAAATTCGTATGATCGCAAAATTAGGAAAATTAGGTAAAACCAACGAAAGGATAAAAAAATTGAAATTAAAAAATATAATTACAAAATTTTCAAGTTAATTTTACAAAAAAAAGGAAAATAACTATAAATTGTAGAAAATAATTTCAGACTGATAAATAATAATTCAAAATTGTAGAAAATTAATGCAGAACTTTAGAAATAATTACAAATTTAACATAATAATTGAAATACAAATGATGAAAATAATTAAAATTGAGGGAAATAATTGAAAAATAATAAAAATAATTGACAATTAAAAAACATAATTGACAAATGAAAAAATAATTTAAAAGAGTACGAAATATATATGAACTAAGAGAAAATAATTGAAAAACTATAAGAATAATGATAAATTAAAAAAAAAAATTAAAATTTAGAAAATTAATTAAAAATTGACATACATAACTAAAAATTGGAAAGAAACAATTAAAAGATATTATAAAACTAATACAAATTTAAAAGAAAGAATTTAAATTTGAGATAAATAATTGAAGATTTAATAAATCAATTTAAAAGTAATTTAAAAAATTAAAAATTGTTTCTATAATTGCAAAATTATAGACACAACTGAAAATTGAAGACAATAATTATTGAGAATAGAGAAAATGATTGAAAATTGAAAAAATAAATTTAAAAATGATGAGAATAATAGAAAAAAATTTAAATTGATGAAAATAATCAAGAATTAAGAAAAAAAAATTGAAAATTTAGTAAATTAATTAAAAAATTATGAAGGTAATTTAAACTCGAAGAAATCAATGAAATAGTTATAAAAAAAAATTGAAAAAAAAAGAATTTAAGAATAATAATTGAAAATTAAGTAAATCAAATTGAAAATAATTTTAAAAATTGGAGAGAAAAATTACAAAATTTTAGAAATAGTTGAAAATTGAAGAGAGTATTTGAAAATTAAAAAAATATTTGAGAATTTTTAAAAAATAATCCGAAAATTTGTTTAATCAATTAAAATTTGAAATAACTAATTAATGGTTTTGTAAATCAGTTGGAAATACTTTTAAAAAATCATAATTTGAAGAAAAAAATTGAAAAATTAAAGAAATCAATTTAAAAATGATGGAAATAATTGAAAAATAATGCAAATAACTGAAATTTGAGATAAAGAAATTAAAAATGTGGAAAATTTATGAAAAAATACTATTCACACTTAATATTGGAGAAACTTATTTCAAAATTAGAGCAATAATTGAAAATTAAAGAAAATATATAAAATTTATGAAGAATAAGTGATAAAATTACGAAACATTCTTGAAATTTAATGAAATAACTGAAAAATGATAAATACAATGAAAAAATGATGAAAAAAATTAGAATGTAAAAAAATAATTGAAAGTTTTGAAAATTGATTGAAAAATAATGAAAATATTTAATAAATAGAAAAATAATTTAAATCGAATAAAATTATTGAAATTCGATAAAAATAATTGACAGTTTTTGAAATTAATGAAATAAGAAGTATAAGTATGAATTGTAGGGGAAAATTAAAAAATCATAAAAATAATTTTAAATTAAAGAAAATAATTGAAATCTGAGATGAAGGACAGAAAATTCAGAAAATATATTAAAATATAATTTAATAAATTAAAAACTAGAGAAAATAATATAAAAATGATAGAAATAATAGAAGATTAAAAAAAAAATTTAAAGAAAATTGAAAATAATTGAAAATTTTTAGATACCTAGACTTTAATATATGTTATTGAAAAATAGGGGATTTTAAGGTAACATTTTCTAAATAGGGAACTTTTAGGGACCAATTGCAAAAAAGGGGACAAATAGTGACATAAAAATATATAAAAAATTAGAAACTCTTTTCAAAAAATTAAACTATTTACGAACATTTTTGAGGATTGAATATTTAGGAATAAAGAAAGGAATAACGTTTGGAAAACGTTAAAATATATTACTAAAGAGAAAAAAATTTTAAAATTAGAAAAATTAGAGAATTATTTTACAAATTGAAGAAAAAAAAAATGAATAAAGTTTTGGAAAATTTTAAAAAATTTAAAAAAAACCTATGAAATAGAAAAACAATGTTAAAGTGAGAATATTACCAGATTAAATTTACATAATATAAAATAAAAGAATAATTCTACTTAAAAAAAGTAGAAAATTGAGAAATTTTAAAATCTAAATATGTTTAATAGAAGAAAATAATTCAAAATGTTTTATAAAAAGAAATAATGCAAAATATAGTGAAAGAAATATAGTAAAAATTATTTTAAATTTTTTTATAAAAAAAATATTCTTAAATGTTTATTAGGAGAAAATATTCTAAAGTATCTAATTGTAGAAAATATCCTAAAGTATAATCATAATTTGAAATATCTACCAATATAAAATAATTCACAAGATCCGGTAGTAAAAAAAATAATTTTTCTTCTTTGGAAGATAAATTAACGTTTGTTGTTTTTTTATTTGCCAAACGGATCTTGTATAAAAAATTGATCCTTCTGAAAAAAAAGTGAAAGAAATGTTGCTTTATTTCAGAGAGTTTTTAATGAACTATTTGTTTCGATTATATTTTCAAGACGCGATAAAATTTTAATTAATTTTCTGTGAACTTAATATATTTAATTAACACATATAAAATAAATGGAAAGCTTAATGTAATAATCTATTAAGAAGGTATACGTGAAAGAAATAATTAAGAATATATATAAAATAAATATTATACTTTTACCTCAGATCAATTTTCCGATTAAAAGATTATCTAAAAGTAAATCTTGAGTCATTCTGCTCATTTTTCCTGGCATGTTTGAAATAATTATCATGTAGATTTAAATTTTACGTATTTACAAATGTCCAAAAAGAAATTATAATTCCTTAAATTGTTCTAGATTCGTTTTCGTCTAATTAGAAATAGATTTTCTAATTCTTGAGATTGATTATTTATTTTCTATTGATCCATTGAAATGTCTGTTCTTTATTTGTACGAGATCTTCAAATCGAAAAGTGTTGAAATCTGAAAAACACAATTTTAATTAGTTGATAAATTATCTTTCATATAAGACAGAAATTAATTGATAAATTTTTTCATTAAAAAGTCCTATTAATTGATGAATTATCGTTCACATAAATTCAATTAATATATATTGATAAATTTTCTCAAATAGAGAACTTATAATTAATCAACTGATATTATATTATATAAAATAACATAATTGCCTCAAAATTTGGAAAATAATTGATAATTCCCACATTTCGAAAATTTATTTGATAATTCCTCCATTTATAGAAAATTCAATTAATTTTTAAAAATCTAAATACTATTTTAGACTCTAAAATATTGATTAAAATTATTTATTTTATAACAATCAATCACATCAATACAAAAATATATTGTTTAAGTGAAGTTAGTAACAAAAAATTTATAGTGGCAATAATTTTTGTAAATATTATTATAAAAAAAAGTTTCTGTTTACTAAAATTTAAAAGGACTCCTAATATTCTTGGAATAGTTACGCTGTTGAGAGATATTTACTTTCTAGTGCGCAACTCTAATTTCATGGATTATGATCAGTCACATGTTTTCGGGTTCCAAAACCCTTTTTTCATGTTGAATAATATTTTTTTTTTATAATTAACATAAAATTAAGACTGTAAATTGTCTAAAATTTTATCTTGAATCAATGAGGCACATATATTCTTCACAAATCGATTTAGAATTGAACTTCCCTGACGTTTATTATCAACAGAAAATTATTTTCAGTCAAGTTACCCGCGTGTTTTTTACATAGTCACGTGTCACGTTGTTTATTTTTCTATTTCGAATTAAACTGAAATATATAAAAAATAAAAATTTGTTTACATATAACGTGTATTATTTGTTTATTTTAAAATTTTGAAATAGAAATTCTTCGTAGAATTCAAAGATTTTTGTAAAAACGCATGAATTTGATATAAAAAAATATACAAAAATAATATAATTAAAAAATTTTTCGTTTAAATCAAAGGTATTTATTTTAAAATCCAAAACATATTTTTTCCTTCAAAAGATAAAATCCACATTCTTCTTATTCAATTTTACAAAGAATTTTTAATAAGTAGAGTTTTTAATTAATATATAATTGGAAATATTTGTCAAACACTTTTTCAAATTAAATTTAAATTCTGAAAAATATTTTAAACTTAAAATAAAAAACTCATGTTTAAAAAATCATGTTTTGTATCAATTATCAATAAAAAATGTCCATCATCTTCATTATTATACCTAATAAAAAAAAAAAATATTTACCAATTTGTGAAGAGCTTTTTTATAAAGCTTAAATTCTATGGTAATATTTGGGATGTATGATTGTACGTTGTACATTTCTTTTGTTTGGCTAAAAGTGCGTCATATTTAACCTTTTGAAAAAGATTATTTTTCAAAACGTAGGAGTTTAATCCAAAAATTTTCACACACGGTCGCTCTTTTTCTTAGTTTCTCATATACAATTAAAATTAAAAGAGATTCTTTTGTTTATTAAAATCAGAATTCGATCATTTTGTTATTCTTTTGATAATTTAACAATATATATAGTAGAATATAAAATTTTAGAATTTTATAATAAAAAAAAAAGATTAATAAAATATGTAAAAAGTTCTTAATTGTTAATAGGCTTAACAACATGATATTGAACCTTTCATATCGTCAATATAAAAAATCATTTTTCCGATATAGTTACGTTGTCTCAAATTATCCTCTTTCAATCGTCGCGGTGTGAAGTGAACAATTTTTCTGTTGCATTCCTTGACGTCAGTTCAGTCGGTTTTGACGTCAGTAGCAGGCTAGGCCGACTCGCCTATACTTACGTCTGTGAAGTTAGCACTCGAGGTATTAAAAAAAAACCTTTTTTTATATGGAATCGTTAGGTGGTCGTTTGGTGGTCGTTAGGTGGTAGTTTTTGTCGTTTGGTGGTTTGAAATAGAAAAACTACAGTAGTTTTAAAAATTGGAGTGCTAACTTCACGTAGCACTCCACTTTTTAATATTTTTTAAAAATTCCTTTTGGAATCGTTAGGTGGTCGTTAGGTGGTCATTAGGTGGTAGTTTTTAACTTTTGGTGGTCAACATTTTACGAGAAATTCGACTTGTAAACTTTTTCTCAAAATTCATTCAAGCTGCGCACAAAGTTCTGCGCACTCATTCTTGGCGCCAAGATATGAATGTTTTAAAAGTTTTTAAATATTTTTAACTGATATAAAATAATAATTAATTAATTATAAATTTGTATTGATTTAATTGAAACTAAATTAGATTATTATAATCCAATCATAAACTCAAATTGATTTTAATTAAATAATAAAAATAAATTTTCAGTTTGAAAAAATAAAATTTTTTAATCAAATTTAAAATCATAAACTAAATAGAATTTTTTTGAAACTTAAATTGAAAATTTGAAATTGAATTTAAAAAATTAAAATTCAATTAAGCTAATTAAATTCTATTAATTATAGTTTATATTTTTTTAAATTTTTATTTTAAAATTAATTTTAAATTCAAATAAAAAAAAAAAATTTTAATTACATTTTTAATCTTGAATTAAATATAATTTTCTTTTTCAATTAAACTTAAAATTCAAAATGAAAAGTAAAACATTTCAATTTAACTCAACTAATTACATTGCCTATATCAATTATATTAATCTGTTTTTACTTTAAAAAGTTATTTGAAATTAAATTGTATTATTATCATCTAAACATAAAATAGAATTAATTTCAATTAAATATTAGGAATCAATTTTAAATATTAATAAAAAGAACTTCTCTTAATTAAATTTAAAATCTTAAAAGATGTAAAATTATTTAAAAAATTCAATTGGAAACTTGGAATTCAAATTAAAAAATAATTTAATTATGTATAACCCTTGCTGTCGTCTTGAATAATTGCCGGGTGTATATAATATTGTATGTATTTTGCCTTCATTTGACGTTTTTTCCACATGCTCTTAGTTTTAATTATATTTTAAAAGTGGAAAGTATAATAAATATCATTTAATTATCTTAATTTAATTTCAATATTTCATTTAATCTTTTAAAGCAAATAATAATTTTTTTGAAAAATTTTAGTTAATTTAAGATTCAAAGTGTAATTTAAAATGAAACGTGTTGTTTAAATGTAAAATTATTTTTAAGATTGAATTCAAAATGCAATTTGATTGGAATTAATTTTTGAAATTTAGAAAAAATTAAAATAATTGATTAAATCGTTTTAGTAAATTTGTTTACTTTAATTTAAAACTAATTTTTAAAAAAAATTGTATTGACTTAAAGATTTTAAATTTATGCGGGGATCACAGCTTGTCCCCTATTTCCCTGTTTTCCTCTATTTTGAATTTTTGTCCCTATTTCCTCTATTTTAAAGATTTGTCCCCTATTTCTAATTTTCAAAGTTAAATTTATAATTTATTAAAGTTATTTTGTACTTAATTCTGAATTTGTATCATTTAATAAATTTGAAATTTAAATTTTAAACGCTTTTGTAATTTATTTATAAAGTATACGGGTTATACGGTAATGTAGAGAACACAAAATTTTGTTAAGATTTTTTTTGAAAAAAACTATGTAACACATAGTGTGGGAGGGGGGAGTTAACGTACAACTACTTTGGTTTTTTAGATATTTGTCAATTACCATTTATTTTCCGTAATTTTTAATTAATTTAAACAACTTTTTCTATTTCCACTTATTCTTGAGAAATTTTATAACTATTCTTTAACATTTTTAATTATTTCATTCTCTTGTTAATTATTCTCGCCAGGTTCCAAATTTTTTTCCATTTGTCCATTTTTTCCTTTAATATTTAATAATTTTATCATTTTGTAATTTTTTTTCAATTATCTATCTGTTTCTTAAAAATTTATTTTAAAGTTGTTCAATTCTACAACTATTTTCTTCAATTCCCAAATATTTTTTTCAATTTTAAGTATCTCATTCTAATTTCATTTCCATTTTTTTAATATACTTAATGATTCTTGCCTTTTTTAAAATACTTTCTTTAATTTTTAATTATTTTTTTTAAATTTCAATTTAATTTTTAACTTTTCAGTTTAATTCAGTTTTCAATTATTTTTTTCATTCACAAAAATTGTTTCAAAATTCCAATTCAATTGTTTAATTCTACAACTACTTTCTTCAAATTTCAAATTCCATTTTTCAATTTTTAATTATTGTCTTTAATATTAAAAGATTCTCACTCTTTTTCAATTACTTTTTTCTATATTCAATTACTTTTTTCAATTTTTAAGTTTATTCTTTAAATTTCAATTCCTTCTTGCAATTTTTAATTATTTTCTTCAATTTTAATTATTTTTTTCAATTTGCAATCTAGTTCAATGTTCAATTATTTGCAACAATTAGATATTCCTATAACTATCATAGTTTTTGAATTATTTTGTTTAAAGTTACTATTGTTTGGTTTTTTGAATTATTTTTTCCAATTGTGAATTAATCTACTTTTCAACTATTTCTTTCAATCATTATTTATTTTCCTCAATTTTCAATTGTTTGCATCAATTTTTTCAATTATTCTCTTAACATTTTATAATTATTCTTTAATTTTTTCAATAATTATTTTGTTCGATTTTGGATTAACCTGGCTATTGTTAGAGTTTTGTTTTCAATTTTAATTTATTTTTTCAAATTTCAATTCAATTCTTAAATTTTCAATTTATTTCTTCAAGTTTTTATTATTTTCTTGAATTTCAATTATTTTTGTCGATTTTCAATTCAGTTTTTCAATTCGCAATCATTTCCAACAGTTATTTCTATAATTTTCTTAATTTTTCAATTTTCTAGTTAAAATTTATTGTTTATTGTTTAATTATTTAAATTATTCTTCTTCAATTGTGTAATTATCTAAATATTTTTCGAGTTTTATTTTCAATTTTTAATGATTTTCGTTATTTTTCAGTTATTTTATAAAAAAATTTAATTCTCCCAATTTTCATTATTTAAATTTCCAAAAATTTATAGTTTTGAATGACAAATAACAATGCAAAGTTTCTCGCGCGCTTTAATGTTGCTTGTATACATAATATTTCAATGTTTACATGAATAACGTTATCTGTTTAAAAATATTAATTTGACATTTTAGCATAATTAAACACTAAATTTTATTCTATTTAAAAAGTTAAAACTATTAAGAGCATATTTAACATCTTCAATTTTTCATTGGAAGTCGCCATCAAAGACTTTAAAGCAAATTTTTTGTCCCCTATTTTAAAAAAAAATGGCCCCTATTCCCCTTTTTTACTAACAATAGGGGCTGTGATCCTTGTTTATGTGAAATATATTTTTAAATTGGTCTTAAAATGAAATTTGAAATGAAATTTTAATTCAATTTCAAATTAATGAAGATATATGTAATATACATAATTAAATTATTTTTTAATTTGAATTTCAAGTTTCCAATTGAATTTTTTAAATAATTTTACATCTTTTAAGATTTAAAATTTAATTAAGAAAAGTGCTTTTTATTAATATTTAAAATTGATTCCTAATATTTAATTGAAATTAATTCTATTTTATGTTTAGATGATAATAATACAATTTAATTTCAAATAATTTTTTAAAGTAAAAACAGATTAATATAATTGATATAGGCAATGTAATTAGTTGATTTAAATTGAAATGTTTTACTATTCATTTTGAATTTTAAGTTTAATTGAAAAAGAAAATTATATTTAATTCAAGATTAAAAATGTAATTAAATTTTTTTTTTTTTATTTGAATTTAAAATTAATTTTAAAATTAAAATTTAAAAAAATATTAACTATAATTAATATAATTTAATTAGCTTAATTGAATTTTAATTTTTTAAATTCAATTTCAAATTTTCAATTTAAGTTTCAAAAAAATTCTATTTAGTTTATGATTTTAAATTTGATTAAAAATTTTTATTTTTTCAAACTGAAAATTTATTTTTATTATTTAATTAAAATCAATTTGAGTTTATGATTGGATTATAATAATCTAATTTAGTTTCAATTAAATCAATACAAATTTATAATTAATTAATTATTATTTTATATCAGTTAAAAATATTTAAAAACTTTTAAAACATTCATATCTTGGCGCCAAGAATGAGTGCGCAGAACTTAGTGCGCAGCTTGAATGAATTTTGAGAAAAAGTTTACAAGTCGAATTTCTCGTAAAATGTTGACCACCAAAAGTTAAAAACTACCACCTAATGACCACCTAACGATTCCAAAAGGAATTTTTAAAAAATATTAAAAAGTGGAGTGCTACGTGAAGTTAGCACTCCAATTTTTAAAACTACTGTAGTTTTTCTATTTCAAACCACCAAACGACAAAAACTACCACCTAACGACCACCAAACGACCACCTAACGATTCCATATAAAAAAAGGTTGTTTTTTAATACCTCGAGTGCTAACTTCACAGACGTTATGAACTGACGTGTGCCATGTGAGAAATTGAAATATTATATTTAGTCACAACAATTTATGATATTCAATTATTATCTCGCATTTTTTAATTTTTCAACAAATACATTAAATAAATATAAAAATTTATTAATTTTAAAATAATAGATATATTTTTTATCATTTTCAAAAGAAACTTCTTTTATTTATATTAAAAAATTGAAATATTATATTTAGTCACAACAATTTATGATATTCAATTATCATAAAATTATTTATATACTTACAAATCATTTATTTCTTTATCATGATTGCTTTTATTTAACTAACTAGCAAAATAAAACGCACGCAAGCGCGCGATTAGTTTCTCATACATTTTCAAATTATAAAATACAATAATAAATATAAAAAATCGGTAAATACTATTTATCTAATAAGAAAAATAAATATTTTAAATATAATATTTAAAAATCAGTTAATATAAATAAAATAAATATTTATTTAGGACAAAATTTATAATATTTTAGAATTAAAAAGAATTGCAAAAAATAATTGAAATTAAACAAATAAATGCAAATTTTGAAAATTAATTGAAAAAAAATTAAATCAATTAAAAATTGGGGAAAGTAATTTAAACAATCATAAAAATGTTTTAAACATAAAGAAAATAATTAAAATTTGAGAAAAATACTTGAGAATCTTAAAAGTAAATTACAAATTGAATAATGAAAAATTAGAGAAAATAATTGAAAAATGAAAAAACATGGTTAAAAATTGAGATAAATAAATTAAAAAATAAAATAAAATAATTAAAATTTGAGAAAATAATTAAACAAATTACATAAAATATTTTAAATAAAGGAAAGTTAAACAAAATTTGACTAAAATACTTAAACATTCAGAAGTTTATTGAAATATAAAAAATAATTAAAAATTAAAGAAAATAAATGAAAAAAAATAAAAATAATTTAAAATTGAACAGAACAAGTTTTAATTACAGAGAAATAAGTAAAAATTTTCGGCAATTATAAAAAAGAACGAGAAAAAAAAATATAAAAAATAATATAAATAATGAAATAATTGAAAAGTCAGATAAAGAATAAATAATTTTTGAAATTATAAAACAAATTTAAAGAATTGAAAATTGAAGGAAATAGATTTTGGAAAATAATTGAAAAATGTTTTTAAATTTTAAAACTTGACAAAAATAATTAAAATATGATACAAACAATGATAAGTTGTAACAATCAAATGATATTTATGTGTGGTAATTGAAAAAACTACAGAATTTTTTTTAAATAAAGGAAATAAATAAAAATTGAAGAAAACAATTGATATTTTAAAAAAATTCTTAAAAATCTTAGAAAATAATTTTCGAAAATGTGAATAACTAAAAATTAGAGAAAAGACTGGAAGAATGCTAAAAATAATTGAAATTTACGATAATTAGTAAAATTTTTTGAAAATGATTAAAACAAATAAAAATAATTAAAAATTGAAGAAAATAATAGAAATTTAAGAAAAATACTTAACAAAATTTTAGAAATTAATTTTATAAAATGAAAAAAACTAAAAATTGGAGAAAAGTCTGGAAGAAAGCTAAAATAATTGAAATTTACGATAATTAATAAAAAAAAAATCTGAAATTCTGATAACAAATGAAAATAATTAAAAATGGAAGAAAATATTTGAATTTTCAGAAAAATACTTAAAAATCTTAGAAAATAATTTTAGAAAATGAGAATAATGATTAACAATCGAGAAAAATATTTGTAAAATGATCAAATTAATTCAAAATTGAAAAAAAAAATAATTGAAATATGCTGAAAATAATTTAAGATTGGGAAAGAAAATTAAATTATGATGAAATAATGTTGAAGCAAAAGAAAATAATTAAAAAATCGTTACATAATAAAAAATTGAAGACAATAATTGAAATTTGAGATAATAACTGAAAATTTAGGAAATTAATTGCATGTGTACATATTTTTAACTTCTTCAAAAACCATAATAAATTTTTAAATCATTTTTCGAAACTTTTTTTTTATTCAAATGACAATTAAAAATCAGCACAAAATAAAATAACAGGGACTAACTTCACTTCAGTTTTTAAAACGTGGACAGAAAAGATGAATAAATATTAATACTAACTAACTTCAGGAGTTTACGGAGATTATTATTATTTAATTAATATTCTTTAAATATAATATATAATTGCTACAATTATAAAATAATAAACAAAATTTATTTTATTTAGACTTCTTGCAATAGTAATTTTAAAAACCGAGAATTTTCCCACGTCTCTCACACATATTAAATGCTATCTTACACATAGGCAAGGCGGTGTGTACATACAAGCGTTAGTTACCCTGTAATGTCACCAGGGGGGCACTGAGGTCAAAAAATGTTTTGCCATACAATTTACAATGAGTTGGCCTAGCCTGCGTCTGAGAATCACTCGAACAAAATATAATGATATGGCGGAGAGAAGAACCGTTACGCGGCGTCGCGGTCAACAAAGAACTGACTCCGCGCTCCCTCTATTCTTGATACTTGCACAGCAGCGCCACCGCCCAATGACCAGTCGGTAAAGTAGATGCCGCTACGTTTGGCGCGCGAGAACAAAATATTATTATTTTACCAGTTTTTGTTTATAAATATCCGAATTTCACGAAAAGATCAATATTTATTTGAAGATAAAATGTGAATTGTACATTGTAATTGGTAGTTTAGTCTCGAAATTGGAGTATTTGTTTGAGTTGTTTTTCTCTGGAGGGAATACACTGGTGGTTGACGGGTTGCCATTTAACAGGTGCGGTTCTTAATAATATAATTTATTTGTGACTAAAACATTGTTTTAAAAATAATTACTGGTAATAATAATTAATAATAGTTAATTCTGTATATTAGCTATAAATTACGTATTATTAGACATTTATTTCTATTATTTATTTTCAATTTTTTTATTCATTTTGTTATTTTCACGTTTAAAAATTAAAATAAAAATTAAAAAATATAAATATTTTCTAAATTCTCAAATTATCAGAAACAGATTTAAATTTTATATTATTTAATTTAAATTATTTTTATAATGAAATTATAAATTTTTTTATTGTAACTATATAATTAAAATTTTTAAAAATACTTTATAAACGGTTTTAAGTAATCAAACGTTAAAATGTTTTCAAAATAAAACGACAGGTAAAAAACTGTTTTTAATCAGTGATTAAAGTGTGTGGAATGTCAGAACCGACAGTTTAAGGTATTTTGAGAAATATAAATAAATTTTCCAAGTAAGGATAAAAGCCTCGTGAGACAGTAAGAAAAAAGAACTCATAACGGAATTGGAAGTTGGGGACAATGTCCTCCTGGAAACCGGTGACCGGGTGCCCGCTGACATTAGAATCCTGGAATGTCAAGGTGAATTGATTTCTCACCCTGAGATTGCGATCCTTTCTCTATTCTCCAGAAATTCGAAAAATCAAAATTTCTTCAATTTACCTTATTGCTCACTTCATCTTGAGTCT
This sequence comes from Ganaspis brasiliensis, assembly GCA_037103525.1. Taxonomy (NCBI): domain Eukaryota; kingdom Metazoa; phylum Arthropoda; class Insecta; order Hymenoptera; family Figitidae; genus Ganaspis; species Ganaspis brasiliensis. The sequence continues at coordinate 1,626,458 of JAZKLR010000330.1, read as the reverse complement.
AAACTTATTTTTAAGAATCGTAAAAGTATGTATTATTGTCAATTTTAAAAATCTAATATTAAATCTGAAAATTGCCTGTGACGTCATTAGTCAAGAAGGTTAGGTTATTTTGTCAAGAAGGTTAGGCTCAGACTCAAATTTACATCATGCACGTTATAAAAATGGGATTTTTAATAATAAGTGATTTTTATGACAATTCAATAAAAAAAACTGTTAAAATTATTAAAGACTTTTTTTTTACGTTTTTGTAGAATAAGCATATTTTTTATCGGTTATTCGCTTTATTTTCAAATGACAAAAAAATAGGGAAAAATTCAAAATAGGTTAGAAAGTTCTGTCAGTGTGATTGTTTATTTGAGTTCTAAATACAAATTAAATAATTGACAATGAATATAAATCAAATAAATATATTATTAAAATTTAAAAAAATATATTCTCTCTTCTAATATGGCAACAATTTATGCAATTATAAAATAAATTAGTCTTAAATTTAAATACCTTTTATATTAGAAATATAGAAATCTCTTTTGCAGCTCAATGCAAATTTCGATCTGAGTCTAACCCTAACTTTCCTGACAAAATTACCTAACCTTCTTGACTTGTGACGTCACATTAAAATACAAAACAAAAATGTCTGACAAAAGTATAGGTAATTTTAGTATAACAAAAGCACGCAAACGAAAGAAATTTTTCAAAATATATTATAAAAACTACCAAAATAGAATAGTTTTCCATGCATTTTAGAAATTATAAAATACAATAATAAATATAACAAATCGGTAAATAATATTTATCTAATAAAAAGAAATAAATATTTTAAATATAATGTTTAAAAATCAATTAATATAAATAAAATAAATATTTATTTAGGACAAAATTTATAATATTTTAGAATTAAAAAGAATTGCAAAAAATAATTGAAATTAAACAAAGTATATAATTGCAAATTTGGCAAATTAATTGAAAAAAAATAATGAAATCAATTAAAAATTGGGGAAAGTAAATTAAACAATCATAAAAAGGTTTTAAATATGACGAAAATAAATCATTAAATTCAATTCATTAAATTAATAAGGAAAATAATTTTAATTTGAGAAATATACTTAAGAATCTTAAAAGTAAATTAAAACAAAATTGAATAATGAAAAATTAGAGAAAATAATTGAAAATTTGAAAAACATGATTAAAAATTGAGATAAATAAATTAAAATTAAAAAAAAAATAATTAAAATTTGAGAAAATAATTAAACAAAAAATTATATAAAAGATTTTAAATAAAGGAAAGTTAAACAAAATTATTAAGAAAAATACTTAAAACACTCAGAAGTTCATTGAAATAAGAGAACATAATGAAAAATTAGAGAAAATAAATGAAATAAATTGAACACAACAAGTTGTAATTAAAGAGAAATAAGTAAAAACTGTTTGATAATTATGAAAAAGAACAAAAAATAGAACGAAAATAATTGAAAATTGAAGAAAATAATCTAAATAATGAAATAATTGAAAAGTCAGATAAATAGTTAAAAATATTTTCAATTATGAAACAAATGTAAAGAATTGAAATTTGAAGGAAATAAATTTTGGAAAATAATTGAAAAATGTTTTTAAATTTTAAAACTTGACGAAAATAATTAAAATATGATACAAACAAAGATAAGTTGTAAAAAATAAATGACATTTAAGTGTGATAATTGAAAAAATTACAGAATTTTTTTAAATAAAGAAAAAATAATTAAAATGTGAAAAGAAAGAAAATAACTTAAAATTGGAGAAAAGAATTAAAGAAATAAGAAAAAAGTAATTAAAATTTACGAAAATTAGTAAAAAAATTTGGAATTATGAAAAGAAATGAAAATAATTAAAAATTGAAGAAAACAATTGAAATTTTAGAAAAATTCTTAAAAATCTTAGAAATTAATTTTAGAAAATGAGAATAACTTAAAATTTGAGAAAAGACTGGAAGAATGCTAAAAATAATTGAAATTTACGATAATTAATAAAATTTTTCGGAAATTATGAAAGCAAAAAAAAATAATTAAAAATTGAAGAAAATAATAGAAATTTGAGAAAAATACTTTAAAGTTTTAGAAATTAATTTTTTAAAATGAGAATATCTAAAAATTGGAGAAAGATCTGGAAAAAAGCTAAAAAATAATTGAAATTTACTATAATTAATAAAAAAAAAAAATTAAAATTCTGATAACAAATGAAAATAATTAAAAATTGAAGAAAATATTTGAATTTCCAGAAAATTACTGAAAAATCTTAAAAAAAAACAATTTTAGAAAATAAGAATAATAATTGACAATCGAGGAAAATAATTGAAAAATGATAAAATTATTTCAAAATGGAAAAAAATAATTGAAATATGCTGAAAATAATTTAAGATTGAGAAAGAAAATTGAATTTTGATGAAAATAATTTAAATATTAAAAATTGAAAACATTCAATAAAATTTGAGAAAAATAACTGAAAAAATCATAGAATATATGTTTAAAAAAAAAAGTAATTACAAAATTACTTAAAAAATTTTAATTACAGAGAATAATTAAAAAACCGCAGAAATAACGAAAACTGATGAAAATAATTGCAATATCGGATAAATAATTGAAATTTTTAAAGGTAATGACAAAATAATGAATATAATTATAAATTGATGACAATCAATAAGAATTGCAGAAATTATTTTTAAGCAAAAGAAAATAATTAAAAAATCGTTATATAATGGAAAATTGATGACAATAATATAAATTTGAGATAATAACTGAAAATTTAGGAAATTAATTGCATGTGTATATATTTTAAACTTCTTCAAAAACTATAATAAATTTTTAAAGCATTTTTCAAAACTTTATTTTTACACAAATGACAATTAAAAACCAGCACAAAATAAAATAACAGGGACTAACTTCACTTCAGTTTTTAAAACATGGACGGAAAAGATGAATAAATATTAACTTCACTTCAGACTTTAAAACGTGGACAGAAAAAATGAATAATTATAAATAGTAACTAACTTCAGGAGTTTACGGAGATTATTATTATTTAATAATTAATAATAATAATAAGACAATACGACTCATTTTAAATAAAAATTTTACGCAATAGACTCTCCGGACGAAATTTTATCGATCGTAAGAAAGTTTAAACGTCGGAAAGAGCAGGTTGAAAAAAAGTTTCTTCAATATTTAAAAATTTTGCATTAAAAACTTGTAATATTTAAAGCAGTTTCATATTTTTATTAGCTACTTAGCACATAATAAATAGTAAATAAATAGTAAGAATGAATAATAAATTAGTACAATTATTAATTTACTTTTAAAGAATAATAAAAATGTATAGGTTAGGATTTTTGCCAAGTCAGCTGTTGTATCCAAATATACTGCCATTTTCAATTATTTGCCTTACATTTTTGCTGAATTAAAAATGTATCTAAATCTAAAATCTATTAAATGTACTAGATATTTTGGTAAAATTCCAAAAACCAAATTAATTTCGTCTCACTGACAAAAAGAGATATTATTTTCTTGAAAAATTGACAAGAAAGGCCTTCTAAATTGCAAAATGTACACGAAAAGTTAAAAATAGATTTTTTTATGATTCTGTCAATCTGATCGGTTACAAAGTGTCTGCAATTGAATTGCTTTGGGACGATACTATGCAGAAGAGCAAGAACTCTCTTTGGACACAAACAGAGAGTTTTGTAACTTGTCGTTCTTGGGGCCAAAAGAGGGGGGACATATAAGACCCAAGAGGCATGAGGCCCGTCTCAGTAAGACTCTAGTCATCAAGTTCTTGCATTACTAAAACTATCACTATCAGTTTATTGTGCCTAGATTTATCAAGAGATCAAGAAACTACATTCAATTTCGTCTTCATCTTCAAGATGAAGACTGAAATCCTTTGTCTTCTGATTTGCCTCGGTGAGTTCCATTCCACTCAGCCAGCCACCAATGACTGTTTCACCTTTTGACAGTTTGACCTTGACAAGAATGCACTTCCAAGGAGGAAAGTCTCTGCAACTTTCTCGAACCCTATGCCGGTTATTTAAAATTCGTTGCAAATAATTTTCACATTATATTTATTATTTATTTATTTATTTATTATTTTGATTTATTTTATTTATTTTTATATATAATTAGATATTTTATTTATTTATATTGTTTTCTTTTTTTTTCTTAATTCTTTTGAGAATAGGACATTATCCCAATTTATTATTATTATTATTATTTAAAACCCATTTCGCCTTACAACATCACCCCCCCCCCCCTTATCTCGAAGAAATTAAACCGCTTAAGCGCAATTAGGGTTTAATTTAAGAATTTAAATTAAAAATAAATTTAAAGTTAAGTAAATTAATTAATTATTCTCTCTTTAATAATAATATTTTTTTATATTTTATAAAAATTAATTAACTAATAATATGGTCAATAAAATATTTTATTCTATAAATAATAGGACATTATCCTAATTTATTATTATTATTTAAAACCCATTTTGCCTTACATCACCCCCCCCCCCCCCCCCCCCCTCTTATCTCGAAGAAATTAAACCGCTTAAGCGCAATCAGGGTTTAATTTAAGGATTTAAATTAAAAATAAATTTAAAGTTAATTAAATTAATTAATTAATTATTCTCTATTTAATAATAATATTTTCTTATATATTATAAAAATTAATTAACTAATAAAAGAGCACTATTGTCAATAAATTTAATAAAAATATAATATTTTTTATAAATATTAGTTTTGTGGTCAATAAAATATTTTTATTCTATAAAAATATATTGCGAGAATTGCCTATCTGTATTTTCTTTTTTTTTTTATTTATTTTATTTCTGACTTGAAACACAGTATTTATAATATTTTATTAATATTTTGTAAATATTAAAAATAATTGTGAATTTAATTAATTTTGTTGAGATTTAGTAGTTTAAGAAATCAGTAATACTTAATTATGTATAATATTTAATATGTACTGTTTAATAGATAATAATATTAATAATTGAATAATTGTTTACTGCATGATTGAATTATGATTTAAAATGTGCGGCTGGTATTTTAATTATTATATTCTCTGTAAATTAAAAATGAAAATTAATTGCTTTTTTTTTATTTACGTTACAGATCGTGGTATCTGGTTCCCCCCACTTTTTCCTCGACGTTCACGCGATTCGTCAGTGTAACTTGCGTTCATGGAAAATGGAAAGTAGTGGGGGTTATCAACTCCCGTGTTTTGTAAACAAAATAATTATGTAATATTAATTATTAGGTAAATTTTTGATAAAAATTTTGTTTCAAAGTGTGCAATATTCTTTACTAAAACATAATTTTTTTAAAGAGAGAATAATATACTTATAATTCTGCATCAAAGTATTGATAATCATAATAATAATAAAAATAATAAAAAAGTACTGATAAAAAAAAGAAAAATAATTAATAATAGATATTTAATATATAATATAAATATAATCATAATAATAATAAAAATAATAAAAAATAGTAAAAAAAGTAGTTATAAAAAAATAAAATAATAACTAATAATAGAGATTTAATATATAATTTAAATATAATATAAAAATATAAAATATGTTTATAAAATACAAAAATAAAACAAATAACGAAAGTTATTACCGAAAAATAGAATTTTGAGAAACGAATAATTTAATAAATTAAGAAAGAGAAATAACAAAAGTGATTCATTGATCTCTTTTAATTAAAACAACTTACTTAAAATTACTTTGATCAGAAAGCGAGAGAATAGCTTCATCTATAAAAAACCTGCTTATATAAAATTAAACAATCGACTAATATAATAATTTATTTTAAATTATTGTAATTAAAACTCTACTCTCGACTCAACTCATTCACTAATTACAATTAACTGGTCAATATACATAAAAAATGAATTATATAAAACATTTTAAAATTAGTAAATAAAATCGAAAATAAATAAATTAGTTTATAAATAAGGAATTGAATTCAGAAATGAAAATTTAAATTAAAAACTGTTAATGTTAAATAATTTAATTAAAAAAATTTTTAAATTTATAGAATTTTTAAATTTATTAAGTCTCTAAATCTGAATTAGTGATTTTCTACTAATGAATTAGCGAAAAGTGAGCTATTATTTAGTAGTAAGAATTTTACTAAAATAATAAATTTTTTTATATTTATAATTTTCTCTATATAATATATAATTTTTTCTAACTTATTTTTTCCGCTAAAAATTACTTGTTTTTCTCTAAAATTAGTAGTTTTCTACCAAAAAATTAATAATAGCTCACTTTTCTCTAATTTATTAATAATAAAACAACTCATTCAAATTTAAACAAAAAATAAAAAAGAAATATTTTAATTTTAAATAATAAGAAAAGTAAATAATTAATCATTAATTTTTAAATTAAGAAATGATATAAATAAATTTTCAAGTACGGAAACAAATTCAGAAATAAAATAGAGAAATTGATGAAAAGTGAGTAAAAAATAAAAAAGTATTCAAAAAGGGATAAAAAATTCGTCAAATAAATTTTTATCCCGTGTAAGTTTACAGAGAAATGAATTTTTTCCAAATTAAAAAACTAGTGTTATATTTTAACTACATTCAAAATATAGAACGGGTTATGTAATATTTACAAAACTAACTAAATTGGCTTATATTAATATATAATTCTCTCAACTTGTCAGCGACTTCTTTTTATTTTTATTGTTCAGAGAATCAAATACGTCCGCATTGTTTGGAGCCACGCCTGAAAAAACATTGTTACTATTGGCCACGAGGTGTAAAATAATTGTTTTCTATTCAGAGAAGCGAGCGATTTCTTTTCGATAATTAAGTAAAAGAAATCGAACAGAGCGTTAAGAGAATTGAAATAGTAAAATTTTATTTCTTGAATTATATTTCTAAATTTTTTTTCTTAAATTTTATTATTAAATTTTTATTTCTAAAATTGTACTCTTAAAATTTTTATTTTTTCATTTCTGGTTTTTCAAAAATGTCAACGTTTCGTTATACATATATGTAGGCCTCCTCAGGACATAATAAACTGAAATTATAAAAAGAAACAACATTTAATATTAACACAATAGAAAAAACATGAATATACAATTTTGAGGTTAATTATAGAAACATAATAGATTCTAATAAATTTACAATCAAATTATATTACTGCAAATATAGTCAAAAAGACTCGACACGTAATTCCATTGTCAATAAAATTAAGATTTGAAAAGTAAAAATAACAGGACATCGTTATTAAAATGAATAATATATATACAAATACAACAATTAGTCGAGTCACATGTTAAAATACAGAAAACTTAGGTTAACAACACAATCACTTCGTACTCATCGGATAATATAGAAAACTGTATTACCAACAAATTTAAAATTACATTTCATCAAGGTATAGGCAGAGGTATAGGTTAAGTTTACCATATTTTTCTATTATATAGTATAAACAGAATTTTTTTTTCAGGCTTTGCGAGTGCTTTATCCAGAAAACAGCAAGCAGCCGAACAAAATCGTCGAAGAGTGTCAGCACCAGTTCAAAAAAAGCCGCAAGTTTCTGAAAATGAAGAATACGATGACGAGGAACTTTCGGATCAATGTCCAGAGCCAAATGGCTTTTTTGCAGATTCCGAACAATGTGACAAATATTACGATTGCAGGGATGGGAAATTTACCGAAAAACTTTGCCCCGATGGTTTAGTTTTTAACGACTTTAGTCCGATGCACGAAAAATGTGACTTACCTTTCGGCATCGATTGCAGCAAGAGACTCAAATTTCGTAAGTTGTCCGACAAATAATATTTATAAAAACTGTCCAAATTATGCATACACTCATAATCCTCGCAAAAAACCTGAACAAAATCCTGAGTGAAAATTAAATTAAAGCTGATAAAAATTTTTCTTGTCATTATTTTAAAAAACCCTTGTGTCTAATTTCGGGTTATAGTACCAGAAGTAACCACACCAAAATTTATTGAAATCCGTTAAATCGTTTATGAGTTAACGTGTTTGGAAAAAAGCGCCACACTCACACAAGCAAGAATATTCAATTATTCTTAAATTCGTTAATTTTGTATTTTTTTAAATTTTGTTTTCTCGATTATTTATTATTGTTTAATTGCAGAAAATGCAAAAATCTGAAATTCTGAAATTTAAAGAGGAGGTAAAACTGAGTGACCTGATTTTCAAAATTTAATTTCAGAAACTCCACATCCGAGTCTACACTGTCCTCGAATGCATGGATACTTTGCCCACGAGGACGCCAAGAATTGCAACACGTTTTATTATTGCGTCGAAGGCAAATTTAACATGATCATGTGTCCTGCCGGTTTGGTATTCTCAGAGAAAACCGGAATTTGTAATTGGCCAGATGAGGCCCAGAAAAAGGGTTGTGGATCCCGGGAACTTTTTAATTTTACCTGTCCAACAGTCGATGATTCAGTGGCCGCAACTCATCCACGTTATCCTGATGTCGAGGACTGTCAATATTTCTATGTCTGTGTTAATGGAGAAATTCCAAGAAGAAGCGGCTGCAAGCTTGGTCAAGCTTTCGACGAAGTCTCGGGAAAATGCGACTGGGCTAGAAAAATTCCTGAATGGTAACTTTTAATTTAATTATTTTATTTATTTTGATCTTATTTCAATTTTATTTTAGTCTTATTTTATTTATTTCACTTTTTTAAATTACTATTTTAACTGAATTTCATTTGCAAAATAAAATTTACACTAGCTGGCTTAAAGGAGGATCTTACGTTAAGCGCAGCGTAAAGTTGGAGTGGGGAGATGCGAGTGAGAGAGACGAGACGCTTGGTATCTCTCTCGCACTTATGTCCCCACTCCAACTTTAAATCACGCTCAGTGTAGACTCTCTCTTTAAGTCTACTTTTAAAATGACGATGTAAACTGACCTAATATTTAATTAAAAATAGTATTTTATAGTAAATTAAAAATTTAAATATTAGTATTATATATAATTTTATATTATATATTGTATTATATATATTTAATATTAAATATTAATATTAAATTCTGGTTTATGTTCCATTTTGTAAATTAATGATGACAAATCTTCCCAAAAATTTTTTTTTTATATAATTTATAACTTTTATAATTATTTTTTAAATTCGATTAATTATACAATTAGATTTTTTAATGATTCAATAAGCGTCGAAAATAAATTTAAAAATTGAAAAACACGGTTTAAAGAAGTTGATTGATTTTTTTTTATTGTCGATTTCTATTTGTTTCATTTGAAATTAAATTTAATACAGATAAAAATACAAGAAATTTTATCCGAGTTTTGATCAAAATAAAAAAAAAATGAAAAAAATAGAGAAAATTAAAAAATAAATTAAATTAAAATTAACGCATACGAAATAAATACACCCAGGTAAAAAAAGTGAATGCAATTTTTATAAACATGTTTTATTGTAATTTGAGTATATACACTTTGTACATAAACATTATATAATTTACATATACAATATAAATTATATACAATGTATATTAATTTTATATAAAAAATTATATAAAGTTAAAAAAAAATTTTTTTTAATTATAAAAATTTTGTTTATTTATTTTTTATTTTTATATAAAAATTATATAAAATTAAAAAAAAATTTGTTTAATTATATATAATTTTTATTAAAAATCAATATACATTGTATATAATTTATATTGTGTATGTAAATTATATAATATTTATATACAAAGTTTATATACTCAAATTACAATAAAACATGTTTATAAAAATTGTATTCACTTTTTTTACCTGGACACGGAGTCGATATCAAGGGAATAATTTTTTGAAAACATTACAATTTTTTAAAAAATTATTCTAAAAAAATTTCCCAAACTTTAACTATTAATTCCGTTTATATTTTGTTTAAAAATTTAGCTTGATTTGATACTGTTTCAATGTTTATAATATTGAAATATATATTTAATATAATATTTATAATATTCAATATTTCAAAAAATAGAAATGCCTAATTGAAAAAAAGTGTCTTATTGATGTTTACTCTCCCCCAAATATAAATTTAATAAATAAATAAGTCAAAAGTAAATAAAAAAGTTTAAATAAAAAAATACAAGGTAAATAAAAACGAATTAATTAAAAATAATTAACAAATAAATAATAAATTAAAAATAAATTAATGAAAATAAAGAGATTAAAAATAAATAAAGAAACTCTAAATGAATAAATAATAATAATATAATATAATATAATAATAATATAATAATAATAATAATAATAAAATATCCAAATTGTTATTATTATTGGCACTTTTGAAAGACAAATTTCGACTAAATTAAATTTTATTTTCTTGGATATAAAAAAGTATATTAATATTTTAAAATATTTTTAGGAGTATAGTATAAAAAAGTAAATTAAATTATACTTTGTTTTTAAAACAAAAAAAATTCTTTCAGCAAAGACTGGTATAAGGATCGATTGACAGATGCAGAATTAGACGCATTGGAAAATCCAAAACCAAAACCAAGGCCCACTGGTGGACCCAGTAGACGAAAAGGAGCGAGACCTACCCCTTCTTAGAAATTAAATAAAAAATGTATAATTTTAAGTATGTATGTTTTGTAATAAACAAAATTCTTAAAAAAAAGTATATTTTTCGTTTCGTTATTATTTTCAAATTTGTATTTTTAAAAACAATAAAGTTATGTTCATTTTTTTATATTTATGAGATATTTGAAATATTGTTATTTTTTATATTTATTTATTTATAACTTTAAATTAAATATTAAATAAAACTTCCTAGAGTTAAAAATCTCTATATGTATAAATCTATATAAAGTAATTATTTATATTTTTTTACATGTTAATGTTATTTTTTGAATCAGTTAATAAATAATCTACTTAAAATAATTAGCAACAAAAATTCATAAATATTTTACCAGTTTACAAAATAATTTATAACTTCTTTTTTTAATTTCGTATTTTTTCTACCAACCCTCCCCCTCCCAAAATTAAAATTTTATTCTCTACATAATTCTTAAATAATTATCTTATTTTATTTAAATTTAATAATAATAATTAAATAGAAATTTAAAAAGTTAGTAGAAAGTTGGTTTTAAGATTTTTAAACTTCAATCAAAGTTGAGTTAAAAATTGTTGTGTTTAAACTAAAATTATTTTAAAATATATCTAAGAATTGGATCTTTAGTTCACTGATTACAATTTTTAATTAAAAATGGTGTAATCCTGAGTAAAAATAATGAGATATTAGGTCATAGAGTAATACAAAATTTTCTTTAGAAAATTTCCCCTCGCTTTCTCTTAAATGCGTGCATAATTGAGAGTTTAAAAAAAAGTCTAAAAGTGGGTTATACTTTATTTTCATTACATTTTTATCACTTAAGTGTTCTAATAAAATTCTAATAAATCAAATAAAATCCAAATAAATTGCAATAAAATTCTAATAAATTTTATCTAATAAATTGTAATAAAAATTTGTTCTTAAAGAAAAGTAGAAATTTTAATTTAAAAAACGTCTGTCTATTCTGCATCAATTATTATTCGAAAATGAAAAATTTATTTTTAATTTCCGAATTTTAATAATTTAAAAAAAATTTCAAACAAATATTGTGTATAAATATATATTTGTATAAGAATGTGGAAAAAATAAAATTTTCACCTTCGTAACAAACGATAAAAAAGTTTTACAATTTTACACAAAATTTCCTAATAAAAAAGTAATATTTAAAAATTCAACTAGATTAAAAAACTCTCTCTTTTTGATTTGAATAATGAAGAGAAATTTATAACCTTTTAAAATCCTTTAAATGTTGAAATGCTGAGCCCTTTCTCGTTCTATAAAAAATCGGTTCAATTAATTTTTTTAATTGAACAGAAATCCAATTAATAATTACCAATATTTTTAAAAATAATTAATAAGTTAAAACTTGTAATTAAAAGTTTAAAAATGGATTTTTCCAATGTTAATTTTTCTAAATTATAAAATTGTGTTTATTATAGAAAGAATTATTATAGCTCTTTTATTATTAACAAACAAATAATAAAAATGAAATAATGTTGAATTTTAAAAAAGATTTTTATTTACAAATTATAAAAAAAATTAATAAACTCAACTAGATATAAATTACTTTTTTTTATTTTTTTTATACATTTTCGTGAAAGAAAAGAGAAAGGAAACGTGAACACTGTAGCTTAGTTAAAAGATGATAAAGAAGATTGTAAATTGATTCTTGTCGACGATCCTTTAATCAAAGAAAGCGAAAGTGGGGAAAAATTATGAAAGAGGGGATTATAAGGTATACCCTGGTGGATGTCCGTCTTTACTGCAGTTTCTCGCGAAGAGACGTCATTCAAGAAAGTCTCCAAAAATAACGATCTTCGTATTTTTTTTATCAATCTTCCCAATTTTACTATTTAATTATAATAAAAAAAAATGTTAAGAGTGGTTCTTGTCACTTTGGCAGTAGTCATTGCCACTGCACGTAAGTATAATTTAATTTTTTTATTTTCCCAAAATTTTGGATTTATTTTAACAGAAGAATTAAAATTTAATTCATCACAAAAAGCAATCTAGCAATTAGCATGAATTTAATTTTTAATTTTAAGTTAAATCTTCTGAATTTTTAAATTTAATTTAAGTCAATTTCATTCTTAGATTTAAATCAATTTCATTCTTAGGTTTAAATCAATTTCATTCTTAGATTTAAATCAATTTCGTTCTTAGATTCAAATCAATTTGACACTCAAATTTGAATAAATTTGATACACAGATTGAAGTAAATTTGATTCTCAAATTTAAATAAATTTAATACCTAGATTTAAATCAATTTAATACTCGGGTTTTACTTAATTTAATACTGATGTTTACATCTACTTTTTAGATGAATAAAATAGATTTAGATAAATATAATACCTCGATTTAAATGAATTTAATACTCAGATTTCCGTAAATTTAATACCTGGATTTAAATAAATTTAACACTTATATTGGTTTCAAATTACTAATCAGTTATATGTGTCTATTTAGATATTTTAAATAACTATTTTTGGTACTTTTTCTTAATTCTCAATTCAATTCAAATTAACTGTCAATTTATTGAAATGTTTTAATTTAAAATAAATTTTTCCCAGTTTGTTTTATTTTCTCATCATTAATTATTTTTTCCAGTTTTAAAAACAAATATTTGAAACTATTTCAATATTTTATTATTTTTCCATTGATTAAAAAATTCATTTGACGATGAAATTTCTGAATAAAAAAAATAAAATATAAAATTTTAATTAATTTCTTTTTTATAATGTAAATTTTTCAATTTTTCAAGGCCAAAAATTATTTTAACACTAAAATCCGAAAATAACGTTTTGGTAAAAAAATTTTTTATGCGAATATGATAAAAATCGGAAATGTATTTGGGTCAGTAGATACATCCGTCAAGATCAGACTATGAAATTTTTAATCGAAACCCATAATAAGAAATAAATTAAAAACTTATTTATTTTTTAGTCACATACAAATCCTGCAATATAATAATCATTTTAAGTGTAACATTTTATTTTTTATTTATTTAAATAAAAAAAAGTTTTTAAAATATTTTTTGAAATTAAAAATAGAAATTTTCAGAAAAATTTAATGTAATTTAAAATCCGTTAATTATAATAATAAAATAATTTTGAATTAGAAAATGCGTTTAATATTAATTAAATTCATTAACTCATTTATTTTCCCAGAAAAAAAAAATGAAAAACCTGGATTTGAAACTCGAAATCCAGGAAGTCTCTGGTGTATGAAATGAGATAGACACTCGTCCTTTTTTAAAAATATGTATATGAACAACACGCATGTTGAGACCCAGAGAAAGTGAATTTTACTGGCACCAAGTCTCACCTGGAATTTCGAGTTCAATGCTCTTTCCTTTCTTTTCCCCTGAATTTTTCGTCTCTAGACAAGAGTACAAAGAAATTTCTGGTAAAAAATTTGGATTTGGAAAAAAAAAAATTTTTTTCCCCCCACAAATCAAAATTCTGCATAAAATTGAGAAATTTCCAGTTTATTGTTGTTTCTAAAAGAAAGAGACGAGAGGGAACTTTCTAAATTGTAAATGTCACAACTATTTCTGTCGATTTCTTATATAAGAATTTGTACCTTATGTCGTCCTTACGAGTTGGGCGACATTTGTAATTATATAAATATGTGAAAAATTGAATTTTTGAAACTTCTCGGAACTTGTTTTGATTAACGACTTATGGTCGAATAAGTTGATTTCACCAACCTATCAAAAAAAAAACCGTGATTAGAATCTTGATTAATTAGATTGCGTTTTCGAAAGAATGGAAAAAATTGATTAAAATGATAATTTAGTGGAGAATTAATTAAACATTGATTTTCTAGGTATTTTGTTTATTTATTGTTTTCTCAAAATCTGGATTAGTTAAAAATAACTATAATTTGGAAGCAAATTATAATAAATAAATATAACAATTTAAATAATTTCTACTAATCGTTTAGAAAAAAATAACTGGTTACTAGTTAAATTCATTTTTAGATTATGTCAAAATAACTATTGTAAAATTCTGTTTATTAATTTAATTAGACTAATTTTAACAAATTTTTAGTTATTTTTTTAGTTTATTTTTTTTTATCAATCATGTTAGTAACAATTAGTTATTTTTAACTGATTCAGATTTAGAGAGTTTGGAGATTTTTTTCAATTATTTTTTTGAAACGTGAACAGTGTTTGTACGACTTCCTTAAATGAATAAAAACGAATTAAATAAAGTAAATAAATCGTATGATAAAATAGAAAAGTAGAATAAAAGTAGAAAAAAATGAGAGTTAAAAAAAAAAAAATTAATAAAATTCTAAATGGTAAAAAAAAATTTTTAATTTCAGAAGGTGCATTTAATTGTCCGAAAGATCACGGTCAATTTGAAGATTCTAGACAATGTGACAAATATTACGATTGTATTGATGGCACTGCGACAGAAAAATATTGTCCCGATGGACTCGTCTTCGATCCATTGAACAGAAAAATCAATAAATGTGATCACGTTTTCAACGTCGACTGTGGAGACAGACTCGAGCTTCGTAAGATTGAACATTTTTCAATTGAAAAAAAAACTTAAAAAAATACAGAAAACAAAGATTTACATTTTGATTGAAAACAAAAAAACTAGAAGAAAAAAAGAACGATAAACATTTTGATTTAAAAAAAACTTAAAAAAAAATATGTAAATTTTCATTAAAAAAAAAAAACTTAAAAATAGAAAGATGTAAATTTTGATTAACAAATTTTAGAACCACCTCAACCGACGAAAAATTGCCCGAGACGAAATGGATTTTTCGCCCATCCGGAATCATCAGTTTGTAATATTTTTTACAATTGTATCGATGGAGAGGCGATTTCAATAACTTGCACAACTGGACTTCATTTTGATGAGTACAGTGGCACCTGTGTTTGGCCAGATAGTGCGGGCCGAGAGGTAATTTATAAAATAAAATTTAAAAAAAAAAATTTTTTTTATATTGTAAAAAAAAATTTTTTATATTATAAAAAAAAATTTTTTTTAAATAAAAATAATAAAAAATTAACACCAAATTGAAATAGAGCTTTGTTTGGTTGTAATAAAGAAATAAAAATACTAAAAGTTACTCTGAAAGCAGTTGAAAAAAAATACGAAGAAAGGAATAGAAAAAAATTTGTAGAGAAATATTAAATTACAGTGGAAGCTCGATGAGTGGAAAGAAATATTTTTAAAATCGAGGTAAAAAGATTTTTTTTAAAAAAAATGTTGAAAGAAGTTTGTGTTGAGATTATTTTAAGAGAATGAATATTTTTCTCGATTTGTAGAGATTTCTGATTAGAGGTTCCACTTATTGAGGTTCTACTGAAGTATAAAAAAAATATAATTTGGAAAAAATGATTTATTTTGTGTTTTAATTTTTAAAGGGATGTGGAGTCGTGGATAAGAAGCTTCAGGACGGTTTTGAGTGTCCAAAAGAAAATCCACGAGACACTCGAGGAATGGCTGTGGATCATCCCAAATTTCCTCATCCAGAAGATTGCCAAAAATTCTACGTTTGTTTGAATGGAGTAACTCCCCGTGAACAAGGATGCAGCGAAGGAACAGTTTATAACGAAGATATCCAAAGATGTGATGCACCTGAAAATGTTCCAGGATGGTAAGTTCAAATTTCATTACTTTTATTTTGATTTATTGATTTTTATTCAATTTGAAAATCAAGTTTATTTTCATTTCATTTCAATCTTTTGATTTATTAGTTTTTATTTTTCTTATTTTCATTACTATTATTAATCAATTTTTTTTTAATTTGAAATTCAATTTTATATGACATTTTATTTCAATCTCATAGTTTATTCAAACTATAATTTATTATCAAATTAAATTATAAAATCAATATTGAAACTTGTATTTTTAATTTTTCTACATTGGGAAATTTGTATAAACATTTTTGATTTTTGATTTTTTCTTCATCTCTTACTTTTTATAAACTTTTCTCTACTTTTAAATTTTCTTCCTTTTTTTCATTCAATTCATTTTTTCTTTATTTTTCTTTTCTACACTTTTCTTCTTTTTAATCTTTGACTTTTTTTAATTTAATTTAATTTAATTTAATTATATTACATTAATTTAAATTTCCTTTTTCGATATTTTTCACTATTGTTTCTCTTCATTTACATGTTCGATTTAATCAATTTTTTTTTAAATTTCTTTTGCTTCAATTTTTACTTTTTCTATTTTTTATCAACTTCATGCATTTCTTTCTACTACCATTTTAATTCAAATTTTCTTCATTTTTTACATTTGCATTTTTTCTTTTTATTTTTTCATTTTTTCTTCATTTTTCGTTTCTACACTTTTCTTCTTTTCAATCTTTTACTTTTTTAGTTATTTAATTTAATTAAATTACTAATTTTTAAAATTTTATTTTTTATTCTTCACTATTGTCTTTGTTCTTCATTTCTTGATTTGTTTCTTCTTTTTTCTTTATTCTCACATTTTTCTTAATTTTCTTCATTCATTTCTTCATCTTCTTCATTCTTCATTTCATTTCTTCATTTAATTTATCTAAATTCTTCATTCCTTCATTTTTATTCTTCGTTTAATTTTCAGTTTCTTCGTTATATTTTCCATTTAAAAATTTTTTAAAAATTTTCTTTTGCTTCAATTTTTACTTTTTTTACTATCAACTTCATGCATTTCTTTCTATTAACATTTTCTTTATTTTTTTCCATTTAAATTTCTTCTTCTTCTTTTTAATTTCTTTCTGAATTACTTCTCCTTTTTCTTCACTTTCTTTTTTTCACTTTTCTTTTTTTCAATAATTTCAATCTTTTACTTAGTTTAACTTAAATTTTTTTCTTTCTTCTTTTTCACTATTGTTTCACTAATGTATTTGTATTTCATTTCTTCATTTCTTCAATTCTTCATTTTTTAAATTTGTCTTAATTTTCTTTATTTTTTTCATTCATTTCTTCATTTCTTCATAATTTTCGACATTCTTCATTTAATTTATCTAAGTTCTACATTTCTTTATTTTCATTTTCTTCACTATATTTTCCATTTAAACAATTTTGTTAAAATTCTCTTTTACTTCATTTTCACATTTGCTTTTTATCAACTTCATACATTTCTTTCTATTAACATTTTAATTTGAATTTTCAACATTACCTAACATTTGAATTTCTTCTTCTTTTTATTTTCTTTCTGAATCACTTTTCCTTTTTCTTTATCTTCCTTTTTTTTCACTTTTCTTCTTTTTCAATTATTTCAATGTTTTACTTAATTTAATTTAAATTCTTTCTTTTTTCTTTTTCTCTATTGTTTCACTAATGTATTTGTCCTTCATTTCTTCTTTTCTTCATTTCTTCATATATTCACTTCTTCAACTCTTCTTTTATTAATTTTTCTTTATTTTGTTCACTCCTTTGTTCATTTTTTCTTCATTCTTCATTTAATTTATCTAAATTGTTCATTTCTTCATTTTCATTCTTCAATTAATTTTCATTTTCTTCACTATATTTTCCATTTAATTAATTTTGTTGAAACTTTCTTTTGCTTCAATTTTCAAATTTTCTTTTTATTAACTTCATTCGTTTCTTTCTATTAACATTTTAATTTACATTTTCTTTATTTCCTAACACTTGTGTTTCTTCTTTTTTTTATTTTCTTTCTCAATTACTTTTTCCTTTTTTTCGGTTTTCTTCTTTTCAATCTTTTTAATCTTTTACTTAATTTAATTTAAATTTCCTTCTTTTTTATTTTTTACTATTGTTTCACTATTGTATTTGTTTTTCATTTCGTCATTTCATTCTTCATTTCTTCATTTTTAAAATTTTTCTTCATTCAGTTCTTCATGTCTTTTTCATTTTTAAAATTTTTCTTCATTCAGTTCTTTATTTCTTCTTCATCTTCTTCATTCTTCATTTAATTTATCTAAATTCTTCATTTCTTCATTTTCATTCTTCATTTAATTTTCATTTTCTTCATTATATTTTTCATTTTATCAATTTTCTTAAAATTTTCTTTTGCTTCAATTTTTACTTCTTCTTTTTATCAACTTCATACATTTCTTTGTATTAACATTTTAATTTACATTTTCTTCATTCTTTACATTTGTATTTCTTCTTCTTTTCATTTTCTTTTTCTCAATTATTTCTTCCTTTTTCTTCATTTTTAATTTTCTTCTTTCTTCTGTTTGTTTACTTTCCACTTTGCTTCTGTATTTATATTTCTTCTTCTTTTCATTTTCTTTTTTTCAATTATTTCTTCCTTTTTTCATTTTTAATTTTCTTCTATCTTCTTTTTGTTTAATTTCCACTTTGTTTTTTTATTTGTATTTCTTCTTCCTTTCATTTTCTTTTTCTCAATTATGTTTTCTTTTTTCTTCATTTTTAATTTTCTTTTCCTTCTTTCGTCTTTCTTCTTTCTTCTTTTTGTTTATTTTACACTTTTCTTTTGTACTTGTATTTCTTCATCTTTACCTTTTTTTTTCCTTAATTATTTTTCCCCTTTTTTTCATTTTTAATTTTCTTTATCATCATTTTTCTTTTTTCTCCTTTCTTCTTATTTATTTTCCACTTTTCTTTTCCTTAATTAAGTCACTCTTTCTTATCTTAATCTGAAATATTTTCTACCTTTATTTTTCTCCTTTTTTAATTTTCTTTTTCTTCATTTTTTAATTTTATCTTTCTTTATTTTATTCTTCATTTTCTTTATTTTTTCTTATTCTTCTTTCTCATTCTTCACATTGTGTCGTTTATAAAAGTCACATTTTAGAAGAACGGGGGGGTTTTAGAAAATCTTGTCATAAAGGGGGGGGGGGGTTTAAATTCATCAATATTTGTGTTCATTAATTTATTAAACATCTTTTTTCTTCCTCTCAGTTATTTTTATTTATTTTTCTCAATTTCTTAATTTTCTTTTCCTCAATTTTATTGATTGACTAGATTTATTTATTTTCATTAAATTCTCTTCACTTTACTTTCAGTAATTTTCTGAAAATTTACGTTTTAATTTTCAAATTTAAGTACAGAAAAGAATATACTAAATACTAATAAAATATTTTTTTTATATTTTCTTAGATTTTATGTAGATTATAAACGAGAAAAATTTAATTTTTTCTGCTAAATTAGTTTTTTAATAAACTATGCAGTGAAAGTGAAAAATATTTTTCTTTTTTCAGCGAGGACTGGTATAAAGACGTTGGCAAAAAACCTTGAAGACATTGTCATCAGTGAACTGTCCCGCATCGGGATTTTGATATCTCTTATTATTACTTCTAGTTTAAATGTAAATCGAATTTAGTCTTGTATATTTTTTCTAATAAATTACTTTTACACCTCGAAATTGTGTCAATTCTCAAACAAATTTCTAAAAAGAAAATTTACTTTTTATTTTATGTTTTTATGAAATGAATGTTGACAGTATTGTGTTAACAAACTTTTTATAAAATTAAAAGAAAAGATAAAAAAAAATTCCAGCCTATATATACTGATTTTAAGAAAATCGCTCCACGGAAATTTTGTTTATTTATTTTGTACAAAATGGACTATTTCCGTGGTTTCGTTTCACCTGGATATAGAAGAAATTAAATCGCGCACAAATGCTGAAAAAAATTCTGGTCTCGGTTTAATTTGTGGTTCCAAGTTTTGCCTCGTTTCTAAAAGTTTCTAAAGATTTTTTTCTCTTCCAAGAGAGTTGAAGGAAGACTTAATTTCTTTGGAGACCTTGGCTTTTCCAACGAGCAGTGAAGCAAATCACTAATGACTTTCTCCCGAGACTTTGTGTAAATCGTATTAATGATTTACTCACTTTTCTTTTTGATTTGTCTAACTTTCTTGCATTCAGTGATCTTGAGCACGATAAATTAAATCAGTTCTGCTTTCTTCGCAATTTTTCTCGGTCAGTTCAAGGTCTAAAGGCATTTTAAGTTTTTTTTGTTTTTTATTATTTTGTTTAATGTTTATTTTCATTATTCGAAAATATTCAATTCTGTTAATTTTTTTATCGTTATTTATTATCGTTCAAAACAGCATCATTTTTAGCAGTAGGGAAGAATTCGAATTTTTTATATATATTTTTCAAAACTGGAAAACTTGAGCAAGTTGTGTGTAAAAGAAAGAAAAAAACAAAATCACGAGAGAATGATTTTTTAAAAATGTTTTTTTCATTAAATTAGAAAAATTTCAAATTTCAAATTTATTTGAAAATAGAAATCGAATATATAATTAAGCTAATTTTAGTTTGGAAACAAGTAAAAGATTTAACCTTTTAAAAATATTATTAAAATATGTAGAAAATTTTAAATCAGTTTATTTTTAAAACTAACTTTAGAACCAGAGTAAAAAATTGAAAAATGAGTAGGGATATAAATAATTTAATTTTTACACGAAGAATTATATTTTTCCGTGGTCTCCCCTGGAAGATATTTAAATTTAAAAATTAAGAAAACCTACCAAATTAAATGGTTATTAATTCAAAATTTTTTCGTTTCGAAAACAATTTGAAAGAAAAAACCAAAAAATCTCAAAGCTCCAACAAAAAACATGTGTCATGAGGTAAGATTCAATTAAAAAAAAAACCAAAAAATTGCTCTAAATAACGTTTTCAAAATATTGACAAATGGTCAATTTTATCCTCTTTTGCAAACAATGTTTTCTTTATTTATTTCATTATTAAAGTTACTTTTATTAATTGAAAATAAAAATTTTAAAAATTTGTTAATTTTGCAAAAAATAATTGACATTATACCAAATAATTGCAAATTTTGCAAATTAATTGAAAAAAAATGAAATTAATTAAAAATTGGGGAAAGTAATTTAAAAAAAATTGAAATGTTTTAAAAATATAGAAAATAATTTAAATCTGAGAAAAATACTTGTAAAACTTAAAAATAAATTGAAAAAAGTTGAATACTGAAAAATTAGAGAAAATAATTAAAAGTTTAAGAAAAAATGATTAAAAATTAAGTTAGATAATTCAAAATAGAACAAAATAATTAAAAATTGAGAAAATAATTGAAAAAATTACACAAAATATTTTAAATAAAGGAAAGTTAACGAAAATTTTATAAAAATACTTGAAACTACCAGAAGTTCATTGAAAAAGAAGAAAATAAAAAAGAAAAAAGAGAAAAGAAAAAAATTAGAGGAAATAAATAAGAAAAGATGAACATAATTTAAAATATTAAAATTGAAGAGAATAATTTTTAATTAAAGAGAAATAATTACAATTTTTGGGAATTATGAAAAATAATTAAAGTAATTGAAAAATAAAGAAAATAATATAAATAATAATATAAATAATTAAAAATTGAATGAAATAATTGAAATCACAGAAAAATAGTTTAAAATTTTTCAAATTATTAAACAAACAAAATAAATTTTGGAAAATAATTGAAAAATGATTTTAAAATTTGAAACTTGAAGAAAATAATTGAAATATGTTGCAAACAATGATAAGTTGTAAAAAATAAATTACAATTGAGTGAAATAGTTAAAAAAAAATTGCAGAATTTTTTTTAAATAAAAAAAATGTAACTAAAATTTGATAAAAATACATGAAGATCTTGAAATGAATTGAAAAAATAAGAATAACTGAATATTTCAGAAAAGAGTTCAAAAAGCTCAAAATAATTTAAATTTACGATAATTAATAAAAAAAAATTGGTAATTATGAAAACAAAAGAAAATAATTAAAACTTGAAGAAAATAATTTTAGAAAAATACTTAAAAATTTTAGAAAATAATTTTAGAAAATGGGAATAATAAATAAAAATATTGTAGAAAATAATTGAAAAATGATCAAATTAATTAAATATTGAAAAGAATAATTGAAATATGCTGAAAATAATTTCAAATTAAGAAAAAAAATTGAAATATGATGAAAAGGATTTAAAAATAAAAAATTGAAAACAGTAAATAAAATTTAAGAGAAATAGTTTATAAAATTCTAGAATATATGTTAAAAGAAAAGAAAATAGTTATAAAAGTACTTAAAAATTTTTAATTAAAGAGTGTGATTTTAAAAATCGTATAAATAATCAAATATTGATAAAAATCATTGAAAATTTAGATTTTAAAATTTTTTAATTTTTTTTTATATTGTCTGCGATATTTGCAATCACATAAATTATTATAATTAGTACCTAGCGTACGAAAGGGCTTTTCTTTATATTTTGCCCGGCTATGTCTGTAAATAAATAAATAAAAAAAAAATAAATAAATAGATGAAACTTTTGAAAATTATGCCAAAATAATAATCATAATTCGAAATTAAAGAAAATAATACAAAAATTGCAGAATTTATTTTTAAGCAAAATAAAATAATTGAAAAATCGTTTAAAACATGGAAAATTCACAACAATATTCTAAAATATGGGATAAGAGCTGAAAATTTAGAAACTTAATTGAAAAATAATGGAAGTATTAAAAGGTGGAGAAAATAATTGCAAAATAATAAAATGAAATTAAAATTAAACAAAATAATTGAGAATTGAGATAAACGTATATATTTTAAAGTTTAGGAGATTAATTCAGAAATTATGAAAATAATTAAAAATTGAAAATAATAATTGCCAAATGACAAAAAAAATGGTAAATTAAAAAAAATTAATTTAAATTAGCGATGTATAAATAATATAAAATTTAGGAATAAACAATTAAATTGATTGAATGTCAAGGGAAAAGTAATTAAAATTGAAAAAAATTATTAAAATTTGAGAAAATAATTGAAAGAATAATTGAAATTAAAGAGAAATAATTAACATTTTTGAAAATATGAAAAATAATGAAATTAAATGAAAAATCAAGAAAATAATAAAAATAATAATATAAATAATTGGAAATTGAATGAAATAATTGAAATCTCAGAAAAATAGTTAAAAAATTTTGAAATTATAAAACAAATGAAATAAATTTTGAAAAATTATAATTAAAAAGTGATTTTAAAATTTGATAAACAAAAATACTTATTTGCTTTGATGGAAAATTGCAGGTTAACAGATGATTAACATGAAGTTTGCAACATTAAAAATTACATGATAATGCAGTATTTAATATTTAATTATTGTTTTTTATGAAATATTTTTCAAGCGTCTTTGCCCCAAACGAAAAACCTTTTATTAATTTAAATTTTGATATATTTAGATTGAAAATTAAACCTGGATTCCACAGAGATTGTGTAGATAAATGTACACTCTATTAGAACGTGAAATTTTTTAATTTAAAAAACTCACATTTAGATTAGAAATGTACTATTTTTTATCAGCAAAATTTTCATCTCATAAAAACTATTTTTTGGGTATATTTCTTAATATATTTTATATTTTCAAGATTTTTTTTTCTTAAACAATAGCTCCAGTTAAATTTATGATAAATTTTAAACTCAAGTTGAAACTGTTAAATTTTGCCCCACTCTCTTCTAATAATCAATATTGTTGAAAATAATTGAAAATGATAAATTAAATTCAAAATTAAAAAAAATAGTTGAAATATGCTAAAAATAATTTCAGATTGAGAACAAAAATTAAAATATGATGAAAATAATTTATAAATGAAAAATTGAAAACAGTAAATAAAATTTGAAATAAATAATTTAAAAAATCATTGAATATATGTTAAAAGAAAAGAAAATAGTTATAAAATTACTTAAAAAATTTTAATTAAAGAGTATGATTAAAAAAATCGCATAAATAATCGAAATTAATGTTAATTTGCGATGAATAAAGAATATAAGATTTAGGAATAAACAATTAAATTGATTTAATGTCAAGGGAAAAATAATTAAAATTTGAAAAAGTGATTAAAAAAACTAAACACAATAATGGAGATTTTTAAGAAGGTAAATTTAAGATTTAGTAAAACAATTTAAAATTAAATTGCGACAATTAAATCAATTAAAAATTGAAGGAAATTTTAAATCACTTTAAATTAAGTATATTTGAAACGTGGATTAATCGAAACTCCAATGAATGTTAATTAACAAAAATTTGAACAAATTAAAATTGCTGAAAATTAAAAATTTGAGAACATTTTAAAAACATGAAATATGATTTAAAATTTTGACACCACCCGATGATTTATATTTTCCCAAATAATTTTTATTTACCCTCAACTTTTACACAATCATTATTTTGTCTCTTATCTACAAAAAAAAAATCTCAAAACCTCTTATCCTAAAAAAAAATAGGATTTTATTTTAAAAATCACGATTTTTATCAGACCCAATTATTTCTATTATCATAAAAATAATTATTCACACCCATAATCAAAAATCCACCTCTTGTCAAAATTACCATAAATTTAAACTCAAAATAACTTGAAGTCACCTACGTTAAAACTCTCACCTATTGATATAGCGCCTACTTACCTATAGACTCAATGAGAGTAGTCTCGCCTAGTATTTTTTTTTCTTTTTTTTTTTTCTTTAAAAAAAAAAGACGACAGAGCAATAGAATGTTGAAGGGGCGTTAGGAGCTCGAGTCAATTGGGGGGGAAAAGAGTCAAAATGGGGGAAAGGGGGAGCTAGATGAGTTTCGAAGAAAGGGGTAGGGTTGTGAAATGCATCGTGGTGCAACCGTGGTGGAAATTCAGTCGAGCGAATCGGGATCAGTACAGGTCCAGTCACGTCTCATAGCTTCACGCAGCGCCGAAGAGCAGAAGAAATAAATCTAGAAGAAGTCAGAGTGGAGACAGGATGACAAGGACGATGTCGCCAATTCTGACGTTTCATCACTGTCTCAATTTTTTTGTGACAATTGTCGTTTTCACAACCTTAACAAGGGCTCAGACTCAATTCCGATGTCCCGAGGACAAGGGCTTTTTTCCCGATCCCGAGCAGTGCGATCTTTATTATTCCTGCATTGACGGACAACCTGAGGAACGTCTCTGCAAGGACGGACTCGTTTTTAGGGACGATAATCCTAAAAAGGACTTTTGCGATCTTCCTGCCAATGTCCCATGTGGCGATCGTACACTTCTTCGTAAGTTTCTATTTTTAGAAAAGAATTTTTAATTTTTTTTCTTTTAATACTTGTAGAAAAAAACATTTTTTTAATACCTAAAAAAAAATTTTTTTCTACTAGTTATAAATTTTGTAATTTACCTACTTGTAAAAAAATTTTTTTTTTCTCTTAATACAAATTTGTATTTTATTTTCCTAGATTATTATTATTTTATCTTACGATATTTAAATTAACCCCCAAATTTAATTATTAGGAATTTATTCACTAATTTAGAAATTAGTTATCTTTATTCATTTTTTTTTATTTCATTTTCATTTGCCGTTTCGTTATATGTTCCATTTTATGTATTATCCGTTGTGAAATCTAAGAAGAAAAACGTAGCTCCGTGGTAAAAGACTCGAGTTTAAACTAATACGTTCCGGGGTTTCGATCCCTAGAAAAGATTTTTTTTTTCTTTCTCAAATAGTAAACTAAAATTAAACAACAATTGTTAAACTCTATTTCTGAATTTAATTTCCTGTTAAATGTGTACTTAATTAAAGAATAGAGAGAAATTAAAATAGTTATAATAAAATAAGCGGTGATTTCTCAAAACTATGAGATTTCACGCAATTGGTAATCTTTAATTAATTTGCAACTTTCTAACTGTCCCTTACATAAAACGTTTATCTAACAAGTCAACTTGACTCCCTCATAAGCATGTATAAAATATTTTTTATCAAATTATCTTTGCAATTAAATGTCATGTGACAAATTCAAATTAACCAGATTACAGCAAATATTTCTTGATAACGTGAACGGAATTTTGTTATTTAACAATTTCCTTTGCGAGAAATTGATTTGTCGGATAATTTATTTATACAGGTAATATTATGAACGAGTATTTTTTTTTAGGTTATGGGCAATTTTGTTTTTGGAATTTTTTTTTTGGATTTTTTAAATCGCACATTGAAGATATTTTTTCACTTTATATTTATAATATTTTTCACTTTTTTCAAATTAAAAACTTTTTTTCGTAACAAATTTTTAAATATTGTTACAATATTTTGAATATTGTAACTCGCGGAAATCTTAAGAATGTAAAAAAATAGTTTTTGGAAATTATTCATCAGGTTAAATATTATTTAAAAAAAAGTAGTTTTTAATTATTACTAGAAATAGTTTTTTAGATGTTGGGAACGACTTTTATATTTGTCAGACTTTCCCTGATCTCAGAAAGATATAAAAAAGTCACATCACGTCAACTGAGGATAATAAACCGGTCTCCAAGGTCTTTATAAATTCGTGAGACCCAAACCCACATTCTAACAATTCGGTAAAAAATGCACTTAAAATTTCATAGATTACAGAGTGACAAAATTAGAACAGAAGAAGGTATTTAAAATTTTTTTTTTTTTAATAGCGTTTAAACGTAACAATTTAACAAATACCTTTTTTCGGGCCCATCGATATTTCCGGATATAGAAAAACCTATTATCGATACTTTTGTTAATAAAACTTTCTTTTAGCGACAATAAGGAAATTCCGGTCTCATTATAACACGGAAATTGCCAATTTATTAGCGGCACGAGGATCTTATAATTAAAAAATTCATTATCCTTGTTAAGATAACGATAGCTTTTATACTTTACATATATTGTTCCACAAGTTTTTTCTCTTCTTTTTCTATACATGATTATAAAATTATTTTAAAAACTTTCTCTCTTTTTTGTTAAGTTGTTGTTGTATTTGTTTGTGTTTGATTTTTCATTCTCTCCATTGACATAACCTCAAATTAAAAATACAATATTTATTTCATATTTTATGTTTTTTTTTTTTTGTCATCTTCATTTAATTTAGACAAATAATAGCTCATTCTTCTCGTTGAAACTTTCTCTATAATTTGATTTGTTTTCTGTTAAAATGTACAACTGGATCTTTCAAAATTTGGTGAAATTAATTTGAATAATATTTTTATTTGTGTTGAAAAACTACTTTCTAGTTTGAGGTTATGTAAATGGAAAGAACCTAAGTAGTTCATGAAATAAAACAAAAAACATACTTTTTGGTACAAAAAAAAAAATATTATCTTGCGATATTTGATTTTTGAAGGTAAATATAAAAATTTTGTTTGACTAAATTTAATTTAATTTTTGTTTAATAATGGAAATTTTGTTATTTTGAGCAGATTTTGATAGTGATTTTAAGCCAGGAGGTTATTAAACTTTGGTATATAAACACGGAACTCATATAAGCTGCTCATATGCTATCTCATGTGTGTCTTTTACTGGAAAACCATTAGTCATACTTAACGCAACAGGTCGCCTGTTTTGCAACTAGTGTCAATCTCGGCCTATGCCCTCCTTTGCAAAATATGGCTAACCGCAAAACAAATCGAAATTGAGATTTTGTAATTTATCCACATAATTATTCTACACTCTCAACAAACGTCAAGCACAACCTCAAGAATTTTTCTATACCATATTATTTTTTAATTGCAACTATGTTACATTTCGAATTTTAAAAAAATGGTTTATTATTAGTGGAGAAAGTTATATTTTCATCGCAAGAGGAAAAAATGTCCATTTGCAAAAATTACCAGTTTATCAACTCTATGCAAGTGAATTAGTTAAAACAAATTAAGTAGGTACACAAAACAAAAAAATTTTTTTTTCCGAGACGCTACACTAGTGTATTCCTACGTATTTTTTTTTGCTGAATCTGAACCCGAGGTCAGAAAAACCAGATTAGCTGGAATTTTTGAGATAATCACAAACAAATAATCAAAAACTCGAAAAAACAAAAAAAAAATTTTTTTGACAAAGATAATATGATAGTTAGTTCCTACGTAATTTCGCTAAATCCGAATCTTAAGTCAGAATAACCAGATTGGATAAAATTTTTAAGATAATCTCGAAAAATTGCTCAAAACAAAAAAAGATAAAAAAAAAAGAATTTTTTGTCCGGAACAATATGCTAGTTTATTCCTAAGTATTTTTTTCTGCTGAATCCGAATTCGAAGTCAGAATAACCAAATTGGCTAAAATTTTTAAGATAATCTCAAAAAATTGCTCAAAAATACCCAAAAAATCCCAAAAATAAAAAAATTTTTGTCCAAGACAATATGCTGGAGTATTCCAATGTATTTGTCTCTGTTGAATCCGAATTTGGAATCAAAATAACCAAATTGACTTAATTTTTAAAGATAAACTCAAAAAATTACTCAAAAACCGGAAAAAATAAAAAAAAATGAATATTTTCGACCGGAACAATATGTGTTGCTACATATTTTTTTCTCATGAATCCGAATCCGAAGTCAGAATATTTAGATTAACTAAAATTTTTAATATAATCGAAAAAAATTACTCAAAAACCCGAAA
This sequence comes from Ganaspis brasiliensis, assembly GCA_037103525.1. Taxonomy (NCBI): domain Eukaryota; kingdom Metazoa; phylum Arthropoda; class Insecta; order Hymenoptera; family Figitidae; genus Ganaspis; species Ganaspis brasiliensis. Next base: position 1,597,604 of record JAZKLR010000330.1, on the reverse strand, counting down.
AAATTTTTTTTTTGCCCAGAACAATACGCTAGTTACTTTCTACTTATATTTCTTCGTTGAATCCGAATCTGAATTAAATATAAACAGATTAGCTAAAATTTTTAAGATAATCTAAAAAATTTGCCCAAAAATAACAAAAAAAAAACCTAAAAAAAAAAAATTTGTCCGAGACAACATGATAATGCATTCCAACGTATTTGTCTCTGTTGAATCCGAAACTGACATTAGAGCAGCCAAATGCACTTAAATTTTAAAGATAAACTCAAAAAAATATTTAAAAACCCGAAAAAATAAAAAAAAAATTATTTTTAGCCCGGAACAATATGTTAGTTAGTATCTGCGTATATTTCTTCGCTGAATCCGAATCCAAAGTCAGAATGACCAGATTGGCTAAAATTATTAAGATAATCGAAAAGAATTACTCAAAAATACCCAAAAAAAGCCCAAAAATAAAAATTTTTTTGTCAAAGACAATATGCTAGTGTATTTCAACGTATTTGTCTCTGTTGAATCCGAATCTGGTATCAGAATAACTAAATTGACTTAAATTTTAAAGATAAACTCCAAAAAATACTCAAAAACCCGAAAAATAAAAAAAAAGAATTTTTATGACCGGAACAATATGCTAATGCATCCCTACGTAATTTTTACTTCTGAATCCGAATCCAAAGTCAGAATAACTAGATTGGCTAAAAATTTTAAGATCATCTCAAAAAATTACTCAAAAACCCGAAAAAAAACGAAAAAAAATGTTTTCCGCCCGGAACAATATGCTAGTTAGTATCTATGTATTTTTATTCGCTGAATCCGAATCTGAATTCAGAATAACCATACAAGCTAAAATTTTTAAGATAATCTCAAAAAATTGCTCAAAAAAACCCAAAAAAAAAACAAAAATAAAAAAAAATTTTGCCCGGATCAATATGCTAGTGCATTCCTACGTAGTTTTTACTGCTGAATCCGAATCTAAAGTCAGAATAAGTAGATTGGCTAAAAATTTTAAGATCATCTCAAAAAATTACTCAAAACCCCGAAAAAACCGAAAAAAATGTTTTTTGCCCGGAACAATATGCTAGTTAGTTTCTACGAATATTTATTCTCTGAATCTGAATCCAAAGTCAGAATAATCAGATTAGCTAAAATTTTTAAGATAATCTGAAAAAATGGCTCAAAAATACCCCAAAAAAACTCCAAAAAAAAAAAAATTTTGTCCAAGACAATATGCTAGAGTATTCCAACGTATTTGTCTTTGTTAAATCTGAATTTGGAAGCAGAATAACCAAATTGACTTAAATTTTAAAGATAAACTCAAAAAAATACTTAAAAACCCGAAAAAAACCGAAAAAAAATGTTTTCTGTCTGGAAAAATATGCTAGTTAGTTTCTACGAATATTTATTCTCTGAATCTGAATCTGAAGTCAGAATAACCAGATTAGCTAACATTTTTAAGATAATCTGAAAAAATGGCTCAAAAATAACAAAAAAAAAACCTAAAAAAAAAAATTTGTCCGAGACAACATGATAGTGCATTCCTACCTATTTGTCTCTGTTTAATCCGAATTTGGAATCAGAATAACCAATTTGGACAAAATTTTAAAGATAATTTAATAAAATTGCTCAAAAATGCCAAAAAAAACCCAAAAATTAAAAATTTTTTGTCCGAGACAATATGCTAGTGAATTCTAACGTATTTGTCTCTGTTCAATCCGAATTTGAAATCAGAATAACCAAATTGACTTAATTTTTAAAGATAAACTCAAAAAGTTACTCAAAATCCCGAAAAAATAAAAAAATTTTGCCCGGAACAATATGCTAGTGGGTTCCTACGTATTTTTTTCTGCTGAATCCGAATTTGAAATCAGAATATCCAAATTGGCTATAATTTTTAAGATAATTTAAAAAAATTGCTCCAAAACCCGAAAAAACCGAAAAAAAAAATTTTTTTTGATCCGGACAATATGCTAGTTAGTTGTTAAGTATTTTTCTCTGCTGAATCCAAATCCAAACTCAGGATAACCAGATGGATGAAATTGTTGAATAAATCGTAAAAAACTGATGCTGAAAAACCACGAAAAAATACCTTTTTTTAGATTGTCTAAAAAATGTTTTGCTCATCTGATCATTTTGACTTTGGATTTTGATTTAACGGAGAAAAATACGTAGGAATACAGTAGCTTATTGTCCCGGACAAAAAAAATATCTTTTTGTTTTTTTACAGGTTTTTGTGCAATTTTTTGAGATTATCTAAAAAAAATTCAATTCTCGTTATTCTGACTTTGGATTTGGATTCCGCGGAAAAAAATACGGAAAAATACTCCATCGTAGTGTCCCAGAAAATAAGAATTTTTTTTTTGATTTTGTCTTGAGTTTTTAATTTTTTTCCGAGAATATCTAAAAAATTGTAGCTAATCCGGTTATTTTTTCCTTTAATTCGATAATAGCGAAGAAAAATACACTAATGTAGTGTCTCGGCCAAAAAATTTCTTTTTTTTTTGTTTGACTGTGTTAATAATAAAATTGTGTCTGAATTTTTGTTTTAGCAATTAGTGAAAAATAACTAATTATTACTAAAATATGACTAATTATTAGTATAAAATACAACTGTAAAGTATAGTAAAAATTTGACTAATTGAACTAAGTAAACAGAATTTTACTAAAATATTACCTATTTTGACATAACCTAGAAGTGAAATTCACTATTAAATAGTTATTTTTTACTATCTCTCTAAATCTGAATTTTTTAAAAATAACTAATTTGAAAGCAAAAACTCAATTCCTAATTCAAATAGTTATATTTCTACTAATCATTTAGTAAAAAATAACTAATTAATAATCAAACTAATTTTTAGGTTATGTCAAAATAACTAATATTTTAGTAAAGTTTTGTTTACTAATTCACTTAGTCGAATTTTAACTATTTTTTAGTTATGTTTTTACTAACAAAATTAGTCATTTTTTTTTCACTAATAATTAGTTATTTTTAACTAATTACTGAAATAAAAACTCAGACACGAGTTTACTAATTATTAGTTATTTTTAACTAATTCACTCTCTAAATCTGAATTAGTGGTTTTCTACTAATGAATTAGCGAAAAGTGAGCTACTATTAAAATAGTAAGAATTTTACTAATTCTTAGTAGAAAACTACTAATTTTGTAATAGAAAACTACTAATTAAATTAGTCAAAAAATCTACTTATTTTAAAAGTAAAGTTTCACTATTTCAATTAGTAGTTTTCTACTAAAAATTAGTAGTTTTCTACTATATGAATTAGAGAAAAATGAGCCATGAATTTGACTAATTCATAGTAGAAAACTACTAATTCAGATTTAGAGAGCAGATTTAGAGAGTAAATGATGAGAAATTCAATTTGAGTTTTTTCTTTTTAAATTAGTTTATTTTTAACTAATTCATATTTAAAAGCACTCTAGTGCAACATAAATGGTTCTTTTTCTATTAAAAATTATTTGTTTCTTTTTTTTTCTGTTCCAGAGGAGCCACAAAGTACAAAAGGATGTCCCAGAGCGAATGGATACTTTAAGCACGAGGATCCCGAATCTTGTGATAAATTTATGAACTGTATCGATGGAGTTGGTACTGTTATGTCATGTCCGCCTGGTCTTATTTACGAGGACAAAATGTCAAGTTGTGTCTGGGCCCAAGACTCGACAAGATTGTGCGAAACTTTGAAGCGTGAAACCTTAGATGATGGCTTCACTTGTCCAGAAGGAGAGGTCGCTGGTCCTCAAGGAAGAATTCTTCCTCATCCAACTTACCCCCACCCTGAAGACTGTGCCAAATTTTATATCTGCAGAAATGGCGTTGTACCACAAAAGGGCCAATGTGAGCCTGGCACTGTTTATAACGAAGACAGTTTCAGGTGCACCGAGCCTGAATTAGTCCAAGGATGGTAATTATTTTTTTTTCATAATTATTATTCTGATAAAATAATAAAATTAATTAAAAAATATAATATATCTATATTCTATTTATTTTTGAGGTTATAATAAAAGTAACAGTAATGAAGATTATGATATTTTGACTCGGTTCAAAAGTAACGATGATAATAATAATAATAATTTTCCATCTCATTTTTTCCTCTCCTAAACTTATTTTGTAAAAAAAAAAATAATAATAATAATAATCATAATAATAATAATGTATGCATAAGAAGATAATAGAAAAATAAATTGTTTTGAAGATAATTAAAAAACAAGTGTCTCATTTTGAGACAATTTGTCCCCTTATTTAAAACAATTAAACTTTATTGTTTTAATTTAATTTATCTTGGTGCTTATTTAAAAATTAAATATTTTTCTATTAGGATATAATATTCTTACAATAAGAAGGATATTCTTAAAATAAGAAGCAGATTCTTAAAATAAGTAGCAAATTCTTAAAATAAGAAGCTTATTCTTAAAATAAGAAGCGTTTTCTTAAATTAAGAAACCATATTCTTAATCCACAAGACACTATTCTTAATTTAAGAAAATTCTTCTTATTTTAAGAATATTATATCCTTAGCAGAAAAATATTTTTTTCCTAAATAGACGCCAAGAATAAATCTAAAACAAAGAATACCGTTTTTTCAGTGTTTTAATTTAAAGAATATTAAGAATATTATATACTTATAACAAAATAAAATTTTTTTTTCTTAAACAGACGCCAAAAATAAATCTAAAACAAAGAATACCGTTTTTTCAGTGTTTTAATTTAAAGAATATTAAGAATATTATATACTTATAACAAAATAAAATTGTTTTTTCTTAAACAGACGCCAAAAATAAATCTAAAACAAAGAATACCGTTTTTTCAGTGCTTTAATTTAAAGAATATTAAGAATATTAAATACATATAACAAAAAAAAAATTTTTTTTCTTAAACAGACTTCAAGAATAATTCTGAATTAAAGAATACCGTTTTTTCAATTATTTTAATTTATTTACATAAACACTTTTCTTATCTATCAAACGAAGTATTAAAATCTTTCTCAGTTTTGTCAAACATTTATCATAAAAAAATATAAACAATGAATGGTACAAAAAAATTTTTTTTTTCAACAAAAGTAAAATAATTTAAAAAAAAAAATTCCATCTAAATAAAATTGAAATAATGTTCTTTTTCAGCGAGGAAAAAAATCTTTCTCAGTTTTGTCAAACATTTATCATAAAAAAAATATAAACAATGAATGGTACAGAAAAAAAAATTTTTTTTCAACAAAAGTAAAATAATTTTTAGAAAAAAAAAAAAATTCCATCTAAATAAAATTGAAATAATGTTCTTTTTCAGCGAGGATTACTACAAGCCAAGAAACTGAGCTACATAGTTACAACAGGTGCCAGCTTCGAGATATATAACGCTTAACTTTTACTCATAAGAATAATAAAAGTAGTTTTTATATTATATAAGATGCACTACTGCTTTGTTGTGAGTTTTTAGTGAGTGAAAAATACTTTTCCCTTTATGTAAGAAAATTATGCTCCAGCGAATTTTTTGGTTGCCTGTCCCAAAATTAAAATTTATTTTTACTTATTAGCATTTTAAAAATACCGTAATTGATAATTAGTAAAAAAAATAATTATCAATTTGGTTAAAAATGTGAAAAAGCGTTTCCCCCCATTTTCGCGCAAGGAACCAATAAGGCAAACCAGTTGTTTTTTTTTTTTTTTTCATCAGGACTAACTTAATCTCGAGCAGGAAATGCGAATTTCCAGTTTTTAAGTTTTATCGATTATTATTTGTATTTAAAGTTCACCTAGTTATTTTTAAATAGTGCATTTTATAAGAAATTACATCATATTATCTTGTATTTCATGCATTCATTTCAACCATTTGTAATAATTATTCTAGATTACGTATATTTATTTTCATTTTTAATAAAGAATAAGGCTTTTGTACAGAATTTGCAATTTTTTTCGTTTTGGCGGGTTTTGAAGATGATTTCTCAATTAATTGTTTACTTTTTACCCTTTTTTAATAGGTATTTTTTAACCCTTTTTAATAATTATTTAATAATTTACTATTTAATAACTTTTAACATTTTGAAAATTGTGTAAAGAGATAAAAAGAAATCATTGATAATTTTTTATAAAAAAAAGAATTTCTATTTTCGGAATATCCCACTTCCGAAATTCCATTTAGAATTATTTCATTATTTTGGAAAATCTTCTCTGATTGATTAGAATTTCTAATCAGATAATTTAACCCCAAAGGAATTAAAAATCACAAGACGTTGAATTATTAAAATGCTGAAATATTAAATTATTTAATAGTTTAAATAATTATAATACAAATAATAATTTCTTGTATCAAAATATAAAAATATTAAACACAAATAATAAAATACAAAAAGATTAAAAGATTAAAATATTAAAATATTAAATTACAAGAATATAAAAATTCAAAGATATTAAAATAGTAAAGTAATAAAATATTAAAAGGCATTAATTAAACTAGAAATTGACACTTGTCAAAGTCACGTTTATCTGATTAGAAAGACTAATTGAAAATCAGAGAAGATTTTCCAAAGCTTTTCACCTTTCAATCTAATGGATTAATTAGAGCCTTTCTCTTTATGTAATTTTCACGTTTCAGAGACGAGAATACTCTCGCTTTGACCTCGGTATGCAAATTATTCACTTTTGCATGTCAACCAGTTGATGGTAAAAAGCAGTGACCTTCGAAATGAGAAACCCGAGATTCTGTGACTTTAAGGTCGATTGTTCTCGCGCGTATAATTTATCTCAATTGAGCGAAAAGAACATGAAGATAATTTGACGACTTTCACTGACGTTTCGTGACCGGATCTCGTTCCCTCTTCGTGGCTCTTACTCTTAACAAAAAAGCAATTCTTGCGTAAGAATCATAAAATCCTGGAGCAGTCACTATAGACCGCATAAATTTTTCACCTCTGAACGTTCCATTTAACTCGTTATTCAAAATTATTAATAATCAATCGATTCTTTTAAAAATTTTAAATCAACGGGAGATTTTGTATGATTTTAAAAACCGATTTTTTTTTGCGAGTTTCAGAGAGAATTCGGGAGAAAAATTAAAACAAAGTTTTCTTAAAAAATATTAGTTTTTATTTTCAAAACTAGTTATATTGATCGAAGAAAGTTTAATTTATTTATTTATCTGTCGTGTAATTTATAGGAATTTATTATAATTATTTACGATATTTATAATAAACTGGTTTAAAAACAATCAAGTGGAACGATATTTTAAAGAGAAGATAATAATTACGGAAACAATATAAAAAGCCGAGGATTATGTTTATTTCATGAACATAATTTAATTTAATAAATAAAAAGTAAATTATATATACCTACTTGATAATTTTATTTAGATTTATTCAAATTTGACCAATTAACAAAAAATTAATATGTTTAATACCTCAAAATTCTATATTTATATTATCCTTGTTAATTTTAATAAATAAACCTTTATTTTTTATATTTGAAATTTATTGAATTTTTGTATTGATGAATCTTCATTCCCATTAATTATTTTTAATTATTTGAATCATAAGATTCATATTTATAATCATAAACCTTTTATTAACTTTTATTTCAATAAATCTTTTCATATTTTATATTTTTTTTTAAATAAGAATAATTGCAACTTTTTTCTTAATTATTGGGTGATAATCATAGAGGAATAAATCTTCATGAAGGGAGCAATAAAGTAATTTTTTAAAAATTAAAAATTTAATAATTGCGATTTATTGTTTAAAATTTTGACAAAATTTAAACTTTTTATAATTGAATCAATTTGTTTTGATGCAAGAAATATTACTTTTTTATATATTAAGTTAAATATATAGATTAAAATTTTTTTTTGGAAAATAACGAATTTTAAAAAAAATCAAAATTTAATAAAATTGTTTAAAATAGTTATTTTTAAAAGACCGTGTGTCTGATTCCAGATTTTAGTAGTAAAAATAATCATACCAAATTTTATTTAAATCCGTCAAAGCGTTCTCAAGTTAACGTGTTTACAAAAAAAGTAATTCCGAATACACACACACACACACACACATATATATATATATACATATATATTTGATCAGGAATTGATTTTACACATTTCTAGACATAGAAAAATTAATTTAAAGCATTTTAAAAAATATTTAAATTTAAACAAATATAAAGCTTCCTCCATAAGAAAGCAAAAGTGATAAATAAAGAAACAAATGATAAGAGGAACCTATTTTATTTTTTTTATGTTTAAAATATTAAATTAAAAATAATATAATTGGTAAATTATCATAGATGAAATAAATTAACTACAAAGATAATAAAAACATAAAAATAATGAATGAAAGTAGTTTTCATTATAGCAAGTGGGTTAGCGTTCTCGACTCGCGACTTGGTATCGTAGGTTCGATCCCAGGAAAATTAAATTTTTTTTTAAATGAAAAACCATATATTTAATTTATTTATTAACAGAAAGTTATGAGGAAACGAACAAAATGGAAAAGAATAACGAAATTACAAAACGTGTAATAAATTAACAAAATTAAAGAAGTCAAATAATAAAGTCGGTTTTTGATTTTTAAGTATTTACATTTATTTCATGATTATAATTCAATTTTTAAAATTATTTATTTAATTATCTTCTTTAATCTGTCAATATCTTTTTCTACATTTTTTTTATTTTTATAAATTCTCAATTATTTTCTACAAATTACAATTATATTCTCCAATTTTCTCAATTAATTTGATCAATATTTAGTTATTTTTGGTAATTTTTAATTAATTTCGTCATTTAAAATTTTTTAATCAAATAGTTTCTTTAATTTCTAATTATTAATCTAAAATTCAATTATCCATATCAATATTTTCAATTACTTTTTTCAATATTAAAATTTAAAATAATTTTCTATTTTTTCATAATTATTTATTTCTTGTCTTCAAATTGCAATTATATTCCGTCAAATTTTTCAATCAATTTTACCAATACTTAGTTAGTTTTAGCAATTTTTAGTTAGTTTCGTCATTTAAAAAATTTTAATCAATTAGTTTCTTCGATTTCTAATAATTAATCTAAATTTCAATTATCCGTAACAATATTTTCAATTATCGTCAACTTTAAATATTTTTTCAATTTCCCCTATTTTAAAATATTATTTTCTTGTTTCAATTATTTAATTAAATTTTTATTAGTTTTTTTGCAGTGTAAAATATATTTTTACATTTTTTCAATGATGCTATTATTCTTCGATTTTCTACAATCTTCTTCTAATACAAATATATTCTCTAATTTTATCAATTATTTTCCTTAAATTTCAATTATTTTCTTCAATTTCTATTCATGTTTTTTTAAATCTTTGATGAATTTCCTCAGTTTTTTTATTTTTTTTTTAATTTTTAATAATGTTGTTCAATGATTCAAGTACCTTTTTTAATTTTTAATTATTTTTCAATTATCTCCTTTAATTTTCAATTAGTTTTGAGAATGTTTAATTGCATTTTTCAATTTTAAATTGATTTCTCAAATTTCAATTATATTCTTAAGTGTTTTTTTTCTTTACCAAAATAAATAAATAAATAAATTTAAAATAAAGTTTGTTCTTTAATTTGTAATTATATCCTTCAAATTTTTCAATTATTCTCATCAATATTAAATATTTTCCCCCATAAGTCAAATATAATATTAAAGAAGATTAATGAAAAAATTAAAGGATAAAATTTAAAACATGGAAGAATATAATTGCAATTCGAGATATAAATTTATAATTGAAGAATTGGCAAAAATAATCGAAAATTAAAGAAAATAATTGAAAGATTGAACAATATTACTGAAAATATTAACAATAGAAATAGATTAATAGTTGAAAATTCAATTGTTTTCTATTTTTTGTAATTATTCGTTTTTTTTTTCTTTAAATTACATTTCTACATTTTTTCAATAATTTTGAATTATTACCAAAATATTTTTTATATTATGTTTCTCTTCATTTAATTCATTTTTTAAATTTTTAATTATTAATGCAAAGCTCAATTATTAATTTCAATATTTTCAATTATTGTCTTACATATTCAATTATTGTTATAATCTTTTCTTTATTTTCTTAAAATCTTAGTTTCATTTTTCAATTATTCTTTTAAAGTTTTAATATGAAATAATAAATAAGTAAATTTTTAACTATTTTCTTCAATTTTGAATTATGGTTTTCAATTTTTCAATTACTTTTGTCAATTTTTATTGTTTTTTTCATTTTTGAATTGATTTTTGAAACTTAAATTATATTCTTCAATTTAACAAATTTCTTGCTCTTATTTTAAATTATAAACTTTTCAATTTCTTTCGTCGTTTCAAAAATACTTTCTTTAATTTTAAAATATTTTCTTTTAATTACAATTATATTCTTCCATTTTTCATTGAACTACTTCAATGCATAATTATTGTTATTCTTACATAAGTTTCGTCATTTTTAAGTTATTTACTTCTGTCTTCAATTGATTTTTTCAATTTTTAAAAGCCAGTAAACAATTAAAAAGATTTCAATTTTTTTTCAATTTTTAATCGTTTTCTGTCATTTAAATTTTTTTTTTTAAATTTCTTCTTTCTCAAATTAATTTTTTTATTTGTTTTTTGTTGCTTTCTCCTTTTGTTGTTTCATTCAGTATTTTTTGTGTCAATTATTTTATTAAATTTTAAATTTCTTTCTTGAATGTCATTTGTATTTTTCGACATTTTCAATGATTTTCTTCGATTTTGAATTATTTTCTTAAATTTTTAAATATTTTTTACAATTGCAGTAATTATATTTTCTGCAAATATCGTTCTTTTGTTTATTTCCAGTTATTTAGTTCAATTTTTAACTATTTTCCTTTAATTTAAATGATATTTTAACTTTCACTATATTTTAAACAATTTATTTAGTTTTAAATTATGTGCATTATTGTACAATTATTTTATCAAATTAAAAAGCATTTTCTTCCAATTAAGAAAATATTTCACGATTTCGAAAATGAGAAATAAATCATAAAAAGTGAAAATAAAATTCCCTTGCTTAAAATTTCATAAAAAATAAAAAATTACTATTAAACTACTATTTCTCTACATTAAATTAATTTTTCAAATTTCTGATTATTAATGCAAAGTTCAATAATAAATTTCAATATTTTCAATTATTGTTTTTTATTTTCTATTGTTGTAATAATTAGGGGAAGAAAAGATTAATTAAATAAATAAATAAATAATCTTTTCTTTATTTTCTTAAAATATTAATTTTGTTGTTTATTTATTCTTTTCGAGTTTTGACATGAAAAAATAAACTAATAAATTTTCAATTATTCTTTTCAATGATTCAATTATCTTCTTTAATTTTCAATTATTTTCGTCAATTTTCAAGTGTTTTATTTATTTTTTAATTGATTTCTCAAATTTTAGTTATAATCTTCAATTTAACAAATTTCTTGCTTTTAATTTTAAATTACAAGCTTTTCAATTTCTTTCGTCATTTTGAAAATATTTTCTTTAAATTACAATTATATTTTTAAATTTTTAAAATAAATTCTTCAATGCATAAATTACATTTATTATGTTTTAAATTGATTTTGTCATTTTAAAATCAGTTTCTTCTTTCTTCAATTGATTTTTCCAATTTTTAATTTTTTTCTGGTAAATAATTAAAAACTTGTAAAAAATTCCTTCTTACTCAAATTAATTTCTCTAATTTCTAATTGTTTTCTCCAAATTTTAAATATATTCAGTATTTTTTTGTGTCAATTATTTTATTAAATTTTAATTTTCTTTCTGAAATATCATTTGGATTTTTCGTCATTTTCAATGATTTTCTTCGATTTTCAATTATTTTTTTAAAATTAAAAATTAAATTAAAATTTTTAAATTAACTTCAATTACTTCAATTAATCTTCTCAATACTTAGTAATATTTAGTAATTTTTAATTAATATTGTCATTAAAAATTTTTTTAATCAATTAGTTTCAATTAATCAAAATTTCAATTATCTGCATCAATATTTTTAAATATTGTCAACTTAATAAATTTTTTTCAATTTCTCCTAGATTTCAATTTTCAATTTCTCCTTATCTAAATTTTTATCAATCTCTTCTAATTTTAAATAGAATTTTTATTGCTTCAATTATTTCATTAAAATTTGTTGATTTTTTTGAAGTGTGAATTATATTTTTACATTTTTTTCGATCATGTTCTTCGATTTTCTACGATTTTCTTCAATTTTAAATATATTCTCTACTTTTATCAATTATTTTCTTCAATTTCTATTCATGTTTTTTAATTTCTTCGATGAATTTCCTCAGTTTTTTATTTTCTTTAATTTTCAATAATGTTGTTCAATGATTCAATTATCTTCTTTAATTTTCAATTATTGGTTTATTTATTATTAAGGTTTATTTCTAACCACTCATGTGACCTGTTTTCATCTAACTATTTTGAATTTAAAGAATTCCTTTTGAAGTTTATTTTGTCGCTGCGTGGATCAAACTAAATTGTAACAAATAACGTCGCTTTTGATATGCCATTTTATATATGTATACTTTTATATACTTTATAATTTTTGTTTTATTATAATATTGTTATTCAAATATGTTATAACTTTGTAATCATGTACCCCATTTATGGTCCTAGTGACTGCGGGGAAGAAAAGATTAAATAAATAAATTTTCAATTATTTTGTCAATGTTCTATTGCATTCTTAGATTTTAAGCTGATTTCTCAAATTCCAATTATATTTTTCAGTTTTTTTTTTCATATTTGTCAAAATAAATAAATTTAAAAAAAATATTGTCTTTCAATTTTTAATTTTATCCTTCAAATTTTTCTCATTATTAAAGATTTTTCCCATTTAACAAATATAATATTAAAGAAAATAATTGAAAAAGCTGTAGGATAAAATTTAAAACATTGAAGAAATAATTATTGCAATTTGAGAAATCAATTCAAAATTGAAGAATACAATTAAGAATTTACAAAAATAATTGAAAGTCTGAACATAACTATTGAAAATATTAAAGAATAGAAAATTCAATTGTTTTCCATTTTTTTGTAATTATTCATTTATTTTCTTCAAATTACAATTATATTGGTCAATTTTTTTCAACTATTTTCTTCAATGATTCAATTATCTTCCTTAATTTTCAATTATTTTCCTCCAATTATTTTTACAAACATAAAATTATTTTTTCCTTATTAAAAAAGCAGTTTACAATTTCGAAATTGAAAAATAAGTCATAAAAAGTAAAAATAAAATTCCCTTTTATTCAAATTAAAAAATAAAACATTACTATTGTCTTTTGACAAAAATTGTAGAAAAGTAATAAGCCCGAAGAAACAGATAGTAAATTAACTTTCTTTCAGTTAGATTTAAAATATCAATTTAAAAAAAACTTCCAAATTTCAAAATTTACCATAAATCCCGATACCGTTCGTTTTCCCAGTAAATTTCCGTGAAAAGACGAATAGAGAAGGCTCACGAATTAAAAGGCGATTTTTCAAGCCCGATAAAAGTAAAGGTTATGCTAATCGCTAGATCAAGATTTGATTTACTTGATGACATTGCTCGAGCGACTTCGACAAGTAGCCGAAGTCTGACGAGAATGTAAATACTGTAAAAGTGGAGGTGCCAGGGTGGGGCCTTTCAGTAGATACTTCAGTTCAACTTCAGTAGTTACAGCCCGTACAGCGCAGACCGAAGCATGAACCGTCTAAGGAGTCTGACCCTATTGGTCCTGGCGGCCATTTTTTCCACTGGTGAGTAGCCAACACTTCCTGTTCTCCTCCCTCTCTAGAACTTGCACCTCGATAAAATCAAAAATCCACAAAAACTCAATTTATCATCCATCATTTATATCTCGCTTTTGAAAAAAAGATTCTATAGCATAAAAAAATTTTTTTTTTTTTACATTAAACCTCTAAGTACAGAAACTATAATTACATCATTCTACTAATGATTTTATTACTTTTTTTATTAGTTTCTTTATTGGAAAACATCAGTAGGGTAAAAACAGGTACTTTTCTCCTGTATATCGTGAAATAAATAAAATGTATATTGATGACAAAACTTCTTTTTAGAATTTTAAAAAGTAATAATGTCAAATCAAAAATGGAACACAAAAAGTAAGAATATAAAAAGAAGTCAAAATGAGGAAACGAAAATAAAATAAGTATAGATAAAAAAAAGACAAAGAAATAAATAAAAATTGATACGAATTTTGAGTTAAAGATAAAATTGAAAAGAATTTGTTATGTTTTTATGGTTAAAAAAGCGCAGGACTAGAATGTTGGAAAGGAAAGTTGTTTTTGTCTCAGCGCTTGGAAACACAATTAAATAGTTTAAGTCGTGTGGTTTTTTTTTTTAATGTTAGAAAATGGAAATAGTGAAAAATTGAAAAATGGGAACTGAAAATAGTGATTGGAATTATATATGATTGAAAAAACACGTGTTCGAGTTATTGACATACGTTCGGAAAGAAAAGTCGGTAACTACTGGCGAATTGAGGAGCATCTGAATCCTCTTCCTTGTGATATGAGAGGGGTTATTGGGAGCAGAGTTCGCTCCTTATAATTGTTACGACATAAGAAGGAATTCTTAAGCCACGAGTCGCTTTCACTGTCGCGACCTGAAACCGTGTCGCCATATGTTACATCGATTCGACCTATGATATAATGTCACGTACGTCTGTCAAACTTTTGATCGAGAGATTGGATCCAATTTGAGGGGGATTATAATTATTATTCCAATATTCGATATTTTTATGGTATTTATTTAAATTCTAGATGAAATGTTTTTTTTTTAGTTCAGACGACTCTAAGTGTGTTCTAATATAAGTTACTATTACCAACATATGGAAATTTTCATAGTGCTGTTAGGGATTTTTTTAGTGCGGAGATAATTTTTTTTTTTATGATAGCAAAAGGTGAGGAATTTCGAAAATTGTAGTTATAATTCTTGTTGAGGCTTAGAAAAAAAAAGTAGAATTTTAGATGTGAAACAAATTAGTCAAATGCGACTATAGTTATTTTGGCTATTTTTTGAGTAGTTAATATAAAAATACTTTTGATAAAAATATCTTGTATTTTTTTATTCGAATACCTTCAGTGGCGGATATTTTTTCTAATCCATTTTTTCAATTAGAAAAAATTCCAAACCTATTAAATTAAGCGTATATTTTTTGCAAAATATTTTTGTTTCTAGTGCACACACTTTTCCCAAGCTATTTTTTTCCAGAAAACTTCATTTCTAATGTTTTCTTCATTAATCAGAGAATTGATTTTGTAAACGATAGTTTTTTTTTTTAAGGATTGTGAAACTGTAAAATTTTTTTAGTATATTTCGATGGCTCCTAAATGAAAACACGTTTTTGTGAGAGCAGCTAGAAAATATGTTATTCAGAAAAATAAATAGAAAACGTCTTATTCAAAATGGCATTTTTTAAAAGGCTATGTTACAATTTTCATTAATGATTGTTTTTAAACCCTTAACATATTATGAAAATTTAGATCAATTTATTTGTTTATTTTGTGTTAAATTAACTTTATACAATTAAAATACTTTATTTTGACATTTTATATTGACTTAAAATTAATGTTAAAAATAAAATAAGGTTACAAAATTTATTAGATAAACTACGTGTTTTTTATTTGTTTTTATGAATAACGTGTTTTCTATCGAATAACTTGTTTTCATTTAGGAACCTTCGATTTACATTCAAAATGCTTCACAATCTTCTACTATTTTTATATAATTCTGTTAAATCATAACGTTTAAATTTGCAATTTAAAACCAACTACTTATAATACTTTCTATAATAAAAAACCTTTCATCCATCCTTCTAAATATACCTTCTATATTAAATTATTAATATACTTTTTATACTCAAATACCTTCTATATTAAAATACTTTCCATAATAAAATGTAGCTTCTATTAGAAAGTACCTTCTATATTATAAAACTTTTTATATTAAAATACCTTTTATATTAATATACCTTTAACATTCAAATACCTTCCATATTATGATACTTTCTATATTAAAATATAAAATGCATTCCATGTTAAAATACCTTCTATATATTAAAAATTAAAATACCTATTGGATTCAAACACATTCTATATTAAAATACTTTCCTTCTTAAGATAATTTTTATATTAATATACCTTCCATATTAATATACTTTCCATATTTAAATATCTACAGACTATATTAAAATGTACCTTCTATTAGAAAATACCTTTCATATTATGACACTTTCTAGGTTGTAAAATCTTCTATATTAATATACTTTTCATATTCAAATAGCCTCTAAATTAAAATGTACCTCCTATTAGAAAATAACTTCCATATTATGTTTCTTCCTATGTTAGAATACCTCCTATATTAATATACATTTTATATTCAATTATTTTCTATATTAATATATGTTTTATATTGGAATATCTTTTATACTCAAATACCTTCTATATTAATATACCTTTAACATTAAAATACCTTCCATATTATACCTTCCATCTTCCTATGTTAGAATACCTTCTATATTAATATACTTTTCATACTCAATTATTTTCTATATTAATATATCTTTTATATTCGAATACCTTTTATATTCGAATACCTTTTATACTCAAAAACCTTTTATATTAAAAGGTACATAAACTATTAGAAATAACCTTCCATATTATAATACTTTCTGCATTAGAATTACACCTAAATTATTATACCTTTTATTAACAAATACCTACTTTATTAAAATACCTTCTTTATTAAAATGTACCTTCAAGCAGAAGACATCTTCTATGTTATGATACTTTCTATATTAAAATACCTTCCATGTACAGATACCTTGTATATTAATAATTCTTTTGTATTCAAATACATTTTGTAATATGAAACTTTCTATATTAAAATATTTTGTGTATTAATATACTTTCCCTATTTAAATACCTTTTATATTAAAACCCTTTTCTATTCAACTTTCTATATTAAAATATTTTGCATATTAATATACTTTCCATGTTCAAATACCTTCTATATTAATAATCCTTTATATATTCAAATAGCTTCTGTATTATGAAACTTTCTATATTAAAATATTTTGTATATTAATATACTTTCCGTATTCAAATTACCTTGTATATTAAAATGTATCTTCTTTTAGAAGAAACCTTTCTTTTTATGATACTATCTGTATTAAAAAATTTTCTATTTTAATGTAGTTTTTATATTCAAACACCTTGTATATTTAAATATACTTTCTATTAGAAGATACCTTCCATATTATGATACTTTCTATATTAAAATACCTTCTATATTAATATACTTTTTATATTCAATTATTTTCTATATTAATATACCTTTTATATTCGAATACCTTTTATACTCAAAAACCTTCTATATTAATCTACCTTTTACATTAAAGGGTACATTTACTATTAGAAAGAACCTTCCATATTATAATATTTTCCATATTCAAATTACTTCTATATTAATATGTCTTTTATTTACAAATACCTACTTTATTAAAATACCTTCTTTATTAAAATGTACCTTCAAGCAGAAGATATCTTCTATATTATGATACTTTCCAAATTAAAATACTTTCCATGTTAAGATACTTTGTATATTAATAATCCTTCTATATTCAAATACATTCTGTGATATAAAACTTTCTATATTAAAATACTTTGTGTATTAATACACTTTCCATATTCAAATACCTTCTATATTAATCATCCTTTTATATTCAAATACCTACTGTGTTATGAAACTTTCTACATTAAAATATTTTGTATATTAACATACTTTTCATATTCAAATACCTTGTATATTGAAATGAACCTTCTATGAGAATATACTCTCTTTATTATGATGCTTTCTATATTAAAATATTCTCTATATTATACCTTTTACATTCAAGTATTTTCTAGATCAAAATAACTTTTTAATAAAATGTACCTTTTTTTTAGAAAATACTTTCTACTTTGTGATATTTTCTATATTAGAATACATTTTATATTAATAAACTTTCTGTATTCAATTACTTTCTATATTAATATACCTTTTATATTCAAATACCCTTTATACTCAAATACCTTCTATATTAAAATACCTTCCATGTTAAGATACCTTCTATATAAAATACTTTCATATTCAAATACCTTCTGTATTGTGAGACTTTTTTTAGTAAAAAATTTTTATATTAATATACTTTTTATATTTAAGTACCTTTTATATTAAATAACATTTGCTTCTTAAGATACCTTATATATTAATATAACTATTATTTATAAATTCCTTCTATATTACGATACTTTCTATATTAAATATCTTCTAATTTAAAAATGTAACTACTATTAGAAAATAACTTCTACTTACGATACTATTTGTATTAAAATACTTTTTTTTAATATCCTGTTTATATTTTAATACCTTTTTTATTACCTTATATTAAAGGTGCCTTCATTATTATTATACACGGAAAAAAATTAATATCCAAATTTGATATTTAATATGAGATTCAAGCATAAATTATCTCTAAAAACAAAAGTAAGATGTAATAAAATCTTTAAAATTAAAATACGGATTTATATCAGATTAAAATATTAGTATTGTAAAGAATACATAATTATTCTTATGCCTAAAAACAGTATTAGAAATCTCTAATTCTATGATATATGGAAAATACACAATAAAAAAAGCAAATGACTGATCCAGCCAATGCATCGCAGCAACATTCACAATTATTATGCTTTTTGTCTATTTTTTCAATTCTTTGGTAAAAAATTTTAATATTATTATTAGAATAAGAAATAAAGTAATTTAATGTTACACATTGTATAATTCCTCAATTTATGCATAGCCCATTACGAATAGAATTTAAGTTATTATTGAAATTTAGAGCAAACGGATTACTTAGAATGTATGTGTTTAAAAATTTTAAAAAAATAATAAAATGTTTTGTTTAAAAGTATTCGACAAAAATAATTATTTTTTAGAGTAAATTTATTAATAAAAAAGTCGAACTAAATTCAGTCAAATCTTCATTATATCCCAAAAACTAAACTTTTTAAACTTTTTCGAATAATAAATTATGTTTTAGCATAACCTTTTTTATATATTTCTAGGTTGATAAATGAACATTTCTCTAAATTAGAGATTTCAAAAAATGTCATTTTCTGATATAAAGTTTTTCAAAATAAAGTATAACTTATTATAAAAAGTTTGATTATAATGCTTAATTTAGATACATTTTTAATTCTCTGCAATTAAGAATTCAACACATTTCAAATTTTGTGATTAATTTTTTTCCGTATACTCTCTATATTAAAATACCTTCTATGTTAATATACTTTCCATATTTAAATACCTAAAATATTTTATTCGTCCTTTATATAAGAATATATCTTCTATATTAATATACTTTTCATATTCAAATACCTCTCTTATTAAAGTAATATACCTTCTATTAGAAGATACCTCTCTTATTATAATACCCTTTATCATATTTTTAAATACCTTCTCTATTAATATACTTTCCAATATTAAATTACCTTCTATATATTTAAATGAACCTTTTATTAGAAGATACCTTTCTTATATATTATAATACTTTCTATGTTGAAGTATTTTCGATATTAATATACTTTTCATAATCAAATACCTTCTGTATTAAAAGGTACAACCTTATTATGATACTTTTGTATTATAATACCTTTTATCTTAATATACTTTCTATATTTAAATACCTTCTATATTAAAATACCTCTCATATTAAGATTCCTATTATATTAATAAATTTGTATTTAAATACCTTTTTCATAAAAATACTTTCTATACTAAAAAATTTTCTATATTAATGCACATTTCATATTCAAATACCTTCTACACTAAAATGTACATTCTATTAGAATAAACCTTCCTTATTATGATACTTTTTATGCTATAATACCTTCTATATTAATGGACTTCCTATATTAAAATACCCTTATATTAATGTAGCTTCTATATTAAAATTTACCTTCTATTAAAATAAACCTTCCTTATTATGATACTTTTTATGCTATAATACCTTTTATATTAATGTACTTTCTATATTAAAACACCTTCTAGATTAATATACCTTTTCTGTTTAAATACTTTTTATTTTGAAATACTTTCTATATTAAAATAGTTTCTATATTATAATACCTTCCATATTATGATACTTTTCAAATTATAATACCTTTTATCTTAATGTACTTTCTACATTAAAATACCTTCTATATTAAAATGTACCTTTTATTAGAATAAACTTTTCTTATTATAATACTTTTTATGTTATATTAACTTCTTTATTAATGTACTTTCTATATTTGAACACCTTTTAGATTGATATACCTTTTGTATTTAAATACCTTTTATATTGAAATACCTTCTATATTAAAATACTTTCTATATTAATATACAGTTCATATTCAAATAGCTTCTATATTAAAATGTACCTTTTATTAGAATACCTTCTCTATTATTGTACTTTCTATATTATATACCTTCTTTATTAAAATACCCTTGTGTTAATGTACCTTTTATATTAAAATTTACCTTCTATTAGAATAAACCTTCCTTATTATAATACTTTTTTATGTGGTAATATCTTCTATATTAATGTACTTTCTATATTTAAACACCTTCTAAATTAATCTCGAAATTAATATACCTTTTGTATTTAAATACCTTTTATATTGCAATACCTTCTATAATAAAATATACTGTATATTAATACTTTCTTTATTAATATACAGTTCATGTTCAAATACCTTCTATATTAAAATATACCTTCTATTAGAATAAACCATCCATATTATAATACTTTCTATATTAGTATACCTTCAATATTAATGTACTTTTTATATTAATGTTCTTTCTATATTTAAATACCTTCTATATTAAAATACCCTTATGTTATAATACCTTCTATATTAATGTACTTTCGATATTTAAACACCTTCTAGAATAATATACCTTTTATATTTAAGTGCCTTTTATATTGAAATACCTTCTATACTAAAATACTTTCTATATTAATATACAGTTCATATTCAAATACCTTCTATATTAAAATACCCTTATGTTAATATATCTTTTATAGTAATATAGCTATTATAAAATACCTCCCATATTATTATACTTTCTATATTAAAATACCTTCCATGTTAATATACCTTCTATATTAATATTCCTTTTATATTCAAATACTTTTTACACCCAATTACCTTCTATATTACAATTCCTTCCATGTTTATTTACTTTCTAAATTAATACACTTTCCATTTCCAAATACCTTCTCTTTTAAAATACCTTCTATATTAATATACCTTCTATCTTAAAATACCATCTACATTAAAATACCATCTACTTTAAAATGGCCTCCTTATTGAAACACAGTCAATATAAAAATACAATTTACATAAAAACTTCCAGACAACTAATAATAATTTCCAAAAATCAAAATTTTTTATTATAGCTGCGAGTTTATCGATTCGTGGACATGGACCAGTTCTTCTAGGAGCACCAGAATGTCCCGAATTGCATGGTGAACAGGCATATCCACATCCAGACAGTTGTAATACCTATTTTCTTTGCACAAATGGCAGTCTGACCCTGGAACACTGTGAGAATGGCCTCCTGTTCGACGGTCATGGCAACGTTCACCAACATTGCAATTATCATTGGGCTGTCAAATGCGGTCATCGAAAAGCTGACTGTATGTATAAACATAAATAATACATAATTCAAAACATAAATTCCCATACATTTCGCCATAAACTAACATCTAAGTCGTGAATCGTACTTAGATATTTTGCATACGTCGATGTCTGACTGATATTTACTTTCACTACTGAAACCCAAGAAAACGTATTTTTTTCAAAAATTCAAATTTACGGGAGAAAGTTTAAATGTTACGAAATTTTTAAAAGCGTATGAAATGTTTATGAATAGGATAATATGGAATCCTATATAGATAAAAGGATTTCAATAAAAAAAAAAAGACAATAATAATAAAGTAAAATTTATGTAAATCTGATACTATTTTAAATAAAATTTGATAAATTCAATGTTTGCATGAGGTATTTTATTTTTATACAATTGGGACCAATATTTCTGTTTTATTTTTCATATGGATAATTGATTTTTTGATTTGATTAAGCTAATTCTTGTTTTAGTTGAATCAAATAATAAAAAAAAACCATAATTACGTCAAACCGATTGTTTTCCCGTAATTTGCATCAATTACGAACATTGTAATCTCAGAGAGTTGAAATTGAAGCATAATACAGGCTAATTTTTCGGAAGACTTTCTCTCTGCTCCATAATCTGCTTCCTTCATTATTACACAATTTAAGGCTATCGGAAATCACTATTGTGTTCCAAACAAAGAAACATTTTCTCGAATCAAAATCTAATTATTTCCTTTTGTTATATGAGAATGAAACTAATTGTCTGTTCTTAACTTCTTATAATGAATCATTTTTCATTAAAAGAATATTGGATATTATTTGTTTATTTGTCTAAAACTTCTCTCTAAATTAAAAAAAATCTGGTTATATTAAATGATTGGTTAAAAGGATTATCATAATTTTTTAGTTATATTAACCACACGGAGAGAAAATTATACATAAATTAAATAAATGTGGAAAATTACAAAAAATAATTGAAATTTAAAAACAAATTGTAAATTTTGAAAATTAATTGAAAAAAAATGAAATCTGTTTAAAATTGGGGTAAGTGTTTTAAAAAATCAGAGAAAAGTTTTAAAAATAAAGAAAATAGTTTAAATTTAAGAAAAATACTTGAAAATCTTAATAATAGATCTTAAAAAAATTTAATAATGAAAAATTAGAGGAAATAATTAAAAACTGAGATAAATAACTTAAAATTGAAAAAAA
This sequence comes from Ganaspis brasiliensis, assembly GCA_037103525.1. Lineage (NCBI taxonomy): Eukaryota > Metazoa > Arthropoda > Insecta > Hymenoptera > Figitidae > Ganaspis > Ganaspis brasiliensis. The sequence continues at coordinate 1,574,690 of JAZKLR010000330.1, read as the reverse complement.
TAATTAAAATTTGAGGAATAATTGAAAAAAAATGTTATAATATATTTTAGGTAAAGGAAAGTTATAGAAAATATAAGAAAAATACTTAAAACTTTTAGAAGTTCATTAAAAAAAAAAGATAATATTTCAAAATTAGAGAAAATAAATAAAAAAAGATATACGCAATTTAAAATTGAAGAAAATAATTTTTAATTAAAGAGAAATAATTGAATGCTTTTTGGAAATTAAAAAAAACGAGAATAATTGAAAATTGAAGAAAAAAATATAAAACATAGCATAAATAATTGTAAATTAAACAAATAATTTAAATGTCATCAAAATAGTTTAACATTTTAAAATTATAAAAAAAGTAAAAAAAATTAAAAATTGAAGTAAATAAATTTTGGAAAATAATCGAAAAATGATTTTAAATTTTAAAAACTTGAAGAAAATAATTGAAATATGATACAAAAAATGCAAAGTTGTAAAAATAAATGACATTTGAGTGAAATAATTAAAAAACTACAGAATGTTTATTAAATAAAAAGATTAATCTCAATTTGACAAAAATGCATAAAGATCTTAGAAATTAATTTAAGAATTAAAAATAACTAAAAATTGGAGAAAAAAATTCAAGAAAGATAAAAATAATTGAAATTTACGATAATTAGTTAAACATTTTTGAAAATTATGAGAACAAATAAAGCAATGAAAAATTGAAGGAAATAAGTGAAATTTTAGAAAAATACTTAAAGCTCTTGAAAACTAATTTTACAATACGATAGAAATAAGTAAAATTTTAATAAGTAATTTAAAAAATCAGAGAAAAGTTTTAAAAATAACGAAAATAATATAATTTAAGAAAAATACTTGAAAATCTTAATAATAAATTTTAAAAAAATGTAATACTGAAAACTTAAAGAAAATAATTGAAAATTGAGATAAATAACTTAAAATTAAAAAAATAATTAAAATATAAGAAAATAATTTAAAAAAATTATGTTATATATTTTAGATAAAGGAAAGTTAAAAAAAATATCAGAAAAATACTTAAAACTTTTAGAAGTTTATTGAAAAAAATATAATATTTCAAAATTAGAGAAAATAAATAAAAAAAGATATACATAATTTAAAATTGAAGAAAATAATAAATATAAAAAATAACATAAATAATTGAAAATTAAAAAAATAATTTAAATGTCATCAAAATAGTTTAACATTTTAAAAATTATAAAACAAGCGAAAAAAATTAAAAATTGAAGTAAATAAATTTTGGAAAATAATTGAAAAATGATTTTAAATTTTAAAAACTTGAAGAAAATAATTTATTCATTTAGTAATTTATTTTTTATGATACAAAAATTAAAAGTTGTAAAAAAATGACATTTGAGTAAAATAATTGAAAAAATTACAGAATGTTTTTTAAATAAAGAAAATTAATTGAAATTTGACTAAAATGCATTAAAATCTTAGAAATTAATTTAAGAATTGAAAATAACTAAAAATTGGAGAAAAAAATTCAAGAAAGATAAAAATAATTGGAATTTACGATAATTAATAAAATATTTTTGGAAATTATGAAAACAAATAAAGTAATTAAAAATTGAAGTAAATAAGTGAAATTTTAGAAAAAATACTATTTAAAGATATTAAAAAACTAATTTTACAATACGAGAATAATAAGTAAAAAATTATGGAAATAATAAACAAATGATAAGAATAATTTAAATTTGGGGAAAAAATTAAAATATGATGAAAATAATTTAAAAATTTTTAAATAATTAAAATATGATGGAAATAATTAAAATTTCAAAAAATCAATTACAATTTTTGAAAACTATGCCAAAACAATGAAAATAATTAGAAATTTTTTGGAAATTATGCAAAAGAACGAAAATACTTGAAAATTGAAGAAAATAATATAAAATATGATATAAATAACTGAAAATTAAACGAAATAACTAAAATGTCAAATAAATAGTATAAAATTTTGGAAATTGTAAAAAAAACGTAAAAAATTAACAATTAAAGGAAAAAAGTTTTGAAAAATATTAAAAAAATGATTTTAAAATTTGAAACTTGAAGAAAGTAATTTAAATATGATACAAACAATGATAAGTTGTGAAAAACAAATGACATTTGAGTAAAAAAATTAAAAAATTACAGAATTTTTTAAAAATCAAATCTTAGAAATTAATTGAAAAAAACGAAAATAACTAAAAACTGGAGAAAAGAAAAGAAAGCTTAAAATAATTGAAATTTACGATAATTAATCAAATGTTTTTGAAACTATAAAAACAAATGAAAATAATTAAAAATTGAAGAAAATAATTGAAATTTTAGAAATTTAAGATCTTAAAAACTAATCTTACAATATGAGAATAATAATTAAAAATTGAGGGAAATAATCGACAAATGATAAAAATAATTTAAAATTGGAAAAAAATAATTGAATTATGCTGTAAATAATTTTAAATTAATATAAAAATTGAATGATGATAAAAATAATCTAAACATAAAAAATTGAAAACAGAAAATAAAATGTGAAAGATATAATTTAAAAAATCATAGAAAATATGTTTAAAAAAAGAACATAATTACAAAATAATTAAAAAAATTTTAATTAAAGATATTAAATAATATTCCACTAGTTTTTAATTAAAATTTTTACTAATTCATTCTCTCGACGAATTTTCATCATTTCATTAGCATAGTTTTTTACTAATTCAGATTTAGAGAGTTGTCATTTCTTTTGCTGTTTCAGTTTTTTTTTTGTTTTGTTTCTTTCCGGTTTTTTGTATCCTGTTTCTTAGTTCTTTTATTTTTCTCCTTTTTTCATATACTTTCTACGAATTTCTACAGTTTTTTCTTAAATTTATTTACACAATTCTTTACGATAAAAATCCGGTAATTTTAAACTTTTTTCTTTCTTTTTTTTTCTCTAGTGACACCTTTGAGCTCTCCAGGATGCGCTTATCAGTTTGGAATTTATCCCGATAGCGATTCTTGCAGTCAAACTTACACAAAATGTGTTCATGGAGATGCTCTTCAGGAGCATTGTGATGCTGGATTGGTTTATGATGATAAATCCCACACATGTGTTTGGCCTGATCAACTTCTTCCTTTCTGTAATCCCGAAGAAGTTGTAGGATTTAAATGTCCCTCAAAAGTACTTGCGCACACTGCTGCTGCCAAATTTTGGCCATTCCCAAGGTAAATTATAAATTTAAATTATTATTCTATATTTCAGTATATTAAAAAAAAATCAAATTTATAACTATTTTCAAACTGTTTAGAACTAGTTTTAAACTGTTTGGAACTAGTTTCAAACTGTTTAGAATTAGTTTATCAAATTGTTTAGAACTAGTTTTAAACTGTTTAGAACTAGTTTCAAATTGGTTAAAACTAGTTTTAAACTGTTTAGAACTAGTTTCAAATTGGTTAAAACTAGTTTTAAACTGTTTAGAATTAGTTTATCAAATTGTTTAGAACTAGTTTTAAACTGTTTAGAACTAGTTTCAAATTGGTTAAAACTAGTTTTAAACTGTTTAGAACTAGTTTCAAATTGTTTAGAACTAGTTTATCAAATTGTTTAGAACTAGTTTTAAACTGTTTAGAACTAGTTTCAAATTGTTTAGAACTAGTTTCAAATTGTTTAGAACTAGTTTCAAATTGTTTAGAACTAGTTTCAAATTGTTTAAAACTAGTTTCAAATTGTTTAGAATTAGTTTCAAATTGTTTAGAATTAGTTTCAAATTGTTTAAAACTAGTTTTAAACTGTTTAGTGCTAGTTTGAAACTGTTCAGAACCAGTTTCAAATTATTTAGAACTAGTTTAAAAATCCTTTGAAACTGTTCATAGCTAGTTAAAAAATTTTCAGAACTAAAAAACACTTATTTTTTAAATAATTCATTAACTATTTCGTAGTTAATCGCCTACGTCAAATTTTTGATAAAGTAATTTTAATTCAATTAAATTTTATACAATTAACATATTTAATTTCAAGATTAATTTAATACAATTTTTTTCACACAAAACTCTTTTTATATTGAACTATTATGCCACTCTGGGTGATTGCATAAAACACCATATCTTTTATTAAACAAATTTTCTAGAATTTTCAAACATTTTTTAGAGCAAGTGTCGAATCACCGATGAGAAAATTAACATTTTTTTTGCACCTATGAAAAAAATCGAAAAGTAGGGTTAAAAAAAGAAGTAGCCGTATTTAGCCGTTTTTCTAGATCAATTCTTTTTTACGAGTAACTTAACCTATAAATCGAATGTAATTGAAAAATGACCTTATAATTTTTAGATTTTTATAAAACTTTGTATCCAAGGATTTTTTGGGGCACTTATTACGAATCTGAAGTCAGTTTTTAAAAATCCAAAATGTCTGATCCAACATGGCGGATGAATTTTTTAGATAATCGTTCAATTTTTATGAAACTTGATATTTAAGAGTTTTTGGGGTCTCCGAATAAGAATCTGATGGCAGTTTAAAAAATTAAGAGAGTAAAAAAAAAGTAATTGATTTTGCAAAATGAACAGACATGGGTGTACTTTTTTTGCTCTCTTTTCTAAAAATACTTTATTTTTTCATGGGTTATTTTTATTATTTTTAAATTATTTGCTACTATTTCAAATAAATTTTTTGATTTGTTCAATAATTTTTCACAAGTTAAAATTATTTTCTTCAACTTCTTTTTTTTATTAATCATTTTACTATAATTTTCTCCAATTTCCAATTATTTTTATCATTTTAAAATTATTTTCTGCAATTTTTAATTATTTTCATTAATCTTCAATTATTTCCCTAAATTTTCCATTATTTATCCAAATTGTCAATTGTTTTTTTTTTTTACTTATTATTTATTTCAATCATTTTGTAATTATTTGATCTACTTTTCAATTAATTTTATTATTTTATAATCGTTTACTCCAATTATTAATTATATTCATTCATCTGCAATTATTTCCCTAAATTTTCTATTATTTTCTTCAATTTTGAAATAATTTTCGACAATTGTTTATTATTATAACCAATTTTTATTTATTTTCATTATTTTTTAATTATTTTTCTAAATTTTCAATTATTTATCTCAATTGTCATTTGTTTTTTTTTTTCAATTTTTACTTACTTACATTTAATTAATTATATTTTTAATTATTTTATAATTAAATTTTTACTTACTTTTAATCAGTTTGCAATTATTTTCTTAAATTTGCAATTATTTTTATCATTTAACAATTATTTTCTCCGATGTTTAATTATTTTTATTAATCTTCAATTATTCCCCTAAATTTTCAATTATTCATGACAATTGTCAATTGTTAATTGTTCTTTTTTTAATTTTATTTTTTTATTTTTATCGATTTTTAATTATTTTCCTATATTTTCAAGTATTTACGTCAATTGTCAATTGTCAATTGTTTTTTTTTTATTTTGTTTTCTTCAATTTTCAATTATTTTCATTAATCTTCAATGATTTTCCTCAATTTTCCATTATTTATCCAAATCGTCAATTGTTTTTATTTTTTATTTATTATTAATTTTAATCATTTTGCAATTATTTTCTCCACTTTTCAATTAATTTTATCATTTTACAATTGCTTACTCCAATTTTTAATTATTTTTATTAATCTTCAATTATATCCCTAAAGTTTAATTGTTTTTTTTTTCATTTTTTATTAGTTCTAATCTTTTTGCAATTATTTTCTCCAATTTTTAATTATTTTTATCATCTTACATTTGCTTTCTTGAATTTTTAATTATTTTAATTAATTTTTAATCATTACCTTAAATTTTTAATTATTTCCTTTAATTAGGAGTTGATTCTTTTTAATTTCCATAGTTTTCGTTTTCAATTTCAATTTGAATTTTCAATTCCAAATTATTTTTATCAACTTCTGGAATTTTGAATTTATTTTATTTATTTTTCAAGCAGTTTCCTAAATTTTCTATTATTTATTTTAATTGTTAATTGTTTCCTTTTATTTTTCATTAGTTCTAATCTTTTTGCAATTATTTTCTCCCATTTTCATTTATTTTTATCCTTTAACAATTATTTTCTCAACTTTTAATTATTTCTATTAATCTTAAATTATTTCCCAAAATTTTAGATTACTCATCCTTATTGTCAATTTTTTTTTATTATTTTTTATTTATTTGTATTATTTTACAATTATTTTCATCAAATTTCAATTATTTTGATGATTTTTCAATTATTTTCACCAGTTTTTATTTATTTTAATTATTTTGACCATTTTTCAATTATTTTCATTAATCTCCAATTATTTATCTAAATTTTTAAATTATCTTCTTAAATTTTGAAATAATTTTCGCAAATTTTAATAATCTTCTTCAATTTTCAATTATTTTTTTTTTTTTTCAATTTTTAATTTTATTTATAATTTTACAATTATTTTTTCCAATTTTTAATTATTTTCATTATTTTCCAATTATTTTCCTAAAATTTTAATTATTTATCTCAATTGTCAATTGTTTTTTTTCAATTTTCATTTATATAATAAATTTTGCAATTTTTTTTCCATTTTGCAATTATTTTTATCATTTTACAATTGTTCTCTCCAATTTTTAATTATTTTCATTAATTCCCAATTATTTACCTACATTTTTCAATTATTTTCATCAATTTTGAATTAATTCTCGCAAATTTTAATAATTTTCTTAAATTTTTATATATTTTTTTTAATTTTTAATTATTTAAATTATTTTCCTAATTTTTTAATTTTTTATCTCAAATGTCAATTGTTTTTTTATTTTTAATTTATTTAAATCATTTTGCAATCATTTTCTGCAATTTTCAATTATTTATATTTATTTGTATATAAATAAATAAATAAATAAATAAATAAATTATTTTCAATAATCTACAATTATTTACCTAAATTTTAAAATTATTTTCGTCAATTTTGAATTAATTCTCCCAAATTTTAATAATTTTCTTCAATTTTCAATTATTATTTTTTCCAACTTTTAATTATTTTTATTATTTTTCAATTATTTCCCTAAATTTTCAATTATATATTTATTTACTTATTTATTTAGTTTCACAGCTTTCAGCCAAAATGGTAATTATTGGGCATTACAAATAGAATAGAAAAATATAAAGATATTGAGATTTACTCTAATTGTCAATCGTTTTTTTTATTTTTTATTTATCTTTTAATCATTTTACAATTATTTTCTCCAATTTTTAATTATTATAATCATTTTACAATTATTTTCTCCAAATTTTAAATTATTTTTATTAATTTTCAATTTTTTCCTTAAAATTTTAATTATTTATCTCAATTGTCAATTTTCTTTTTATTTCTAATTTATTTTAATCATTTTGCAATTATTTTTTTCCAATTTTCAATTATTTTTATCATTTTACAATTAGTTTCTTCAATCTTTAATTATTTTCATTATTTTTCGATTAGTTTCCTAAATTTTCTAATATCTACTTTAATTGTTAATTCTTTTCTTTCATTTTGCAATTTTTTTCTCCAATTTTCAATTATTTTTATCATTTTACAATATTTCCCCAATTTTTAATTATTTTCATTATTCTACAATTATTTGAAAATCGTGATGGAATTTTTTACAATAATGTCATTCTCATGAATATTTATATATTTATAAGAAGTCTATTTTAAGGTTTTATATTTCTGGTCTTAGGTTTCCAGTTCCTGGAGATTGTGGAAGATTAATTACCTGTGTTGAAGGCCACCCACGACTTATCACCTGTGGAGAGGGAAAACTCTTTGACTCTGAGACTTTGAGTTGTTTGGATCCTGACGATCTTCCACACTGGTATTTATTTTTAATCTTTTATTTTTGTTATGTACACATTTTTTTTACATTCATGGCAAAATCATTTTATTATTTATATCTCAAAAAAATGAAGCCTAATTATCCCTTTTTTATTTTTCTTCTACTAATTTTCTCCTCTCTTTTATTTCAGTGCCAACCACGTTTAAACGAAGAAAAAAAATCCGATTTCCGATTTCAAAAAATACTCTGAGAAGAATCATATAGCAAGCAAAATTTCTTTACTTGTAAATACAAAAATTCTTTCACGTAGAACAATTTTACAAATACTCATTAGAACAATTGCTCTCTACTGTTTAACGTACAATGTAATTATTTATAAAAAAATGAAATATTTTTATAAAATTTGTTGATACCGAAAAATACAAAATAGAATATTTTTATAGATTTGTATTGCTAAAAAATACAAAAAAAAAAATTATGATTATAAAATGGAAAATAAAATTGTATAATTTTTGATTATATATAATTATATGCTTTTTGTTATTATGTAAATTTGTAAATTTTCATGTTGTGTGTGAGGACTGACAAGGTGAAATAAAATAAAAAGCTTGATTTTAGGCTTAGGTATAAAAAATATACAACATTAGACTTTATTTCCATGATTCTAAGTCTATGATTGCGTACAGCTTCGCAAGCAGATGGGAGAGAAATATTTACATTTCGATTGGCGATAATGAAAAGCGAATGTTAAGGTTGGAATACGAGAGAAATCTAAACCTAGAAAACTCTATTAATACACTTAATAGCTATTAAACGAAGGTAACACCTTCAATTAATTATCGCATTCCTCTTAAAAGAAAGTTACATTCTTAAAGTCTTGTACATTTAACGAGGAAAGTAAATAACAGAACTTATTTATTTGCTAAAAAAGAATAGTAGATCTCCTTCAAAGTAAAGCAATTTTTACAATAGTATGAAATTTTTCCTTCTTAATAAAATGGTCAGTTATAAATTTTAATTTATAAATTGTATCGAAAAAAACATTTTTTTTCTGTCAAAAAATTCTTTTGTAAAAATTACTTCTTTGTAAAATGACATTCTATAAAAAATATATTTTTATGAAGTTATTTTAATCTTGACTATTTTATATAAAAGTAATTTTAACGTGAAATTATTTTCTGTACAAGTAACTTTTGTCTAAAAAGTACCTTCTATAGAAAGTTCTTTTTACAAAAACTATTTTTATGTAAAATACTTTTAAAGGCATTAATTTCTATGTGAATATACTATTAATAAAAGTAACTTTTATATAAAATACCTTTTATATAAAAATACCTTTTGTGTAAAAATACCTTTTGGGCAAAAAATAGTTTTTGTACAAAAAAAGTTTTGTATGAAAATAATTAAGGTAAAAATACGTTTTGTATGAAAATAATTAATGTAAAAATACCTTTTGTATGAAAATAATTAATGTCAAAATACCTTTTGCAAAAAGTAACCACTGTAGAAAAATATTCTTAGTGAAAGATAAATTTTATCTTAAAATACTTTCTGTAAAAGTAACTTTTATATAAAAATACTTTCTATAAAAGTAACTTTTATACAAAAATACTTTCTATAAAAGCAACTTTAATATAAAAATACTTTCTACAAAAGCAACTATTATATAAATGTACTATCTAAAAAAGTAACTTTTATATAAAAATACTTTCTATAACAGTATCTTTAATACAAAAATAATTTCTATAAAGTAACATTTATACAAAAATACTTTCTATAAAGTAACATTTATATAAAAATACTTTCTATAAAAATAAGTTTTATGTCAAACTACTTTCCATGAAAGTAATTTTTATAAAGAAATATCTTTCGTAATAATAACTTTCATAAAAAATACTTTCTATAATTGTATACATACATTTATAAAAGTACTTTCTATATAAGTTATTTCCGTATAAAAATATTTTTCACAATGTAACTTTTATAGAAAATAATTTTTACATAGAATATTTTCTATAAACGTAATTTTTCATATAACTTTAACATAAAAAATACTGATCGCAAATGTAACTTATACATAAAAATACTTTCCGTGGAAGTTAATTTTATATAATAAATATACTTTTATAATAGTAACATTTTTATATAAAGTGGTTTTAAAAAACGTAATTTTTATATAAAATACTCTTTATCGTAATAACTTCTACATAAAAATACCTTCCACAAAAGTAACTTATACTTTTCTTAAAAGTAAATTTTATATAATATACTTTTTATAAAAGTAACTTTTATATACAATACTTTCCATAAACGTAATTTTTGTAAAAAATACTTTTTATAGAAGTAACTTGTTTATAAAAATACCTTCTACAAAAGTAACTTTGACATAAAAAGTACTTTCTACAAACGTAACTTTTGCACAAAAAGTACTATCTACAAAAGTAACTTTGACATAAAAAGTACTTTCTACAAACGTAACTTTTGCACAAAAAGTACTATCTACAGAAGTAACTTTTACATAAAAAGTACTTTCTGCAAAAGTAACTTTTACATAAAAAGTACTTTCAACAAAAGTAACTTTTACATAAAAAGTACTTTCTACAAAAGTTACTTTTACGTAAAAAGTACTTTCTACAAAATTAACTTTTACATAAAAAGTAACTTTTACATAAAAATACTTTACATGAAAGTAACTTATTTTTAATACATTTTTTATACAAGTAACTTTTATATAGAATACTTTCTATAAAAGTAACTTGTTTATAAAAATACCTTCTACAAAAGTAACTTTAACATAAAAAATACTTTTCACAAATGTTACTTATACTTTACATAAAAGTAAATTATATATAATATAATTTTTATAAAAGTAACTTTTATATAAAATACTTTCCAGAAACGTAACTTTTATGTAAAATACTTTCCAGAAACGTAACTTTTATGTAAAATACTTTCCAGAAACGTAACTTTTATATAAAATACTTTCTATAAAAGTAACTTGTTTATAAAAATACCTTCTACAAAAGTAACTTTTACATTAAAAGTACTTTCTACAAAAGTAACTTTTACATTAAAAGTACTTTCTACAAAAGTAACTTTTACAAAAAAAAGGACTTTCTACACATGTTACTTATACATAAAAATACTTTACATGAAAGTAACTTATATATAATACACTTTTTATACAAGTAACTTTTATATAAAATACTTTCCATAAAAGTAACTTGTTTATAAAAATACCTTCTACAAAAGTAAGTTTAAAATAAAAAATACTTTTCACAAATGTTACTTTTACATAAAAAAATACTTTTCACAAATGTTACTTGTACATAAAAATACTTTACATGAAAGTAAATTATAAATAATATACTTTTTATAAAAGTAACTTTTTTATAAAATACTTTCCATAAACGCAATTTTTATATAATATACTTTTTATAAAAGTAACTTCTATAGACAAAAATACCAGAAATCGCAACTTTCATACAAAAATACTTTCCATATAACTCTAATATATTTTTATCTTCCGTCTTTTTTCCACAATTTTACACTATTAAAAAATTAAGTTACTTTGAACGAGATCGACCAGTTTTAACCAAAAAACTGAGATTTCACAATCCAGGTGCAAATTTTTTTTTTTATCATCAAGATGGAAATTCAGTTCTGAATCCTAAAATATTTGATTAAAATTCAAGGCTACGATGTTACGATATTTTACGAAGTTATTAGTTTCTATTACGAGGTCGAACGGAAAGGGGTACCGAGCCGGACGGAAGTGATGGAATTCCAGGAGGAAGATTTTCCTCCTCTGGTTCCTGCTCGTTTCTTCCATCGGGTAAATCGCCTTCAAGTGTTGGCGGTGTTGTCGGCACATCACAATCTTCTGTCGGAGGTACAACACATCTCAAGGACCTCCTGTCAAAAACTAACATCGCAGGACATCTCTGCAAACGTGGATATCCTCCTTGACACTGCCAATATCGATTGCAAGATTTTCCCAAAGGTACATTTCCGTTTGCGTCGTCATTGCACAGAGCTGAAAATTTTTTTGAAAGTTAAATATTTTTTTTTTAGTTTTTCAATTAAAAATTTTAAGACTAGGTATTGACTCTCAACTACTAGACTGGGTCTGACAGACCCGGTAGCTTTTTTCCGCTCTCTCGTACAGCGGACTGTAGATTGAACATAGTGAAAAAAGTGGCTCTAAAAAACCGGGTCTGTCAGACCCAGTCTAGCAGTTAAGGATTAAAAAAATATATTTTAATACCCATGATTAGGAAAATGTTGATACCGAAAATAACAATGCGGGAAAGGGGACCGTGGATTAAATAATGATTTTTGACATCAAAAATTGTTAAACAAATAAATTGTTTAAACAAATTGTTATAAAAAAATTGTTCTAAACAAATAGAGAAATTTAATGCTTATTAAAAACCAATGACGCCAATCAATTGTGTGAAAAAAATTAGTTAAGAATTGAAATTGAAGGAAATAATGAAAAATTGAGGAAATAAATGGAAAATTTTTGAATTTAATTAAAATTTGAATAAATAATTGATAATTGAAAAAAAATTACAAAATGACGAAAATAATTGACAGTTGAAAACATAATTTCAAAAATAGTTAGATTAATCCACAACCGAACAAAATAATTAGAAAAATTAAAAAAAAATTTTTAAATTTTAAGATAATAATTCAAAATTGAAAAAATTGGAGGAAATAAATGAATATTATGGAAAATAATTAATAATCGAAGGAAAAAGTTGAAAAATGACGAAAATTATTGAAAAATAGAAAAATATGTAAAAAATGACGAAAATAATTGTCAATTGAAAACAAAGAAAACTTTTTAAAAAAATAGCTAGATAAATACAAAATGGAACAAAATAATTTTAAAGATCAAAGAATAATTATAAAATTTTAAAATAATAATTGAAAATTGAAAAAATCGTATGAAATAATTGAAAATTGCGCAAATAATTAATAATTGAAGGAAATAGTTGAAAAATGGCGAAAATAATTGAAAAATTGAAAAATATGTGAGGAATGAAGAAAATAATTGTCAATTAAAAACAAAATTTAAAAAATAGCTAGATAAATACACAACCGAATAAAATAATTTTAAAAATCAAAGAATAATTATAAAATTTTAAGATAATAATTGAAAATTGAAAAAATTGTCGAAAATAATTTAAAATTTGCGGAAAATAATTAATAATTGAAAGAAATAGTTGAAAAATGACGAAAATAATTGAAAAATTGAAAAAATATGTGAAAAATGAAGAAAATAATTGTCAATTGAAAACAAAATTCAAAAATTGACTAATTTAATAGAAAAATGAAAAATATAATTAAAAAAATTAAACGAAAAATATTAAATTGAAAGAAAATAATTTCAAATTGAAAATTTAAGAAAATTATAGGAATAATTAAATAATTACACATTTAACAACAGGATTAAAAATAAAAATAAAATAATTAAAAATTGAAGAATGAAATTGAAATTTAAACATATTTAATAATTGATAAAAGTAATTGAAAGAAGCCGAGAATTGATGACTTTAGATGAAAACAATTGAATATTGGAGAATGGAATTAAAAATTAAAGAAATAATTTAAACATTAAAGGAAATTAAAGAAACTTAATGATAATCTAAAAAAATAATAGAAAAATGCGATAATTTTTTAATATTAAAGAAAATAATTGAAAATTGAAAAGTGGAATTTAAATATGAAGGAAATATCTGAGAATTGAAGAGAATAGTTCTAGAATTGATTAATTGAATTGAGCGAAAAAAATAATTTAAAAAATCCGAGACTTATTGAATACTGAATAAAGATATTGAAATCGATAAAAATAATTGTAAATTAAAGAAAATATTTGTAAATTGAAGAAAATAATTAAAAGTTAAAGAACTGGATTGTAAGTCGAAAAAAATAATTGAAATTGAGGAAAATAATAAAAAATTGAGGAAATAAATTGAAAATTAAAAAACAGTTACAAAATGACGAAAATAATTGACAATTGAAAACATAATTTTAAAAATGGCTAGATAATTACACAACCAAACAAAATAATTTAAAAAATCGAGGAATAATAAATTATTAAATTTTAAGATAATAATTGAAAATTGAAAAAATTGTAGGAAATAAATGAATATTATGGAAAATAACTAATAATTGAAGGAAATAGTTTAAAAATGACGAAAATTATTTAAAAATAGAAGAAGAAATGTAAAAAATAACAAAATAATTGTCAATTGGAAACAAAGACAACTTTTTTAAAAAATAGCTAGATAAATAGACAATCGAAAAAAATAATTTTAATGATTAAAGAATAATTATAAAATTTTTAAATAATAATTGAAAATTGAAAAAATTGTAGGAAATAATTGAAAATTGATGAAAATAATTAATAATTGAAAGAAATAGTTAAAAAATGACGAAAATAATTGAAAAATTGAAAAATATGTGAAAATGAAGAAAGTAATTGTGAAATGAAAACATAATTCGAAAAAAGACTAGTTTAAAAGACAATTGAAAAAAATAATTAAACAAATTTAACGAAAAATATTAAATTTAATGAATATAATTGCAAATTGAAAAATTAACAAAATTATAGAAATAATCATTGTAAATAATTGCATATTTAACAAATGAATTAAAAATCGAAAAAAAATAATTAATATTGAAAAATAGTAATTGAAAATTGAACTAAGCAATTAAAAATTGAAAAATGGACTTGAAATTTAAAGAATATATTTAAAAATTGATAAAAAGTTATTGAAAAAAGCCAAGAATTGATGAATATAGAAAAAAACAATTGAATACTGAAGAATGGAATTAAAAATTAATGGAAAATAAAGAAACTTAATAATAATTATAAAAAATAATAGCAAAAAGGAAATATTTCTTTCACATTAAAGAAAATAATTTAAAATTAAAAAGTGGAATTTAAATATGAAGAAAATAACTGAGAATTGAAAATTATAGTTCTAGAATTTGATATTTGAATTTAAATTTTGAAACAATTTTTATGATTGAAAAAAATAATTGAAAAAATCCAAGAGTTATTTAATATTGAGAAATAAATTGGATATTGATAAAAATAATTAAAAATTAAAGAAAATATCTGAGAACTGAAGAAAACAATTAAAAATTGAAGCAGTAAATTGGAAATTAAAGAATTAAATGGAAATTCCAAGAAAATAATTGATAATTAAAATGAAAAAATACAATAAGATGAAAATAATTAAATCTTGACAAGAATAATAATTAACTACTACAAAAAAAGACTTACAAATTAGAAAAAATATTCTAAAAATTATGGATAAAATTTTAGAAAATAAATTAAAATTGATAAAATCAGTTGAAAATTGAAGAATTTTATTGGAATTTCAAAAAAAGTCATTGATAATTGAGAAAATGCTAGAATTATTGAAAATTGAATAAAATAATTGAAAAACGAAGAATGCAATTGAAAATTGAAGAAAATATTTGAGAATTGAAGAAAATAGTTAAAAATTGAAGAAAGAAATTAAAGATCAAAAAGTTAAATTGAAATCGTGAAGAACATACTTGAAAATGGAAAAAAAATAATTGAAAATAGCCGATAATTAATGAAGAAAACAATTGAAAACTGAAAAATAAAATTGAAAATTAAAGAAAATAATTAAAATTAAAGAAACTTAATCATAATCTCAAAAAAATAACAGAAAAGGGAGATAACTTTTTAATATTAATGAAAATAATTGAAAATAGAAAAGTGGATTTAAAATTTTTAGAAAAAAACTGAGAATTAAAGAGAATAGTTTTAGAATTGAATAATTGAATTGAAATTTTAAAACAAATTTTTATGAGTGAAAAAATCAGTGAATTATTGAATATTGAGAAATTAATTGAAAATCGATCAAATTATTTGAAAATTGAAGAAAACATTTCAGAATTGAAGAAAATAATTAAAAATTGAAGAAATAAATTGGAAATTTAAGAAATTTATAGAAATTTCAAGAAAACAATTGACAATTAAAAGAAAAATTACAATATGATGAAAATAAATAATTATAAAAAAAATTATTAAATATTGAAAAAAAATCGAAAAATGGTGAGAAAAATTGACATTCGAACAAAAAAATTTTTAAATTTATGAAAAATCATAAAATTGAATTGTCAATTTAGAAATTAAATAATAAATTGTATTGGAATTTCAAAACAAATAATTGATAAAATTGAGTAAATGCAAGAATTATTAAAAATTCAATAAAATAATTGAAAAACAAAGAATGCAATTGAAAATTGAAGAAAATAACTGAGAATTGAAGAAACTAACTTAAAATTAAATAAATAAATTGAAGATTAAAGAATTAAATTGAAATTTTCAGAAAATAGTTGATAATTGAAAGAAAAATTACAAATTGACTAAAATAATTAAATAATTATATATTAAAGAAAATAAACGATAATCGAAAGAAAAATTGAAAAACTGGCGAAAATAATCGACAACAGAACAAAATAATTTTTAAAAAAACAAAAGAATAATTATATTTAAATTTTTTTCAATTTTTAAAATTTTAATTTACTAAATTTCCATTAATATTGTTTTTTTCATTTTTTGCATTTTTTTCGATTTTTTTTCAATTTAATAATTTATATTGAAAACTGTTGAAAATTATAGAAAAAAATGCAGATTTATTTATTAACGTAATTAAAATTATTTGAACTGACATTTATAAAGTTAAATTTTAACTAATTTAAATACATTTTTTAAAAAGTATCTGATTTAAAACAAAAAATATCTATATGTCAAACTTTAGGTGTAAACAGACAAAAAATGAATGATGGATTGAAAGAACTTGCGGATTATTATTATTATTATTATAGATTTAAGATATATAAAAAAAATTGATTTCTCAGAACTTTTAGATCCACGAAGAAATTTCCTGTTTATTAAAAAATTCCCCGGTCATTTTCCGGTTATCTGGTCAATTTTTTGACTCCCGGTTTTCCGGTCAATTTTTTAATTTCCGGTCATGTGGCCATCCTGTATTTATTTAAAATAATTTTTAGTTTTTTTTAATTTGTTCATAACAATTTGTTTAAACAAATTATATTTGTTAAACAATTTTTAATGTTAAAAATCATCATTTGATCCACGTTCCTCTTTCTCATATTGGCTTTTTCATTATCCACATTTCCCAAAGCATGCACCTCAATGAGTTAAAAGAAGACAAATTATTTTCATTCCTTTTATTCAAATCCGATCTATATTTCCACACTATTTGCATATTTCAATTTTTGTTTACTATTTGACTTTCTATTTTGATTTCATTACTTTACTTTCTAATGTTTTAACATTTTTGACTTAATTCTATATCACTTTCTAATATTTTAGTATTTCAATTTTTAATTTCATTATATTATACTTTCTAATATTGCGAGTCGGAAAATTTAAATAACAAATTTAATAATTCTAATCTATATATTATAACACAATTAATTGGAAATTTCGAAAAAAAAAAAATATTTTTGACGCAAAATTATACTTGAATGCAAAATAAATTTTGAGAATACGGCACATTTTCAGATTTGGGCAAAAAATCTTTTTTTGAGACAAAAGGTGCATTAAAATGGACATTGGGGCCGGGTTTTGAATGAGCAGCTGGTTTCCACGAAATTAATGCGTGGGATAGATGTAATGTATATTCGAGAAGGCGCGACGAGAACGTACATTGAATGTTAATTAGTGCCTCGCCTTTATGCATGTATGTACTTCATACTCGAGTGCAGTGATTTCTCACAGATCATTCATCTAACTTCCTTTCAAAAGTGAAAACTCCCTCGCCGGCAAAGCTATCTACGTGAATTTATCACTAGAAAATTCGCCATTTACAAATTTCCCTTCTTTTTGCCACTTTTCATAAACGAGATTATCATTTTTAATTAATCTGTTGTGAAATATAATGAAAAAAAAACCAACAAAATACACTTTACCGGGAGAAAAAATTTATGTAATTTTTTTTGTTTTTGTTTTAATATATATATATAATTTTATGGCCTCAATCAGGTGCTTTATGTTGGTAGAATGCAGGAAGCAGTAAAATCTCTTTGATCGTTAAAATTCATCTCTCAGTGTGAGTTTCTCGAAATGGCCAATAAACTTTTATTTGGAAATTGCAAAAAAGAAAAGAATCGAAACAAACAGAAGCAAACATTTTGTAAAAAAAATCTAAATCTGAATTAGTGAAAAACTAGTACTGAAATGATGAAAAGTCGTCGAGAAAATGATTTTAAGTATTTTTATAATTCATTGTATTTTTAGAAAATAAGGTATTTATTTATTATATATGCTTCTTAAATTGAATTATTATTATTAGGATTAAACAGTTTGTAAATCTTTTTGACATTTGGTTTTTTAAAATCTAAATATCTAAATTAAAATTATTCTAATCTAACTTATGTCAAAGTTCGAATATAGAAGTGAGGTTATGTTTATGTTTTATTTTTATCTAATGTCTAATCTCTTTATTTATTGTACATAATACATATACATTTACTTAATTATATTAGGTTATAAAATAGATATATTAATAAAAGAATGCATTATATCCTCATAAATTATAATGAAATAACCATTTTTATTTTACAAAAATTTGAATTATCGAAAGTTCTCTTAAATTCTCAAAAAATGTAATCATTTTCAAGTATTCTAATAACTTTCAATTTGATACAAATAATTAATTAAAATGTTAAATTCAATGCTGTTTACAGAATCGGATCTTGTTATTTTAATAAATTTTCCTGTCACCAGATGGCGTATCACTGAATTTCGGATCAAAATACAACAATTTTCTAATGCCCATTTTGGCCCAAAGTCTTAGGTTTTAATTATTAAATATTTACTTTGATTAACCAATTGAAGTGTTTATTATTCGTTTAATTTATTTATTTTATTGATTACTTATATACTCAATCCATTTTATAGACGACTTTTTATCATTTTAGTAGTTTTTCACTAATTCAGATTTAGACAGTTAACAAACAATAAAAAGTATTAACACACATTCGACAATTATTTTGTTAACTTTTAGCAAATATTTAAATATCAAACATTCATTAAAGTTCGTTTCTCAATATGATTTTCTCGAACGACAAATGTCCAAAGGACCCAAAGTTTTATTTACAAGTTAGGTTAAGTTAAACTCGAGTTTAGCAGCCGCTTACTGAAGTTGGCTACATTTCACGTGACCACAGAGCGCCAACCTAACCTGACGCGCGAAAATTCAATTATATAATTTAGAATTTACAGAATATATATTGTTTAATATTTAAAACTTATTGAGTTTTTTTAGATTTTGAGACATGTTCTTATATACAACAATATAAATATTATTCTTACGAAATACCGGGGGATTCTTTGAAATTATACATAATAATGTAATACAATAATATTATTACATATAAAGACGTCCTAAAATCCAAAGCAATCCCCCGGTAATTCGTAAGAATAATATTTATATTACTATATTATCTTAAAATCTAAAATAACTCAATAGGTCCTAAACATTAAACAATATATATTCTATAAATTCTAAATTACATATTTGAATTTTCGCGCGTCATGTTAGGTTGGGCGCTCTGTGGTCACGTGACATGTTCTAAAGCCAACTTCAGTACGCTGCTACTAAACTCGAGTTAACCTAGAAATTGCAAAAAGACGGGAAAGAATAAAAAACAGATTTGATATGTGACTAGAATGCAACGGAAAAAAAATTCAACATGGAAAGGAAGCTGAAAATAATGGTAAAGATAAGAAATATATTATTCTTACGATGTTTTTGGCAGCCTTCGACATTTTCCGGCCAATCGCAGGATCGAGCCCTTTCATTGTAAAGAAGACCTCCGATGCAGAGTTGTTCGGTGGCAGTTCCATTCCAACAAGTCCAGTACCTTGTGCAGGAAGTTTCATGGCCAAAAATACCATAAAGCCAGTCACAATGCTCGGCTCCAATTGGAGGATTTGCTTGACGTTTTCCGTCGCAATAATTCGCTCTCCAAGGATAATCGCATCCTTCCGTGACACCTCGATGCTTTCCAGCAAAAACTAATCCATTTGGACAATCAAAAAGCTCGGCACGTCCACTCACACATTCCCAATAACGATCACAATATTCAATATCACCTACGACTCGCGCCTTTGACTGGCAAGGATCCTCTTGTTGCTGCTTTTGTCCTTGGAGTCCTGAAATTTAAAGTTTTATTTTAGTATTTCATTTTGTAATATTTCCTAAATATTTCTTCTTCAATTAAACTCGAAATATACGAAGTTCGACTTTTGTTTGAAGGTTCACTCTATTTTCATAACCTCAAACTAGAAAGTCGATTTTCACAGCAAATAAAAATATTATTCAAAGTAGCGATATTAATTTCGCTGGATGATTATTATTATTACAGTTGGTTATTAATGGAGACATAACATAAAAGGTTAGTGAACTTATTGTTCACTAATATGCTAATGAAAAGGATTAAAATTAAGTATTGAATAATAAAATAGTATTTAAAATGATTGAAAAAATGTAAATATAGAATTGGAATGAAATATATTTATTTTTTGAATGCCAGGAAATTTAAAATACATTTTAATAATTAATTAACATTGTAATTTAAAACTTCTAAGCTTTCTATACTTTTTTAGATGCGAAACAGAAAAAACTTAAATTATATATAAGAATATAAAGCAAATAAAAATATTATTCAAACTAGCGATATTAATTTCGCTGAATGATTATTATTATTACAGTTGTTTATTAATGGAGACATAACATAAAAGGTTAGTGAACTTATTGTTCACTAATATGCTAATGAAAAGGATTAAAATTAAGTATTGAATAATAAAATAGTATTTAAAATGATCGACAAAATGTAAATATAGAATTGGAATGAAATATATTTATTTCTGAATGCCAGGAAATTTAAAATACATTTTAATAATTAACATTGTAATTTAAAACTTCTAAGCTTTCTATACTTTTTTAGATGTGAAACAAAAAAAACTTCAATTATATATAAGAATATAAAGCAAATAAAAATATTATTCAAACTAGCGATATTAATTTCACTGAATGATTATTATTATTTCAGTTGGTTGTTAATGGAGACATAACATAAAAGGTTAGTGAACTTATTGTTCACTAATATGCTAATGAAAAGGATTAAAATTAAGTATTGAATAATAAAATAGTATTTAAAATGATTGAAAAAATGTAAATATAGAATTGGAATGAAATATATTTATTTCTGAATGCCAGAAAATTTAAAATACATTTTAATAATTAACATTGTAATTTAAAACTTCTAAGCTTTCTATAATTTTTTAGATTTGAAACAGAAAAAACTTAAATTATATATAAGAATATAAAGCAAATAAAAATATTATTCAAACAAGCGAAATTATTTTCGCTGAATGATTATTATTATTACAGTTGGTTATTAATGGAGACATAACATAAAATGTTAGTGAACTTATTGTTCACTAATATGCTAATGAAAAGCATTAAAATTAAGTATTGAATAATAAAATAGTATTTAAAATGATTGAAAAAATGTAAATATAGAATTGGAATGAAATATATTTATTTCTGAATGACAGGAAATTTAAAATACATTTTAATAATTAATTAACATTGTAATTTAAAACTTCTAAGCTTTCTATACTTTTTTAGATGTGAAACAGAAATAACTTAAATTATATATAAGAATATAAAGCGAATAAAAATATTATTCAAACTAGCGATATTAATTTCACTGAATGATTATTATTATTTCAGTTGGTTATTAATGGAGACATAACATAAAAAGTTAGTGAACTTATTGTTCACTAATATGCTAATGAAAAGGATTAAAATTAAGTATTGAATAATAAAATAGTATTTAAAATGATTGAAAAAATGTAAATATAGAATTGGAATGAAATATATTTATTTTTTGAATGCCAGGAAATTTAAAATACATTTTAATAATTAATTAACATTGTAATTTAAAACTTCTAAGCTTTCTATACTTTTTTAGATGCGAAACAGAAAAAACTTAAATTATATATAAGAATATAAAGCAAATAAAAATATTATTCAAACTAGCGATATTAATTTCGCTGAATGATTATTATTATTACAGTTGGTTATTAATGGAGACATAACATAAAATGTTAGTGAACTTAATGTTCACTAATATGCTAATGAAAAGGATTAAAATTAAGTATTGAATAATAAAATAGTATTTAAAATGATCGACAAAATGTAAATATAGAATTGGAATGAAATATATTTATTTCTGAATGCCAGGAAATTTAAAATACATTTTAATAATTAACATTGTAATTTAAAACTTCTAAGCTTTCTATACTTTTTTAGATGTGAAACAAAAAAAACTTCAATTATATATAAGAATATAAAGCAAATAAAAATATTATTCAAACTAGCGATATTAATTTCACTGAATGATTATTATTATTTCAGTTGGTTGTTAATGGAGACATAACATAAAATGTTAGTGAACTTATTGTTCCCTAATATGCTAATGAAAAGAATTAAAATAAAGCATTGAATAATAAAATAGTATTTAAAATGATTGAAAAAATGTAAATATAGAATTGGAATGAAATATATTTATTTTTTGAATGCCAGGAAATTTAAAATACATTTTAATAATTAATTAACATTGTAATTTAAGACTTCTAAGCTTTCTATACTTTTTTAGATGTGAAACAGAAAAAAATTAAATTATATATAAGAATATAAAAAAATCAAAGGCTTACATAAAATTTTCAAAGGAATGGATTTTTTTAAAATCAAAGAACGATTAGGAGGAGCATATTTTACCGTTTATTATGCATTTTTTATTTTTAATGTGCGTTGAATGTTTTGTTATGCTGTAAAATAGAAATCTTTATGAAAAACAGGAACTCATCTTAAATTTCTTTATAGAGTTAATGCGATTGTGTAACACAATAAAGTCGTCTGGTATAAACATTTTTTACCCGATTTAGAGAAACTGTAAGAATTTCCTTCTGACAAAATAGGTACAGTGATATGTAATAGATAAAAAAGAATGTCACTGATTAAATAAATGTTTTCCTTAACTTTACAAAATATTCCAATCCCTTGAACAATTTTAATTTTTCTCTGGATACTTTGTTTTCTTTAGAAATTTGAGCTAAAGGTTGATGAAGATGATGATTTAAAATTAATTAAAGATGCTTATTAAAAGTTGATTCTAAAGATGATAATTAAAAGTTGATTAAATGATTAAAAGTTGACTAAAGAGGATAATTAAAAGCGGATTAAATCCGGTAATAAGGGCTAATTAATAAATCCGATAATTAAAAGTATGTTAAAGAGGATAATTAAAAACAAATTAAATTAATTAAAATTATTAAATTAAAACTTGTTAAACAATAAATTTAAAAACTGTAAACACTTTCAATTTAACTTGATAAATATTTTATAGAAAAAAGTTTGAGCACTTTCGATTTCCCGATGAATTTTTAATTCTAAACGAATTATCTGTAACGTTGACTGGTTTCGATAAAAAGAGGAGAAAAACTTCTCTCAGGAGCTACTAATTTCTTTTACTTATCTGGAAGTAACGTATTTATCTTGAGGCATGATAAATTCTCTCAAGTGTCTAAAAACGACTACAAATAGAAAAAAAATTGAAATGGTTTGTTTTCTACGTAACTACAATTTAACGACGAGTTAAATAATGAAAATAAACTTGAAATTTTATTCGTTTAGTTTCGAAAGAATTCATTCTTTTACTCTACTTTTTTTTTCCTTGGAAATATTTTTGAAAATAACTTTTCTGATTCAAAATATAAAAAAGCAAATCAATTTTTTGGTATACAGAACATTATTTTTTATCCGGTTTGAATTTGGAAAATGTTAAATTAATAATTTCGTTTAGTTGAACGTTCGGAACTTCAAGTTTATAAAAATGAGGTGAAGAATTGAGAGGTTTGGATTGAGAAAAAAATGAGAAAAGAGGGATGAGAGTCTGGTGATTAAATTGAAGATAATGAGGAAGAATTAAATAATAAAGGATTAAAATCTTTGCAGGAGAGGAAAGAGGGTCCAATGAAGGTTGCAAGTCAAGGCTAGAAACTTTCACTCTTGAACGCTCTCTTGGGAGCCTAGTTCCAGGACACTTCCCACCTTACTTTATACTATTTACTTTTGCCACATGCCAACCACCGGAATATGTTTTATCCTTGATAGACTTTATTATTTACTTTGTACTCTCTAACCAACTCGAAACCGTTTCTGAAATCACTATTTTTTAAAACTCAAAATTAAAAAATTAAAAAATTAAAAAACTTATTTAATAAAAAATACCCGTGTATCTAAAATAAAAAATAAAAGTTGTTGACTTTATTTAGTCTCAACTAAATTATCAAAACCAAAAATTTGAGGAACAGAAGAATTTAGAAATAATGAAATAAAAATGATGAAATAGAATCCATAAAGGAATGCGTATAAAATCAATAAAAAGTTAAGAAAGACGATAATAAAATGATAAATTTCAAAATAATAACCAATAAAATAAATCGATGAAATAATTAAGTGGAATATAAATAATGTAATTTAAAAATCAATTTTATGAATGTGAGTTCAATAAAACAATCTATTAGATTTTATTATTTCTCAGTTTAGAAATCTAACTTTTGTTGCTCACATCAATCTTATTTTTCAAACTTGAATATTCATCTGACATTTTCATGTCTTTTATCACTCGACATTCAATTAATTATAATCATATGTGAGCAGTGAAAGTGTACCAATAATAATTAACCAAAATAATATTACTTTCTTTTCCAGTTTTTTGATTAATTGCAAGTTTACTTTCACAACTATATCGTTTGTAATTATAAATTCAAGATTTAATGATTGAATTACTTGTCATTTTTTCTTGTTAGTGAAACCATTTATTAATCTCCTTGCGTATACTAAGTATTCATTTGTGCAATATTATCAACATGAATATTAATCAGTCAATAATTAAGTTGTCAATTGATATTTATCACTTTAAAATTTGTCATTATTTACTGTACGATTGTTAATGAAATAATATAAATGTATTTTAATATAATCTGTAAAATAAAAAACCAAAAAAATTGGTAAAATTTAGGTAAAAATTTCTACCCGGAGATTGAACTTAAAACTTTACTAAATTGGTAAATTTATATAATCAAGTTGGTTAATTTTACCAGACTAAGAAATTAATTTTACTTGAATTAAAACTTCAATTTACGCAAATTTTAATCGATTCGTATTTTGATAAAAAAAACTTTCGTATAGAATAAAAATTTATGAATTTGTATTCCTTACAATTCACTTTAGACAAAATGTGAAACTGGATAAAATGGAATTAAAAAATTTCGGTATATATACGATTGACAAGTTTCAATTCCGAATGTGAGATAAAAAGTATTAAAATCAGTTCCTTTTAATCCCATTTGCTAATTTTTGAAATGGATGGGACTGTATTGGTAAAAATTTATATAAATAAATAAATAAAATAAATATTTATTTAGGAAAAAATTTATAAAATTTTAGAATTAAAAAAATTGCAAAAAATAATTGAAATTAAACAAAATAATTCCAAATTTTGCAAATTAATTGAAGAAAAATATTGAAATCAATTAAAAATTACGGAAAGTAATTTAGAAAATCGTAGCAATGTTTTAAAAATAAAGAAAATAATTTAAGTTTAAGGAAAATACTTGAAAATTTTAAAAATAAATTTAAAAAAATTGAATAATGAAAAATTAGAGAAAACAATTAAAAAATGAAAAAAAAAAATGATTGAAAATTGAGATAAACAATTCAAAATTGAAAATAATAATCAAAATTTGAGAAATTAAAAATATTACATCATATATTTTAAAAACAACGTAAGTTGAAGATAATTTAAAAAAAATACTTAAAACTTTCAGAAGTTCATTGAAAAAAAGGAGAAAATAATTGAAAAAACATAAATTAAAATTAAGGAGAAATAATTAAAAACTCTTTGAAAATTACGAAAAAGAACGAAAATAATTGAAAATTTAAGCAAATAATGTAAATATAATAATATAAATAATTGGAAATCAAATAAAATAATTGAAATGTCAGATAAATAATTAAAAATTTTTGAAATTATGAAACAAATGATAAAAAATAAAAATTGAACGAAATACATTTTTGGCAAATTCATGAAAAATGATCTTAAAATTTGAAGAAAATAATTGAAATATGATAGGACAAACAATGACAAGTTGTAAAAAATAAATGACGTTTAGTGAAATAATTGAAAAATAAGAGAATTTTTTTAAATAAAAAAAACAATTGAAATACCAGAAAAATACAAGAAAATCTTAGAAATTAATTGAAAAAATGAGAATAACTAAAAATTGGAGAAAATAATTGAAGAAAGCTAAAAATAATTGAAATTTACGATAATTAATAAAATTTTTTGGAAATTATAAAAATAAGTGAAAATAATTAAAAATTGAAATTTAAGAAAAGTACTTAAAAATTTAAAAGAAAAATTGTTTAATACAGAGTATAATTCACAATCGAGAAAAATAATAAAAATATTATTAAATTAATTCAAAATTTAAAAAAATAATTGAAATATGCTGATAATAATTTAAGATTGAGAAAAAAAATTGAAATATAATGAAAATAATTTAAAAAAGGAAAAATTGAAAACAGTAAATAAAAAATTCGAGAAATTATTTAAAAAATCATAGAATACACGTTTTAAAAAAGAAAATAATTACAAAATTATTTACAAATTTTTAGTTAAAGAAAATGATTAAAAAATCGCAGAAATGATCGAAAATTGAAGAAAATAATTAAAATGTCAAATAAATAGTTAAAATTTTTTAAATTATATAACAAATCAAAAAAAGTGAAAAATGACCGAAATAAAATTTGAAAAATAATTAAAAAATTATTTTTAATTCGAGACATAAAGAAAATAATTGAAATATGATACAGACAATGATAAGTTGTAAAAAATAAATAACATTTAGTGAAAAAAAAGAATTTAAAATTGAAAAAATAATTGAAACATGTTGAAAATGATTAAAAACTTGAAAAAGTAATTGAAAT
This sequence comes from Ganaspis brasiliensis, assembly GCA_037103525.1. Classification (NCBI taxonomy): domain Eukaryota; kingdom Metazoa; phylum Arthropoda; class Insecta; order Hymenoptera; family Figitidae; genus Ganaspis; species Ganaspis brasiliensis. Next base: position 1,547,780 of record JAZKLR010000330.1, on the reverse strand, counting down.
ATGATGAAAATAATTAAAATTTCAGATAAATAATTAAATTTTTTTTATAAATTACCAAAAAATTGTAAATATTGAAAATTGAATGGAATATTAAAAAATAATGAAAATAATTTAAAATATAATTGAAATTTCAGATAAATAGTTTAAAATTTTGGAAATTATAAAACTAATTGAAAATAATTAAAAGTTCAAGAAAATAATGGGAAATTTGAAACAAATATTTAAAGTCTTAGAAAATACTTTTAGAAAATAAGAATAATTAAAAAATTGTGAAAATAATTGAAAAATGAGTTTTAAATTTGAAACTCGAAGAAAAGAATTGAAATATGATAAAAACAATGATTAGTTAAAAGAAATAAATGAAATTTGAAAGAAATAATTGAAAAAATTGTACAATTTTATTAAAATAAAAATAATATAATTGAGATTTCAGAAAAATACATGAAAATCTTAAAAATTAATTGAAAAAATGAGAATAATTAAAAATTGGAGACAATAATTGAAGAAAGCTAAAAATAATTGAAATTTACGATAACTAATAAAATTTTTTGAAAATTATAAAAATAAATAAAAATAATTAAAAATTGAAATTTAAGAAAAGTACTTAAAAATTAAAAAAAAAATTTTTTTTTGATAATGAGTATAATTATTCACAATAGAGGAAGATAAAAAAAATATTATAAAATTAATTCAAAATTTAAAAAAATAATTGAAATATGCTAAAAATAATTTAAGATTGAGAAAAAAAAATTGAAATATGATGCAAATAATTTACAAAAGGAAAAATTTAAAACAGTAAATAAAATTTTAGAGAAATAATTGAAAAAATAATAGAATACATGTTTAAAAAAAGAAAATAATTACAAATTTACTTACAAATTTTAAGTAAAAGAGAATGATTAAAAAATCTCAGGAATTATCGAAAATTGAAGAAAATAATTGAAATTCCAGATAAATAATTGAAATTTTTGAAAATTAACCCAAAATAATTAGAATAATTGAAAAATCGTTTGAAACATGGAAAATTGATGACAATAATCTAAATTTGAAATAATAACTGAAAGTTTATGAAATTAATTTTAAAAAAATTGAAAATAATAATTGAAAAATGATAAAAATAATGGTTAATTAAAAAAAATCATTTAAATTTGCAATGAATAATATGAAATTTAGGAGTAAATAGTTAAATTGATTTATTGTCAAGGGAAAAATAATTAAAGTTGAAAAAGTGATTGAAAAAACTAAACAAAATGACTGAAATTTGAAAAAGGTAAATTTAGGATTTAGGGAAATAATTTAATAATAATTAAAAATTGCAGAAAATAATTGAAAATTGATAAAATGAAGGAAGGAATTATGCTTGTAAATTATTATATTTATTGGGGCCCCATTTTATTTTTTGCCCCAGGGCCATTTTTCTCCCAGTTACGCCACTGGTTTCATTTAGGGTTATTGAAAAAAGGGGATTTCCCGAATTTAATAGAAAAAATACCGAGTACCAAATATTTTAAATAATTTTACAACCCAAAAACTTGACAAACTTTTCCCGCATTTAACAGCGCAAAATTTTAAATAATATATCAAGAAAGTAGCTGTGAAGTTAATTTTTTTTGGAATCTTGAAAAGAACACAGGTAAGTTCGTTTTAACATTTGGATCATTGTATTTAGTCCTGCTGCTTAAAAGTTATATACTTTTTATTTAATAACTTTTTAAATATTAAAATTCTAAAAAAAATACCCTAAAATAGAAATATTCCTTATATTTTTCTGAGCACTGTAAAAAAAATAAAACCATGATATGACTGACAGAACCGAAGATATTGCTATTTCAATTTTTTTCCGAAATTTCAATTCTCGTAAATTAATATTTTAACCTAAATATTTATATAAAACATTATATTATTTTGATTCTGGTGCCCTCAGAGTTTGGCTTTACACACAATGATCTCCATTTATTATTTTTATTCCCATTTTATTATTACTATTATTATCGTAATTATTACAATTTTCATTTTACGACTAGAATCAGTATTATTATGATAATAATATTTGATTTATGAGTTAAATTTTTTTTGTCCACCTATAGAAATGAGAGATTTTCCGGGAATAAAATTGAGAAAAGTACAATTATCAAGTAGGCAAGGAACTAATGTGTGTAATGGATTACCGCACATACTTGTCGGTTACAAACACCTCCATATAATAAGGAAACCAGTTTTAAATATAAATCCCACCTTGCAACTCTTTACTTTCGCCGATCCCGTCATAGAGACACATCTTATCGACGCGTGACTTTACCATTCCAACTTCAATATTTTACAAAACAAGAAAAGCTTCCAGAATTATCTCAGGCTTTAATTGCACCTCTTATTGGCAAAATTTGCCTTAATTGCAGCTCAAATTAGTTTTTGATTAACTGCAATTTTCAATCATTAGTGTCAGGCAAATAATTAGCTTAGCTCGCATTTTATCAGCTTCAATTTTTAATTCAAACTGGTGAATTAGATTAGCTTCATTTTTACCTTAAATTAGAATTTTGCCGAACAATTTTTTATTATTTCTGTTTAATGCTCTTTGCCGAGTCGATGTTGGATTTTTTGTTGAAATCATTTGTGAAAATAAGCTATTAGAATGGTCAGTTTGGAAAGATTAAATTTCGAAAGAATTGAATTGATGACTGGATTTGCATGTGGATTTTAATTAAACAGTTTCTTAACTGGTCGTCATTTGCAGACTTAATGGAAACCTAATCGAGTGCATCGCTGAAATTTAATTGGTTTCTTTGAGAGAAGCGATGCGTTTTAATGAAAAGTGCTCTCGGCTAACGAAAACAAAAAAAAGATAATGAGTTAGGTTTGGTTTTATATAGTACCTTTCAAAAGTGGTTTATTTTTTGACGATTGTTTTTTATCAGAGTATTTGAATAATGGTATTTTAAAATAATTCATGTTGAATATTCAAGAAATATTTAGTATTTGTTTAGAAAAAAATAGTAAACAAACATTTGGTGAATACTTTGTGAATGTTTAAGAAATATATTTGGAGAATATTTAGTAGATATTTAGAAAAGTTATAACAATTTTTGATAATAGTTAGGCAAATTGAATGAAAACTTGCAGATAGTGCTTAACAATTGTTTAACAAACATTTGACAAAGATTCACTTAACAATCATCTAAAGTTTAACAAACACTTAGCAAACATTTAAGAAACATTAAACAAACATTTCGCAATCGTTTAGTAAACACAAAATAAACATTTGTAAACTTTTAGCAAATATTTAAAAGCATATTTATCGAACGTTTATGAAACCATTGTTAAAGATTTAACAAAAATCTGTAAAACGTTTAATAAACGTTTACAAACATTTGCCAAACAATTAGAGAATGTTTAACAATCATTCTGTAAACATTTAGCAAACATTTAGAAGCATTTATCAAATGATTATTAAACCTTTGTTGTACATTTGGCAAACAATTGGCAAACAATTATTTAGCAAAAATTGAACAAACACTTGGTACATCTTCAGTAAAGATTAAGTCAATATTTAAAAGATTATTAAAATAAAAAACATTTGAGAGACATTTAGGAAACATTTAGTAAACATTTAGAAAATATTTACATACATTAACACACATTCAGCAATCATTTTGTAAACCTTTGGCAAACATTTAAACCAAAATTATTAAATGCTTATCAAACCTTTGCTTAACATTTAACAAAAACTTGTCAATTGTTTAACAAACGTTTACAAACATTTGCCAAACCATTAGCAAATATTAAACAATCATTCTGTAAACATTTAGCAAACATTTAAAAGCATTTATTAAATGATTATTAAACCTTTGTTGAACATTTGGCAAACAATTATTTAGTAAAAATTGAACAAACACTTGGTACATCTTCAGTAAAGATTAAATCAATATTTAAAAGAGAATTAAAACAAAAAACATTTGAAAGATATTTGTCAAACATTTAATAAACACTTAGCAAACATTAACAAGCATTAACACACATTCATCAATCATTTTGTAAATCTTTAGCAAATATTTAAACCATAATTATTAAATGCTCGTCAAACCTTTGCTTAACATTTAACAAAAACTTGTCAATCGTTTAACAAACGTTTACAAACATTTGACAAACAATTAGCAAATGTTTAACAATCATTCTGTAAACATTTAGGAAACATTTGAAAGCATTTATCAAATGATTATTAAAAGTTTTGTTGAACATTTGGCAAACGTTAGCAATCAAACCTTTGCTTAACATTTAACAAAAACTTTTCAAACGTTAATCAAACGTTTACAAACATTTGCCAAACAATTAACAAATGTTTAACAATCATTCTGTAAACATTTAACAAACACTTAAAAGCATTTATCAAATGATTATTAATCTTTGGTTGAACATTTGGCAAACGTTAAAAATCAAACCTTTGCTTAACATTTAACAAAAACTTTTTAAACGTTTATCAAACGTTTACAAACATTTGCCAAACAATTAACAAATGTTTAACAATCATTCTGTAAACATTTAACAAACACTTAAAAGCATTTATCAAATGATTATTAATCTTTGGTTGAACATTTGGCAAACGTTAAAAATCAAACCTTTGCTTAACATTTAACAAAAACTTTTTAAACGTTTATCAAACGTTTACAAACATTTGCCAAACAATTAACAAATGTTTAACAATCATTCTGTAAACATTTAGCAAACATTTTAAAGCCTTTATCAAATGATTATTAAACTTTTGTTGAACATTTGGCAAACGTTAAGCAAACGTTTAGCAACTATTTATCAAAAATTGAACAAACATTTGGTACATCTTTAGTAAAGATTAAGTCAATATTTGAAAGATAATTAAAATAATAAACATTTGAAAGAGATTTGTCAAACATTTAGTAAATATTTAGCAAACATTAACAAGCATTAACACACATTCAGCAATCATTTTGTAAACTGTTGGCAAACATTTAAACCATAATTATTAAATGCTGATCAAACCTTTGCTTAACTTTTAACAAACACTTGTTAAACCTTTAACAAACATTTACAAACATTTAAGAATCATTTATAAACAACATTTAGCATTTAGCAAAACATTTAGCAAACATTGTAAGAAACATTTATGCACCAATCATTCAGCTACCATTTAACAAACATTTAAAAATCATCCATTAATCCTTTAGTACCCATTGTGCAAAAATTATAAATGATTCAATCTCATAAATTGGCATTATACAAAGTAAATTTTAAGAAACAAACAAGGGATATCCTTTATAAAAAGTAAATAATTTATATTATCTTCGATTAAACTAAATATCTATCCAAATTGATATTCAATTCACCCTGAACAAAGGATTAAGATGATATTTACAATCTCATAATCCACTTTTGAAAGGGAACGGTTCATTTTGAAAGAGACTGGGAGAAATATCGTTTTACTTGTAATACTTCCATCATTAATTCTAGATCGAAGCCTATTACCATTTTATAGGAAATATACCATAGAAAAATCATTGCACGATCTAGGCCTCATTTTTAATATCTTTCTCGGTCAACGACTCGATCGATTATATCGAGAATTACATCCTCTTAATAACGAAATCCACTGATGTAATCTCGGAAACACTCGAGGTTAGTAAAAGTTTTATATCGTTCAGGAATAAATAATAAACAGAATTCCTCTGCCTTTTTAGCTGATGAAATCCCGATGACGACTTTTGGGAAAGTTAAAAATATGATATAATGATTTAAAAGTTCAAAAATCATTAACAATTCATCCCGAATTTTGCACATTTGCTCCATTAATTCATAATTATTCTCATCTCACTTAAAAGTACGACAATTTTTGAATTCAATTTTCTTTCTAATTTTTCAATTGAGCATAGAAACAGTCGACAATTGAATAAAACTCCACCTGCTGAACCTAAGCACAGGAATGATAAACGAGTATGTAAATTTGCCCGAGCCAGAAGCAAATACTCCAAGGAAGAAAAATACTTTTACTTTCTTCAGTGTGGCCTCGAGCAAGTCAGCGGATAAATCATTGACCCTTTCACTGGGCAAATATCTAAATCACGCCACTTCCTTTTTTACATTCATATAACCTTGACCGCGAATGTAATAATCACTGACAGAAAAAAAAAAACATTGTCTAATAAAAATTTTGATGATTAATATATAAAAACGACATTTTGTAAGAAATTGACGAGTTTCATCACTGATCCAATTTTCGATTATTAAAATATTGTTTGGTAAGAGATGTGTGGGCTTGTTATGAGGCAAGATTTGCGTGTAGGTGATCCTGGAGACATCTTTTAGGCTCTTGTGAATTACGCAAGAATTATAAGACGAGGTTTGCAGTCGAGGCACTGGGTTACTTTCCCTTCCTTTACAACTCCGTAAACAGTGTTCGTCTAATAATGTTTACGATCCCTAGAAAATTTTCTTGCTGCTGTGTCTCGTCGAGGCGAGGCTGCTGGGTCCCGCCTTTCCTTTATACGTACTATTATAATATATAGTTTATTTCTATATACATATATAGAGATTATATTCCTTCCGCAGAAAGTGCAATGTTCAATTCTTGCCGTGTCGATCCAATCGTAAACAGATCACGAGCTTTTATTTTCAGTTTATCGTTTTATTTTATTTTCATTTCTATTTTTTTTTTCTTTTTCTGTATTTCGACGGGTGTTACGAAAAAAAACAACTTTATTTCGCGCTTGCACGAAAACTAACACTCCTGATTTTTTAATCCTAAAAACAAATTTTTGGGTCAAAAAACACATTTGTTATATTTATTTTCGAAATAAATGTTATGATACAAAAGAAAAATATCAACAAAACTAATTTCTTTCTATAGAAAACATCAAATGAAAACTGTGTTTTTGGTTAGAATTTCAACGAAAGTGTTTTTTTTCGTGATTTTTTTTCATCGATTTTTCCTACTTATTTCACTGGAAAAAAGATTTGGAATGCGAAACAAAAGTTTCGTTGGCTCGAGCAAATTATCAATGAGATTTTTTAAAAAAGCAAATTAATGAATAGTTTTGAATCGGAGGTATTTTTAATAAGTGATTTCCTATTAATACAAAATTTATTGAATCGGATTTGGCAATTATCGGTTTGGAAATTTTGAGGTTAGATTGTCATGTTTTTTTTACAAAATTTCGAATTTTTAATTAATTGAGCTAAAAGAAAAAAACCCTTGGAAAATTAAAATGATTAATCGGAAATTTTCTTTTAAGAAAGCAGATTCAGAAAAAGTGTTTTTATTTCCGGGGTATAGATAAAAGTTTTCAAAATTTAATAAATTCGTTTTTTGTTATTTCTAGAAATTTAAGCAAAGGGCATTTCTCACATAACCAATAAAGTCAATTTTAAGATAGCAACATTGTAAAACAAATTTAGAATTGTAAAAATGTAAAAAAAAATTATTGAATGTTTTTTTCGATTTAAGACGATTTTGTTTTTAATTAAAGTCCATCAAAAATAATTAGGTTATAGGTTTTGGTAATTGTTTCTACTTAACACAAATAAATTTATAAATCGTTTTGATAAAATCCAGATATTTTTTAATTGAAAATACTAATAAAATTTTGTCTTTTAATCAATCAGTATGAAACATCGATTTTGAGGTTAGGTTGCAGACTTTTGCTTTTTTATGAATAAGTTTAATAACTGTTTTACAAATATAGCTTTTACTCACAAAACTGAAGAATTTTTAAGTAAAGAATGTTTATTGATTTAAACTATTAATTAAATTAGAATAAATTAACTTTCTATAAGAATCTGTTTTGAGTCATTTGCTCAAAAAATTATTATTCAATACGATTTATTATCGAACTTTCACAGTTTTACGATATCCTTATTTAACACATTTTAATAATTTCATTGTAAAACTTTTCTTGTAAAGAGAAAAAAAACACTCGTCATATTTATGACAATATAGATAGACGAGTGTTGATATAAATCGCACTGGTCGCGCATGCGCCATACATATTTAGTACTGCCAACATTTTAAACTCAAATAAAATTAAACATTAATTACTCAATAAAAATATTTTGTTATGATTACATTGTTAATTTTTTCAGTGTTTACATTTTATTTTGATTATTTTTTCATAGACTATTTTCCTGTTTTAATTCTTGTTTGAATAATTTTATTCTTTTCTATCTCTTGTCTATTTTAGATATATTTATGAGTATAATAATTCTGACAAATTTTATGTAAAAGGAAATAAATCAAAGTTCAATAATTAAGACTTTTTGGTAAATTATTTAACTTTTGGTGTAGTGTTAAGTATTTTTTAAAATTAGTCTCTCTCTTTCCCTCTTTCTTTGGTTTTTAAAATTAATAAAAAATAAATTTGAATTATTGAAAAGTCTTCTGTTAAACCGCAAATTAGTAAATATTTCCACTAATTATTGGTAAAAATTGTCACTTGTTTCAGTCACTTATTATTTATTTTTTTCTAATCTTTCGGTAAAAATAACTAAAGAAAGAAAAAATTTTCACTGATTTTGATTTTTCATCAATTTAAATATAGACATTAATTTTTTACAGGAACAGACTAAAAAATTCTACATTTTTGTTAAATTCCAATTAATTAATAATTAATTGACAAAACATGAATTTTTTTACCTAAACCGAAAATTGGTTCTTTCTTTACAAATTCTAGTCAAATTTCGGTTTTCAAATCCCGATGTTTTTAAAAAGTAATTTTGGTAATACTAATTGAATATAATTTCAATTAGTTAAATACCGAACTACCAATTAAATTGATAAATTCTATACTATTTCAGATTTTAAGCAGAGGCGTAACTGGAAGGTCAAGGGCCCCCGGACAAAAAAGAAAATAGGGCTCCAATTATATATAATAATTTACAAGTTTAATTCATTCATTCCTCCATTCATTCTGTCCACATCTGAAATTTGTCACTAGATGTATTTTTCTTTTAAAATTTAAAATTTTAAATCATAGTTCACCTTTTTTAAAATGTTTTTAAATTTTAAATTTATAGTTATTTTAATTTCTTCAAATTTCAGTTAATATGAACTTGCATTGATTAAAAGTTCAATTAATTCACATTTCAAAAGTACTAAATTAGAAGTAATTAAAAAAATTCTTCGATTTTTAATAATTCTTTTCTATTATGATTTAAATTACTAAAACTACAATTTTGTACTATTTTTATCATTTTTCAATAATTTTCTAATGCTGAAAAAAAAATTATGCATTTTTTCTAATAATTTCTTCAACTTTTAATTATTTTAATTATTTTTGCAAAATTTTCAAAACTTGCATTTATTTATCTAAAATTTTAATTATTTTCAACAGTTTTCGATTATTTCTGCAATTTTTTACTTATTCTCTTAAAAAAAAATTTTTAAGTTTTGTAATTATTTTCTTTTTTTAAACACACATTGTCTGTTTTTTTTAATTATTTCTCTCAAATTTTATTAACTGCTTTCAATATATCATGTATAAATTATATTCATCATATTTCGATTATTTTTCAGAATCTTAAATTATTTTCAGCATTTTTAAATTATTTTTTCCAATTTTGAGTTAATTTTATAATTATTTAATTATTTTCTTCGATTGTTAATTATTATTCTCATTTTCTCAATTTATTTTCTAAAATTTTTAAGTATTTTTTTAAAATTTCAATTATTTTCATCAATTTTCGATTATTTATGCAACTTTTTAATTATTCTCTTTTATTAAAAAATTTTAAGTAATTTTGTAATTGTCTTCTTTTTTTAAACCTATATTCTATAATTTTTTTCAATTACATCACTCAACTTTTTTTACTGTTTTCAATTTTTCATATTTAAGTTATCTTCAACAAATTTCAATTATTTTTTTCAATTTTGAATTAATTTTCAATATTTTTAAATTATTTTTTCCAATTTTGAGTTAATTTAATAAGTATTCAATTATTTTCCTGGATTGTTAATTATTATTCTCATTTTCTCAACTTATTTTCTAAAATTTCAATTATTTTAATCGATTTTCAATTATTTTTGGGACTTTTTAATTATTCTCTTTAATGAAAAAATTTTAAGTAATTTTGTAATTATCTTCTTTTTATAAACACATATTGTGTGTTTTTTTTCAATTATTTCTCTCAAATTTTATTTACTTTTTTCAATTTTTCATATTTAAGTTATCTTCAGCATATTTCAATTATTTTTTCAATTTTGAATTAATTTTATCATTTTTTAATTATTTTCCTCGTTTTTAATTCCTCTTATTTCTTTTAATTTATTTTTAAAACTTTAATTATTTTTTTAATTTAAAAAATTTCTGTAATTCTTCCAATTACATATTTTACTCAAATGTCATTTATTTTTTACAACTTATCATTGTTTGAATCACATTTCAATTATTTTTTAACATTTATTTCCTTAAATTTAAAATTTTTTCATTTGTTTCATTATTTCAAAATGTTTAAATTACTTTTCTGACATTTCCATTATTTCATTCAATTTTCGATTAGTTATATTATTTTTTTTCTTCAATTTTGGATTACTTTTGTTCTTATTCATAATTTCCAAAAATATTTTAATTATTTCATTTTATTTAAAAATTGTTTTCCTCAATTTTAAATTATGTTTATATTTTTTTACCTTTTTTCTCTAATTTTTAAATTTTTTCTTTTTTCTTCAATGAGTTTCTGAAAGTTTTAAGTATTTTCTTTATTGAAAATAAATTATGTAATTTTTTCAATTATTTTCTTAAATTTTAATGATTTTTTTTTAATTTTATATTATTTATCTTATTTTTCAAATATTTTCTCTAGTTTTTCATTATGTAATGTTTTTTAAATTATTTTAAAGATTTTAAACTCTTTTTCTCAAATTTAAATTATTTTCTTTATTTTTAAAACATTTCAATGATTTTTAAAATTACTTTTTCCAATTTTTAATTGATTACGTTTGTTTTTTCAATTAATTTGCCAAATTTAATTTATTTTATTTATTTATATAAATTTCTTTTTAATAATGAAGGTCTATTAGGGTTGACCAAGGGCCACTGATTTTATGACTAAGTAGTTTAAATTAAATTACAATGACAATATTAAATAAATATTTAATGATTTAATAAAAAATAAATACAAATTTATTTAAAAAAAAAACAAAAGGGCGATTTTGGGTAAAATTTAAAATAACTCCAAATGTGCAAAAAAACAAAAGATGAAAAATCACCTGCACCAAATTTTATTCCTTTCTTTTTGTTCTTCTTAATAGTAAATAATAAGTTACATTAATAATAAAACATAATACAATAAAAATTAATAGTATTCAGAGCATCAAAAAAATTGTACAGATTGAGGGAAGAAAAAAAAAGGACACATGGAAAGACAATAATTAAAAAGATATATTAATAATGAAAAATAATATACAATAAAAATAAATAGAATTCAGATTATCAAAAAATTGTATAGAGTGGGGTAAGAAAAAGAAAAAAAAAAGGACACATGGAAAGACAGAGAGAGTAAAACTGTCGGCTGAGCTACTTTCATATTTTCACCCGTTGAGACGCAAGAGAAAGTTCTTTGGATGTGTGAAACTCGATGATTGCCCACTATTGTCTTTATGAAGATGATGCACACTAATTACATTGAGATGTGGTGCTTGGACAACTGATGACAAGTGATCATTTCAAATCTAGGACAAACTCTCTTCGTCTATAAAAAAAAAAAACTTTTTCCTCCTCGCTGAATTCCTGTCTCCATTTACAACAATATTATCGCGATTTATTATCATAATTTCTTTATATCTTGGGAAATTTTCACATTCATATTCATTTATTCATTATTATATCATTAATTCATTTATCTTATCAATTTTCTTAATTAAAAACTTCCTTTTACATTTGTTTCCTTAATTGATTAACGTGAATGTGTTTTTTTAATTTTATCACACATAAACTCATTTTTCCAGTTATCAATTTTCTAGATCATCTTCTTTTATGTACCGTGAAAGTGGATCGAGAAAAAAGTCAATCAATCTTTTCATTATAAAGTGTAGATAAAATTTTCACTTTCTGTTTTTTTTTTTCAATTTTCTGTACAATTTTCGGGCATTTTTTGAAAAATGTTTTTTTTGTAAAAGGGTATATTTATGTGGTTTTTTTTGCGGTGAATTTTAAATGCTTTATAGTGTAATTAAGTCACTTTCGCAAAAAGCGTAGCACTGACCTTTAAGGAGGTCTGATAAAGTCTCAATGGAATGTGAAATTTATGTATGAATATCGAAAGTTATATTCGTGCGGTTAATTATTTGCAATTTAACTGAAAGGGAATTGAGAGACAAGTTGATGGGAAGTTGTGTATTAATGAAATGAAAAAGGAAGAAAATAATTGAAATGAGATTCAATTAAAAATTGAAAAGAATAATTGACATCTATTGAGAAGAAAATGATCCGTGCTAGTTGTGAAAAATGAAAGTGAAATCGGAGATTGAAAAAAGAACGAAGGTGTGAAAATAATAAAAAAGAAAAAAAAAAAGAAATCAGTTTAATAATCTAAGCTCGAAGATCAGGTTTGAATTAATCAAGATTGATTTATTATCGGGAATTTGTTAAACTGAATAATTTAATAAAATAGTTGTATTATCTAATGGAAATCTATTATCTATTATCTATTTTCCTGAATGTTAAAAAAAACAGACGAAAATGAAAATTGGAATACGAAAATGGAAATTAGTTGAATTCGAAAATAAAAATGAGAAAATTAGGAAAATAAAGAAAGATAAAGAGAGAAAATGAAAATAAATTGAAAAAGTGAGAAAAAAAAGGAAAAATAAACATCAATATTGAGAAATGTAAAGAAAATTACAACAAAATAATTAAAATTGTATAATTTGGATTATATAACAAGAAATGCAAATAGGTAAATGAATATTTATGTACCAATGAAATCAGTCATCACTTGAGTAATAAATTAGGAACTAAAAATAGAAAATTAAAAGGTTAAAGCCCACAAATTATTTGTGAAGTTGAGAAAAATGTATAATGAGAGGAAAAAGTAAATATACATAGTTGTAAAAGGAAAAATAAATTTTTAAAAAAATATAAGTACTTTCTCTATAAGGAAGCAGTGAATGAAAAAATTGAAATAATAATAATATTGAAGTTGAGTCAGGTCAATAATAGTAATAATGTTTAAAAGTAATAATAATAAGTAATAATAATAATTAATAATAATAATAGTAATAAAAATAATAGCAATAATAATATATACTCATATTCATTGAGAAAAAATTGTATTTAAAAAAAATACATCCAAAAATCTTACATTTAAAAAAATTACACTCAGAAAACAATGACATTGGGAAAATTGTAAAATTTCGGTAAAAGTAAAAAACTCCTTTTTTCTTGTAAAGTGTAAAATAGAAAATGAAAGAAAAAATCAAAAAATGGTGAAAATCAAAGAACACGGTTATTAGCGAAAAATCAGATGCAATTATGTAAACATACAAAATGTAAACTTGTAAATCGGAAGTAAAAGTATAAAAAACTTAGAAGTCGTAAATAACAAAAACACACTCAAAATAAAAAAAAAAAGGAACAGTGAAAAGGAACTATTCTAGAAATAGAAAAAAGTCAAAAACATAAACTCACTAAATGTTTACATTCTAATCCTTAAAAAAATCACAGAATAAAAGACAAGCGGCACTAAAAATACAAAATGGTAAACGATTAAAAAAAAGAATAATAAAAAACACTAGTATAACAACCCGGTAAAAAAAACTTGAATCCAGAAAGACAATAATCGCTAAAATACGTAAAAAACTTGCCAAAAAATAAAGAAGTAAATAAAATGAAGAATGAATAAAATGAGAAATAAATCATTCGAAATTGTGAAGAAACTATTGTTTTTTGAATTAAAAAAAAAAGTGATAACAACAGTGAATAAAATGAGGAATATTTGAAGGTCACGGAGAAAAGAAATAAAATAATGGAAAAAAAAATTGAAAAAGTGAGTTAAATGGTAGAAATAACTCACCATGGGCAAAAAGAAGCACCAGGAAAAGTGAAGCAACTTGTTGTGGCACCATTCTATGGTCTTTTTTGTAATTAGTCCGACGTTGGTACCATTAAATGGTACAGGACGTTTAAAAAAATGAATAGGCAACTCCTGAAGAAGAGGAAGAAGCCTCGGATGATGGGTTTTCGTGTCGGGACTGGTCACTGGGAGAGCCGTTTGGCTACGGGTCTTATATGAGCTCCCCACTCTTCTGGTCCGATCTCTGCCTCCAGAGGAAGGCTTCTTAGACTTTAGAGACACACTCGACTTCTTTGATCAGACATTATAGACACTTCTGGGTTTTAAGGGGCGCATTATTATTCTCCAAATTTTATTTTGGACAATTTTTATTTCTTTGAAATAAATACCTTAGAGAAGACAGAAATATTTGTAATAATTTTTATGCATTGGAATTTTCTCGTTATATCAATGGCGTAAGTGTTAAGGGGCCCTTGAGCTCAGGGGGCCCTTGGTCTACCCTAATAGACCTCCATTATTAAAAATAAATTTATAATATATAAAATAAATTACATTTTGCAAAATGAAAAAAAAACGTAATCAATTAAAAATTGGAAAACGGGATTTAAAAAATCATTGAAATGTTTTAAAAAGGAAAGAAAATAATTTAAATTTAAGGAAAAAAATTTAAAATCTTAAAAGATGAATTGAAAAAAAATTAAATAATGAAAAATTAGAGAAAATGTTTGAAAATTAGGATAAGTAATATAAAATTTAAAAAAATCATTCAAATTTTGAGAAAATAATTGAAAAAATTACATAATTTATTTTAAATGAAGAAAAGTTAAAGATTAAGAAAAATACTCAAAACTTTCAGAAATTCATTGAAGAAAAAGAAAATATTTAAAAATTAGAGAAAATAAGTAAGAAATATAAAGATAATTTAAAATTGAGGAGAAAAATTGTTAAATAAAATGAAATAATTAAAATCTTTTTGGAACTTATGAAAAAGAACGAAAGTAATCCAAAATTAAAGAAAATAATAAAAATAATTGAAAATTGAATGAAATAATGAAAATGTCAGAAAAGTAGTTTAAAATTTTTGAAATAATGAAACAAATGAAAAAATGTTAAATTTAAGGAAATAAATGTTAAAAAATAACTGAAATGTGATCCAAACAATGATAAGTTGGAAAAAATAAATGACCTTTGACTAAAATAATTGAAAAAAATACACAGATTTTTTGTAAATAAAAAAAATTATTTAAGTTTGAAAAACCAATTAAAAGAAATAAGAGTAACCAGAAATTGGAGAAAAGAATTAAAAAAAGCTAAAAATAGTTGAAATTCACGATAATTAATAAAAAAAAATGGAAATTATGAAAACAAATGAAAGTGCCTAATTATAAATTGAAGAAACTAATTGAAATTTTAGAAAAATTCTTAAAAATCTTAGAAAATGAGAAAAATAATTTAAGTGGAGGAAACAATTAAAAAAATGATAAAATTAATTCAATGTTGAAAAAAATAATTGAAATATGCTGAAGATAATTTAAATAAAGAAAATTATAAACAGTAAATAAAATTTAAGTGATATAATTGAAAAAATCATAGAATATATGTTTAAAAAAAGAAGATACTTACAAAATTACTTAACATTTTTTAATTAAAAAGTCGCAGAAATAATTGAAAGTTGGTGAAAATAATTGAAGTTTTAGAAAATAATTTAAAAACTCACATAATTTATTTTAAATGAAGAAAAATTGTGAAAAATACTTAAAACTTTCAGAAATTCATTGAAGAAAAAAGAAAATATTTAAAAATTAAAGAAATTAAGTAAAAAAATATAAACATAATTTAAAATTGAGGAGAACAATTTTTAAATAAAATGAAATAATTAAAAACTTTTCGGAAATTATGAAAATTAACGAAAGTAATCCAAAATTAAAGAAAATAATAGAAATAATTGAAAATTGAATGAAATAATGAAAATGTCAGAAAAGTAGTATAAAATTTTTAAAATAATAAAAAAAAAAATGAAAAAATTTAAAATTTAAGGAAATAAATGTTAAAAAATAATTGAAAGAATGATTTTAAAATTTGAAAGTTGAAAGAAATAATTGAAATCTGATCCAAACAATGATAAGTTGGAAAAAATAAATGACATTTGACTAAAATAATTGAAAAAAATACACAGATTTTTTGTAAATAAAAAAAATTATTTAAGTTTGAAAAACCAATTAAAAGAAATAAGAATAACCAGAATTGGAGAAAAGAATTTAAAAAAGCTAAAAATAATTGAAATTCACGATAATTAATAAAAAAAAATTGAAATTATAAAAACAAATGAAAGTGCCTAATTATAAATTGAAGAATCTAATTGAAATTTTAGAAAAATACTTAAAAATCTTAGAAAAAGAGAAAAAAAAATTAAAAAAGATAAAATTAATTTAAAATTGAAAAAAAAATTTAAATATGCTGAAGATAATTTAAATATGAAAAATTGAAAAGAGTAAAAAAAAATTAGAGTGAAAGAATTGAAAAAATCATAGAATGTATGTTTAAAAAAAGAAGATAATTACAAAATTATTAAAATAATTTTAATTGAAGAGAATAAATAAAAAATCTCAAAAATAATCCAAATATGATGAAAATCATTAAAACTTTAAAAAAATACTTAAATATTTTAGAAAATAAGTTTAGATAATGAAAATAATAATTAACAATCCAAGAAAATAATTAAATACTTAAAAAATTACCTCAATATTGGAAAAAATAATTTAAAAATGATGTAAATAATTAAGGATTGGGAAAAATAATCGAAATATGATAAAAATAATTTTAATATGATATATTGAAAACAGTTAATAAAATTTCAGAGAAATAATTGAAAAAAACACACAATATCTGTTTAAAAAAAGAAAATAGTTACAAAACTTAAAAAAAAATTTTTAAAGAGAATAAGTAAAAAATCGCAGAAATAATCGAAAACTGATGCAAATAATTGAAATTTAAAATAAATAAATGCAATTTTTAAAAATTATGCAAAAATAATTAAAATAATTAGAAATCGTAGAAAATAATAGAAAAAATGCAGAATTTATTTTTCAGCATTAGAAAATAATTGAAAAACCGTTCAAAACATGGAAAATTGATGACAATAATTTAAATTTGAGATGATAACTGAAAATTTCGGAATGTAATTAAAAAATAATAAAAATATGAAAAGATGGAGAAAAGAATTGAAAAAAGCTAAAACTAATTGAACTTCAAAATAATTACCAAAAAAAATTTGGAAATTATGAAAACAAATGAAAGTGCCTAATTATAAATTGAAGAAACTAATTGAAATTTTAGAAAAATACTTAAAAATCTTAGAAAATGAGAAAAATAATTTAAGTGGAGGAAACAATTAAAAAAATGATAAAATTAATTCAATGTTGAAAAAAATAATTGAAATATGCTGAAGATAATTTAAATAAAGAAAATTATAAACAGTAAATAAAATTTGAGTGATATAATTGAAAAAATCATAGAATATATGTTTAAAAAAAGAAGATACTTACAAAATTACTTAACATTTTTTAATTAAAAAGAATAATTAAAAAGTCGCAGAAATAATTGAAAATTGGTGAAAATAATTGAAGTTTTAGAAAATAATTTAAAAACTCACATAATTTATTTTAAATGAAGAAAAATTAAAGAAAAATTGTGAAAAATACTTAAAACTTTCAGAAATTTATTGAAGAAAAAATAAAATATTTAAAAACTAAAGAAATTAAGTAAAAAAATATAAACATTATTTAAAATTGAGGAGAAAATTTTTTAAATAAAATGAAATAATTAAAATCTTTTCGGAAATTATGAAAACTAACGAAAGTAATCCAAAATTGTAGAAAATAATAGAAATAATTGAAAATTGAATGAAATAATGAAAATGTCAGAAAAGTAGTATAAAATTTTTAAAATAATAAAAAAAAATGAAAAAATTTAAAATTTAAGGAAATAAATGTTAAAAAATAATTGAAAAAATGATTTTAAAATTTGAAAGTTGAAAGAAATAATTGAAATCTGATCCAAACAATGATAAATTGGAAAAAATAAATGACATTTGACTAAAATAATTGAAAAAAATACACAGATTTTTTGTAAATAAAAAAAATTATTTAAGTTTGAAAAACCAATTAAAAGAAATAAGAATAACCAGAAATTGGAGAAAAGAATTTAAAAAAGCTAAAAATAATTGAAATTCACGATAATTAATAAAAAAAAAATTGACATTATAAAAACAAATGAAAGTACCTAATTATAAATTGAAGAAACTAATTGAAATTTTAGAAAAATACTTAAAAATCTTAGAAAAAGAGAAAAAAAAATTAAAAATGATAAGATTAATTTAAAATTGAAAAAAAAATTGAAATATGCTGAAGATAATTTAAATATGAAAAATTGAAAAGAGTAAAAAAAAATTAGAGTAAAAGAATTGAAAAAATCATAGAATGTATGTTTAAAAAAAGAAAATAGTTACAAAACTTAAAAAAAAATTTTTTAAAGAGAATAAGTAAAAAATCGCAGAAATAATCGAAAACTGATGCAAATAATTGAAATTTAAAATAAATAAATGCAATTTTTAAAAATGATGCAAAAATAATTAAAATACTTCGAAATCGTAGAAAATAATAGAAAAAATGCAGAATTTATTTTTCAGCATTAGAAAATAATTGAAAAACCGTTCAAAACATGAAAAATTGATGACAATAATTTAAATTTGAGATGATAACTGAAAATTTCGGAATGTAATTAAAAAATGATAAAAATATAAAAAGATGGAGAAAAGAATTGAAAAAAGCTAAAACTAATTAAACTTTAAAATAATTACCAAAAAAAATTTGGAAATTATGAAAATAAATGAAAGTGCCTAATTATAAATTGACGAAACTAATTGAAATTTTAGAAAAATACTTAAAAATTTTAGAAAATAATTTAAGAAAATCAGAAAAATAATTAAAATTGAGAAAAATAATTAAAAAATGATAAAATTAATTCAAATTTGAAAAAATAATTGAAATATGTTGAAGATAATTTAAATATGAAAAATTTAAAACAGTAAAAAAAATTTGAGTAAATTAATTGAAACAATCATAGAATATATGTTTAAAAAAAGAATATAATTACAAAATTACTTAAAATTTTTTAATTAAAGAGAATAATTAAAAAGTCTCAGAAATATTTGAAAATTTATGGGAATAATTGAAATTTTAGAAAATTACTTAAAAATTTTAGAAAATAAATTGAGAAAATGAGAATAATAATTAACAATTAAAGAAAATAATTGAATAATTATAAAATTAACTCAAAATTGAAAAAAATAATTTTAAAATGCTGAAAATAATTTAAGATTGTGAAAAATAATTGAAATATGATGTAAATAATTGAAATATGATATATTAAAAACAATAAATAAAATTTAAGAGAAATAATTGAAAAAAAACTCACAATATGTGTTTAAAAAAAGAAAATAATTACAAAACTTAAAAATTTTTTTTTAAAAAGAATAAGTAAAAAATCGCAGAAATAATTGAAAACTGTTGAAAATAATTGAAATTTTAGATAAATAAATGCAGTCTTTGATAAGTACGCAAAATTAATTAAAATAATTACAAATTGAAGAAAATAGTAAAAAAAATGCAGAATTTATTTTTTAGCATTAGAAAATAATTGAAAAATCGTTTAAAACATGCGGAAAATTGATGACAATAATCGAAATTTGAGATGATAACTGAAAATTTCGGAATTTAATAAAAAAATAATGAAAATATTAAAAGATGGAGAAAATAATTGCAAAATAATAGAAAGAAATGAAAATTGAACAAAATAATTTTTTGAAATATTTAAAAGTTCAAGAAATTAATGAAGAAATTATGAAAATGATTTAGAATTGAAATCAAGGAAATTTTTAAATTACTCCAAATTTAGTACTTTTGAAACGTGAATTAATTGAACTTTTAATCAATGCAAGTTCACATTAATTGATATTTGAAGAAACTACAATTGCTATTATAAAATTTAGAAACATTTTGAGAAGGTAAAATATGATTTCAAATGTTAAATTTAAAAACAAAAAAAATCTTTTGACAAATTTCAAATATGGACAGTATGAATGGATGAATGAATAAATTAATTAAACCTGTAAATTATTATATTAAATTGGGAGGCGCCAGGAGGAAAATATAAATATATATATATTCAATATATTCAATATATATATATTCAATGTATATATACATATATTCCAATATGAAAAAAATAATTAAAGGTTGAAGAAAATAATTGGAAAATAATTGATTAATGACAAAAGTAATTGAAATTTGAAGAAAATAATTGAAAAATAACGAAAGTAAATTGAACTTGTGTAGAAAATTTGGATATTCCTGACAATAATTTAAAGATTGAAGAACACAATTGAAATTTAAAAAAAATAATTGAAAAGTTTCAAAAATAATTGAAATTACAGGAAGATAATTGAACAATAACAAAAATAATTGTAATTTGACAAAAACAATTGATAACTAGTAAATAAATTTAAAATTTGAAGGCAAAACTTAAAAAAATGATCAAACAATTAAAATTTCAAGAAACTAATTGAATAATGACATAAATAATTGAAAGCTGGCGTATAAATAAAAAATGTATAGAGAATAAACAGAAGTAGAATAGAAATTGGTGTTTAAAATTTAAATATTCCTGTCAATAATTTAAAGATAGAAAAAAAATTGAAATGTTGAGAAAATAATTGAAAAATGACAGAAGTAAATGAAAAAATGTGTAATCAATTTAATTATTCATGACAATAATTTAAAGACTGAAGAGAATAATTGATATTTGAAAACATTAAATTCAGAATCGCAACCTTTCCGGAAGTTTTCAAACTTGCAGCTAACTTGATGTAAGTTTCGGAACTTCAAAAATGGTTTAAAAAGTTACACAATAATTTAAACTGCATTTAATTTTTTAATTTTAATTGTTTCCAATAAAGTAAAATAACATCATTTGAATCTTTAATAAATTCGACAATATTCGACACTTTAAATTAATCTAAATTATTATTAAAATTCATATAAGTGTGTAATATATAAATTATTGTTAGTCATATTCAATATCTCGTAATTAACTCGTCATGTTCAGTGGCGTAACTGGGAGGACAAGGGCCCTGGGGCAAAAAGGAAAATGGGGCCCCAATATATATTATAATAATTTACAAATTTAATTCTTTTATTCATTTTATCATTTTTCAATTATTTTCTAAAATTTTAAATTATTTTTAAATTATATCCCTAAATCTCAAATTTACCTTATTTTAATTTCAGTCATTTTGTTTAGTTTTTGCAATCACTTTTTCAATTATTTTAATTATTTTTCCCTTGACATTAAATCAATTTAATTATTTATTCCCAAATTTTATATTATTTATCTCAAATTTAAATTAATTTTTGTATTTAACCGTTTTTGTTGTCATTTTGCAATTATTATTTTCAATTTTAAATTATGTTATTAAATCAATTTAATTATATGTATTCCTAAATTTTATATTATTCATGGCAAATTTAAATTAATTTTTTTAATTAACCATTATTGTTGTCATTTTGCAATTATTATTTTCAATTTTCAATTTAAATTATTTTCTTTACTTCTAAAACATTGCTATGACTATTTAAATTTCTTTCCCGAATTTTTGATTGATTTCAATATTTTTCTTCAATTAATTTGCAAAATTTAGAACTATTTTGTTTAATTTAAATTATTTTTGCAATTTTTTTAATTCTAAAACTTTATAAATTTTGGCTTTAATAAATATTTATTTCATTTATTTATTTGTTTTCATCTGTCCTGGAAATTTATAAAGATTCAAAAATGAATTTTAGATTATGTGATCATTCAGACACATGAAAAATATACTCAATCGATAATTAGTGAAAAAAAATTTCCTTCGTGTGGGAAAGCATTTTTAAAATAAGAAATAACAAAATTTGAAAAACAAGTAAAATAAAAAATTAAATTAAAAGTTTTTATTCTCTCTAAATCAGAATTAGTGATATTCTACTAACGAATTAGTGAAAATCGATTAAGATTAAATTGTAAAAACTTTGATTAATTTTTAGTAGACAGTTATTCATTATTAGTAGAAAACTATTAATCAGTAGTTTTTTTTTTTACTAAAAATTAGTAAAATTTTGTACCATTTACGATTAATAAATTTTTCTCTAATTCGTTAGTAGAAAATCACTAATTTAGATTTAGAGACTTATTTCTCTGAAAATAATTTACAAAATAATAAATCCAGTTCACAAAAATTCGAGTTACTAAAAAAATATTTTGCACAATTTTTTTTTTCGTAAATTTGCGTTTCCTCTGAAGTTTGCGACATTAGCAATTTTGTCATTAAGTGTCGTCATCTATTGTCAGACGTCAAAATCATGTTCCATAAGAATTTCAAAAGTAGAAGCATCGTAAAATGTAAAATGTTTTCGCAAAGACTTTCAACATTTTCCAGTCAGTATCTTTCACAATTTAAGAAGATTTTAAATAAATAAACATTAAAAAAAAAAGAAAAGTCAAGAAAAGAAAGAAAGATGAAAACAGATGTTTAAAACTGTTTTGATTTCAATATACATTAAATTTTTTTATAAATAAGTACCATATTATTTGTTTAAAAAAAATTGTTTTCATTTACCGCTGTAGTTTAATATTTAAAAAAAGGTTTTTAATAGAAGTACTTGAGAAAACCTTGGATTACGAAAAATAATATTTTTCTTGGTAAATAGTTATCTTTCTATCATCAAATAGTGATCATTTCAAATTATTTTATTTCCTTCACTTTTTCCTTTTAACATTTCAATCAAAGTACACGTTACTTTTTTTTTTATAAAAAATATTTCCCGTGCTCTTAGATGAGAAAATCCTTGAAATTACTTTTACCGTAATTCTACACTCTTCGACTAAGTTGGGAAGAATTTGAAAAAAAAAAAAATTTGGAATACTTCCTCATGTTTTTCTTGTTCTTACCTTTCTGGTATATTTTTGTTTTCTTTAAACAAGCTGCTTAGAATTTGTTCTTTTGAAAAAAAAAGAATGGGAATTTTTGAAGTTATAATACGTTAAATATTATATATTATATTGTATTATCAATTATTTAAAATCAAGAAAAAACTTTTATTAATTCTTTACTTTTTATTACTTTTTAAATTCGACTGCACATTATAGAAGAAAATAAGAAAATACCTAGTTTTTATTCTCACCTTTTCATCCCTTCATATTTTATTCAATAACAACTGCAAGAAGTCAATATTCTCGGAATATTATGTTACATTGTTTTAACTTGCGTGTGAAGAAAAATTCACAATATTTCTATCAAACATATTTCTTGTACCAGAAGTTTTCTATTAAAAAAGTTTCCATTTCCAGGAATAGATTAAATATGAATGACCCAGAGGTGAAAATATCGAGAGGAAAAAATATTATTTCTTATTATTCTTTAATACTCATAATCATATAAGCAAAGAAAAACAGTTTAATGAGTTAAAAATTAATAAAATTTTATTTTTTATCTTTGTATTGCAAACAATTATAATATATATTTATAATTAATCTTTGATTAGAAGCATTCTTAACTAAAAAACAATTTCTATAATTCATAATAATGTGTCTTTACAGATAACTATTTTTTTATTTTTCTTTTTTTTAAACACATAAACAAATTGCTAACAATTATATTTAATATACATTTATAATTAATAAACACTTATAATTAGACATATTTTTAATTGAGAAAAAATTGTAATTCATAATAATGTGTTTTTACTCGTAACTATTTTTTGTAAAATTTTTTATAATTCACACTCTAAATCTGATTTAGTGAAAAATTGGTCACTAATTTAAATTAATGAAAATTGCAACTAATTTTTAGACATTTTTCACTAAAACTTTAGTAAAAAAATTAAAATCTACTTATTTAAATACATAGTGAAATTTGACTGAAAATTTGGTGCAAATTTCTACTAATTTGAATTAGGGACCAATTAATCAATTTCCAATTTACCAGTTTAATAATTTTACCAACTTGCTAATTTTCTGAGTTACAAATTTTTTTATTTTGACAATTTTGTAATAACCAAATTTCTCAATTTAACAGTTTAAAAAGTTTTCTAATTTATCGAATTCACAATTTACCAATTTTTCTAATTTTCAATTTACCAATTTTTCAATAGCCACTTTTCCAATTGTCTAATATGCTAATTTTTCAATAACCAAATATCCAATTTCTCAATTTACCAGACTACCAATTTTTCAATTTGCCACCTTTTTTACTTTCCCAGTTTTCCAATAAACAAATTTCTCAATTAAACAGTTTAAAAAATTTTCTAATTTATCGAATTCCCAATTTACCAATTTTCAATTTTTCCAATTTGCTTCTAACCAGTTATTAAATTTTCTAATTTGTCAATTTTCCAATAATCAAATCTCAAATTTAACAGTTTACCAATATTTCCAATTTACCAATTTTTACATTGCCAATTTTCTAATAACCAAATGTCCAATTTCTAATTTACCAGTTTTTGTCAATTTTTCTAATTTAGTAATTTTCCAATTTACCAATTTTTTTACTTTGACAATTTTCCAATAAACAAATTTTAAATTTCTCAATTTACCAGTTTAAAGAATTTTCTAATTTGCTAATTTGCCAATTTACCGATTGTTGATTTCTCCGATTTTATAATAGACACTTTTCCAATTTTTCCAATTTGCTAATTTTAAGACTTACCATTTTTTTACTTTGCCAAATTTTCGAATAACCAAATTTCTCATTTTAGCATTTAAAAAAAAAGTTTTTAATTTACCAATTTTTAATTTTCCAATAGCCACTTTTCCAATTGTCTAATTTGCTAATTTTCCAATAACCAAATGTCCAATTTCTCATTTACCAGTTTTTCAATTTTTCTAATTTGATAATTTTCCAATTAACCAATTTTTTTATTTTACCAATTTTCCAATAACAAAATTTCCAATTTTTTAATTTACCAGTTTAAAGAATTTTCTAAATTGCTAATTTCCGAGTTACCAATTTTTTTACTTTGACAATTTACAATAACCAAATTTCCCATTTCTCAATTTAACAGTATAAAAAATTTACTATAATTTACCGATTTTCTAATTTACCAATTTTCAATTTTTCCAATTTCCCAATATCCACTTTTCCAATATCCAAATCTCCAATTCCTAAATTTGCCACTTTACCAATTTTTTTACTTTGCCAATTTTTCCAATAACCAAATTTCCAATTTCTCAATTTAACTGTTTAAAAATTTGTCTAATTCACCGATTTTCCAATTTTAAAATTTTTCCAATTTTTAATTTTTAAATCGACACTTTTCCTATTGTCTAATTAGCTAATTTTCCAATAACCAAATCTCCAATTTCTTAATTTACCCGTTTATCAAAATTTCTAATTATTAATTTTCATACTTACCAATTTATTTACTTTGCCAAATTTTCTAATAACCAAATTTCCAATTTCTCAATATAACAGTTTAAAAATTTTTCTAATTCACTGATTTTCCAATTTACCAATTTTTCCAATTTTTCAATTTTTAATTTTTAACTGCCACTTTTCCTATTATCTAATTTGGTGATTTTCCAATAACCAAATCACTAATTTCTCAATTTACCAATTTTTTTAATTTACTAATTTTCCAATAACCAAATATCCAATTACTCAATTTACCAGATTACTAATTTTTCCAATTTGCTAATTTTCAGACTTACCAATTTTTCTACTTTGCCAATTTTCTAATAACCAAAATTCCAATTTTTCGATTCAACAGTTTAAAAAATTTCCTCATAAACTAATTTTTCAAAAGCCACTTTTCCAAATGTCTAATTTGCTAAATTTCCAATATCCATTTTCTCAATTTACCAGTATACCAATAATTAATCCAATTTGCTAATTTTCAGACTTACCCATTTTTTTACTTTACCAAATTTTCCAATAACCAAATTTCCAATTTCTCAATTTAACAGTACAAAATTTTTCTAATTCACCCATTTTCCAATTTACTAATTTTTCCAGTTTTCCAATAGCCACACATCTCATTGTCTAATTAACCAATTTTCCAATAACCAAATCTTCAATTTCTAAATTTACCACTTTACCAATTTTTTTACTTTGCCAAATTTTTCAATAACCAATTTTCCAATTTCTAAATTTAACAGTTTAAAAAATTTCCTATTCTACCAATTTTTCAAATTTTCCAGTAGCCACTTTTTCATTTGTCTAATTTGCTAATTTTCCAATAAACAAATCCCCAATTTCTCAATTTACCAGTTTACTAATTTTTTTACTTTTCCAATTTTCCAATAACCAAATTTCCAATTTCTCCATTTAACAGTTTAAAAAATTTTCTAATTGACCGATTTTCCAACTTACCAATTTTTCAATAATCATTTTTCCAACTGTCTTATATGCCAATTTTTTAGCGTGTAAACTCCCATAATATTGGAGAATAAAAATCATTAACTGCTTCTGCATATCTATAGTAATGACAATTTTGTAAAATATAAATAATAAATGATGCACATTTATGTATACTTTTAGAAAATTAAAATACTTACTGAATTTCGTAAGAGTGTCGTTCGATGGTAAATGACGCTATTTTATAAATCTCCTTCTCAAAGTATTTCTTATTTTCGAAATTTTTATTTTCAACCAAAGTTAACACGTTTTTCAGTCGGTAACTGTAAAAATGAATTTTTTATCTGCCCCCCTCTAGATACGCTACTGTGCGAATTATCGCATTTCGCATAATTTTTCATTAATTCTTTCAGTTACTAAATAATTTAACGTTTATGGTCAATTAGGAGAGAGAGTTTTCCTTTAATATCTTTGAACTAAATAAAGTCATGTATGTAGATATATAGTTGAGATGTATCTAATTAATTTAGAAGCATTTTTTATGTACATTTAAAAAAAATATAAATTATAACAGGAAAAATGTTTTCAGCACTTTAAAAAATGAATTACAAACGAGATTTTAAAGTAGAAATTTTCTAAATTAAATGTCATTTGCAGTGGAAGCCTAAAACGGGACCTATGAATTTATAAAATTGTCAATTAAAGCGAAATCTTCTTTATCCTATAAAGGTACTGTGCCAACAGTGATCATAACCTATAATGGAAAGAAAATTTTACAGATTGAAATTTGACGCTTTTTTTCTAACCTCAAAACTGACTTTTATATAATAAAGCAAATATTAAACAAAAGCTATTTTTATGCTGAGAAATAGTTAAATTCTGAAATTAAATGCAAATTATTTAAGATTAGACAATTTTTTTTTATACATTTATAAAAGAAGAAAAAGAAGAAAATAAAAAAATAATGTCTTTGTCAAATGTTGATAACATTTTAACAGGGTATTAGTTACTTGAGGCGTAGATGGAATACACGCTAGTAAAATAAAATAGATTATTGTTAATTACATTATAATTATTTTACAAGCGTAATTTATTTGTGCTCTTAATATGAGATATAAAAACTAGTTTTTATATCTCATATTAAGAGCACAAATAAATTAAATAATTACTATACATTGTCAATTCAAAAACACTTCTAATTATAAGTATTTATAATTAAAGACAATTTACTAACTATAAAATGTGTTTTGAACTTACATCTTGACAAATGATTTCTGAATATTTTCGATAATTAGCGCAACGAGGACATTACAGTGAAGCAAGAGACTGCAGCCTTTACTAACTGGAAATTTTGAAAATGTTACGAAACCTTAAATTATGATCAAATATATAAATAAATACAAGTGGGTGTATTTAAAAAAAATTGAACTTCTTTTGAAAGACAATGGCTTTTTCTATCAAACAAAACAAAAAAATAAATAAAACTATACAAATATGCTCGTGATGAAAGTAGTGAAAAAAAAATACAAAATGGGGCACAAAAATTCGATTTTTTTAAAAACATTCATAAAAGGTGTCTTTTACATTAAAAACCACTTGTAAAATTTTTAAATTGCTGATTATAAATTTGTTTATAAAATAATGCTCTTTATTAATTTCGAATTTGAGATAAATTATAATATTTATTTTATAGTCTTACTTTGGAGTATGTGACCATATTAACCGTATAAATTTTGCCAGCTGTTATTTTGCTCGGCACGTGTCCTCTCATTATTATCATTAAGAGTAATTTTCTCACTTTTATCGGCATTTGATACCAGGATTCGTCATGACTATTTTTGATGAATAACAGTTTGTCAGTAAATATTTTTTAATCTAGACTTTTTTTTTATGGAAAATAAATAAGGAACATACATATTTTGCACTATATCCTCACTGCAATCAACCAATTTTTGAGCAGGTAAATTGATACGGTAGAGATAAAATAGAGCACCTAAGCCAATCACATAAGCCTTAACACTTTTGACCAAATCTCCTATTGTTATTAACGCCTGATGAAAATACATAATAACTAATTTTAAGCATATTCGACTCTATGACATAACCTCAAACTAAAAAGTCGTTTTTAGCATGAAAATTGAATTTAAAAAATAAAATAAAATTATTTATTTTCGTGTTAAAAACTACGATTTTTAGTCTACACTCTAAATCGTAAAATAAAAAATTTATACCTGAACTCCTGAAAAACTTGCTACTACTGCGTAAAGTGCCATCATGTAAAACATTATTGGAGAATAATAATCATCCAATGCTGATGCAAAACTAGTATAATGATAATTTGAAAAGAAATTAAATTTTATACAAATTTTTTATTTACAGATAAAAAATTAAATACTCACTCAATTGCGTAAGAATGTCGTTCAATGGTAAAAGACATTATTTTATAAAGCTCAGCTTCAAAGTGTTCTTTATTTTTGAATTTTTTATCTTTCACCAAAGTTAATGTGTTCTTCAGTCGAAAACTGTAAAGTAATTTTTAATCTATATTATTTTATTACTGTACAGTAACAGAATTTATATTTAGCCTAAACAATTTTTTAAAGAGAAATATACATTAAAACTTTTTGGAAATTATGAAAAAGAAGGAGAGTAATTGAAAATTGAAGAAAATAATATAGAATATAATATAAAGAATTAAGAATTAAACTAACAATTTAAATGTCATCAAAATAGTTTAAAATTTTGAAAATTATACAACAAGCGAAAAAAATTAATAATTAAAGGAAATTAATTTTGGAAAATAATTGAAAAATGATTTTAAATTTTAAAAACTTAAAGAAAATCTGAAATGTGATACAAAACATGAAAAGTTGTAAAAAACAAATGACATTTGAGTGAAATAATTGAAAAAATTACAGAAGTTTTTAAAATAAAAAAAATTAATTGAAAGACAAAAATGCATAAAGATCTTAGAAATTAATTTAAAAAATGAATGTAACGAAAAATTGGAGAACAAAATTGAAGAAAGATAAAAATAATTGAAATTTAAGATAATTAATCAAATATTTTTTGTAATTATGAAAACAGATAAAGTAATTAAAAATTGAAGGAAATAAGTGAAATTTTAGAAAAATACTTACCTAAAGATCTTGAAAACTAATTTTACAATACGAGCATAATAAGTAAAAATTTATGGAAATAATAGACAAATGATAAGAATAATTTAAATTTGGGAAAAAAATTGAAATATGATGAAAATAATTAAAAATTTTTTAAATAAATAAATATGATGAAAATAATTAACATTTCAAATAAGTAATTAACATTTTTTAAAATTATGCCAAAAGAATGAAAATAATTAGAAATTTTTTGGGAATTATGCAAAAGAACGAAAGTACTTGAAAATTAAAGAAAATAATATAAAATATAATATAAATAATGAAAAATTAAACGAAATAACTAAAATGTCAGATAAATAGTTTAAAATTTTTTCAATTATAAGAAAAACAAAAAAATTAAAAATTAAAGGAAAAAATTTTTGGAAATTAATTAAAAAATTATTTTAAAATTTGCAACTTGAAGAAAGTAATTTAAAATTTAAATATGATACAAACAATGATAAATTATGAAAAACAAATGACATTTGAGTAAAAAAAATTGAAAAAATTGAAAAAAAATTGCAGAATTTTTTTAAAATCAGATCTTAGAAATTAATTGAAAAAAACGAAAATAACTAAAAATTGGAGAAAAGAATTGAAGGAAGATAAAAATAATTGAAATTTACGATAATTAATAAAATTTTTTTTGGAATTATAAACAAATGAAAATAATTAAAAATTTAAGAAAATAATTGAAATTTTAGAAATTTAAGATCTTAAAAACTAATTTTATTAAATATGAGAATAATAATTAAAAATTGAGGGAAATAATACACAAATGATAAAAATAATTTAAAATTAGAAAAAAATAATTGAATTATGCTGTAAATAATTTAAAATTGATAAAAAATTCAAAGATAATAAAAATAATTTAGAAAATTTTTAAATAATTTAAATATGATGAAAATAATTAGAAATTTTTTGGAAATTATCCAAAAGAACGAAAGTACTTGAAAATTAAAAAAATAGTATAAAATATAATATAAATAATTGAAAATTAAACGAAATAACTAAAATGTCAGATAAATAGTTTAGAATTTTAGAAATTATGAGACAAACAAAAAAATTATAAATTAAAGGAAAATTTTTTTTGAAAATAATTAAAAAATGATTTTAAAATTTGTAACTTGATGAAAGTAATTTAAATATGATACAAACAATGATAAGTTGTGAAAAACAAATGTAATTTGAGTGAAAAAAATTGAAAAAATTGAAAAAATTACAGAATTTTTTTAAATTCAGATCTCAGAAATTAATTGAAAAAAACGAAAATAACTAAAACTTGTAGAAAAGGATTAAACAAAGCTAAAAATAATTGAAATTTACGATAATTAATAAAATTTTTTTGAAATTATGAAAACAAATGAAAATAATTAAAAATTGAAGATAATAATTGAAATTTTAGAAATTTAGGACCTTAAAAACTAATTTTACAATAAAATTGGAAAAAAAAATTGAATTATGCAGTAAATAATTTAAAATTGATATAAAAATTGAAAGATGAGGAAAACAATTTGAAAAAGTTTTAAATAACTAAAATATGATGAAAACAACTAAAATCTAAAAGAAATAATTAAAATTTTTGAAAATTATTCCAAAAGAATGAAAATAATTAGAAATTTTTTGGAAATTATGCAAAAGAACGAAAGTACTTGAAAATTGAAAAAATAGTATAAAATATAATATAAATAATTGAAAATTAAACGAAATAACTAAAATGTCAGATAAATAGTTTAGAAAGTTTAGTTTAGTTTTGGAAAATAATTAAAAAATGATTTTAAAATTTGCAACTTGAAGAAAGTAATTTAAATATGAAGATAGCTAAAAATAATTGAAATTTATGATAATTAATCAATTTTTTTTTAAATTATGAAAGAAATGGAAATAATTAAAAATTGAAGAAAATAATTGTAATTTTAGAAATTTAAGATCTTAAAAACTAATTTTATAATATAAGAATAATAATTAAAAATTAAGAGAAATAATAGACAAATGATAAAAATAATTTAAAATTGAAAAAAAATAATTGAATTATGCAGTAAATAATTTAAAATTGATATAAAAATTGAATGATGATGAAAATAATTTAAATATCAAAAATTGGAAACAGTAAATAAAATGTGAAAGAAATAATTTAAGAAATCGGAGAATATATGTTTAAAAAAAGGAAATAATTACAAAGTTATTTTAAAAAATATAATTAAAGAGATAATTAAAAATAGCGGAAATATTCAAAATATGATGAAAATAATTAAAATTTCAGATAAATAATTCAAATTTTTGAAAATTATACTAAAAGAATGAAAATAATTAGAAATTAGATAAAATAATACAAAAGTTAGCAAAAGAAAATAATTGAAAAATCGTTTAAAAAGTTGAAAATTAAAGACAACAATCTAAATTTGCGATAATAACTGAAAATTTGGAAAATTAATTGAAAAATAATTGAAATAATTAAAATTTGAAGAAAATAATTGCAAAATAATAAAAAGAAATGAAAATTGAACAAAATATTTGAAAACTGAGATATGTATTTGAAAGTTTAGGAAATTAATTCAGAAATATTGAAAATAATGAAAAATTGAAGATAATAATTGCAAAATGAAAAAAACTTTTGGTAAAACTAAAAAGTTAATTTAAATTTGCGATGAATAATATAAACTTTAGAAATAAATAATTAAATTGATTTAATCATGATAGAAAAATAATTAAAATGGGAAACGTAATTGAAAAAAATAAACAAAATAATTGAAGTTCGAAGAAGGTAAATTCAAGATTCAGGGAAACAATTTAAAAGTAATTTAAATTTGTAAAAAATAAATAATAAATAAATAAAAAATAAATAAATAAAAAAAAAAATAAAAAAAAAATAAATAAATAAATAAAATAAATAATAAATAATGTAAATTATGATATATAATTGGGTCCCTATTTTCTTTTTTGCCCCAGGGCCCTTTTCCTCCCAGCTACGCCACTGGTATTTCCACGTGTTTTTGTCCGCTTAATCCGAATCCAAAGTCAGAATAACCAAATTGGCTATACTTTTTTAAATAATCTAAAAAAATTGCTCAAATACCCAAATAAAAACAAATAATTTTTTTTTTTTTTTGACGACAATATGCTAGTATATTTTTACATATTTTTCTCCTCTGAATCCGAACTCGAAGTCAGAATCACCAGATTCAGTAAATTTTTTATATAATCTCAAAAAATTGTTCAAAATCTGAAACTCCTCAAAAAATAAAAAAATTATTCGAGGACAATAGGTATTTAAATAATTTCCTACGTATTTTTTCCCGCTAAATCCGAATCCGAAGTCCGAATAATCTGTTTGGCAACAATTTTTTAGGTAATCTCAAAAAATATTGTCCCGGTAAAAAAAAAAAGTTTTTTCTTGTTTTTGAGCGATTTTTTGAGATTATTTAAAAAATTTCAAGCAATCTGTATTAGTTTTAGAGAGTACGTGATTCTTGTGATTTTTTTCTTCAATTTTCAAATTCTAAAAACCTCCTAAAGGAATTGTGCTACCTAAAAAAAAATACTTTTTTTTTATTATTCCTAATACCTGATTATGGCGAATAATGCACAAACGTGATGAGTTGTAGAACTGTACATTCCTTCTGAGCTTAAATTATAGAAAACAGTTAAAAAAGTTGACATAAAACCATATACAATCATAAAAATGACATGTTCTTCAATTTCGAACCATAAACGCACTGGATACACCATTTGCATTGGACGAGATTCATTTAAAGGAATAAAAAAATTAAAAACTACTGGTGCTAATGATACTCCAGTAAAACCTGATACTACTCCCAGATTTTGAGCTACAAAAAAGAAATATATTAACTAAATTTTAATTTGCATTTAAACAAAAATTAACAAACGTTTAATTAAACATTTACCAAAAAAAATGATCATATAAATTCTCGAATCTTCTGCAAAGTCGATGAGAATTTGTCGCTCAGCTTTGGAATTCCAAATCTCCCAATCATTTTTTATTGAAAGTATCATTTGTTTCATCTATCAAAATTAAAAGTTGTATTAATTATTATTATTATTATTATTTAATTCATCTTCTGTTTGAAAATAAAATAACTAAATAAATAAACAATTTTATATTATTCTTATGTATATATATATATATATATGTATATTTTAATAGTTACTTTATTCTGGCTTAAGTAGTTGATAATAGTTTGAGAAAAAGCTATTAAAGTAACCATTAAAGGTGGAATCAAATCGAAAAGTCTATCCCATTTTTTCAAACGTACAGTTGAATACAGAAAGCTCATCTTAAAAAAAATATTCTCATGGTAATCTCTTTTTTTAAGCAGAAATTGTCGTTTTTAATTAAAATTAATGACAAACTAAGAGAATAAAGGAAAAAATCGAAAATATTTGTACAGAAAAAGAAGAAAATTTTTTGTGAGGAATGTATATATTGATATAAATATTTTCAGAAAAATAATAAATTATATTAATAAAGAAGAAAATATTTTTGAAAGTGAGTGTGTTTACACCGTGAGTCACTATGTAAACACGCTCAGGAAAAAAAGAATATTTTACCTAGATTATAGTTACCTGAGGTATAAATGTACTAGAAACTACAAATACAAAAATTGACCTCAAACAAATGATTGTGGTCTTTCCAAGAAAAGGCCACATTCCCATGTAAATTAAAAGGACTTTGTTTATTATAAAATAACGACTATTAAAAATATTCATTCTCAATATTTTCTTAATGACTTATTCTTATTGACTTTTACCAAGAAAGAAGAAAAATACTTGATTGTCTTTTTAGAAAGTTTTCTTTTCAATTTTATTCTTTCAATCTTCACTGTTGAGTACACCTTAAATTAACAAGATTAATAATTGGTCAAAATAAAAAATTGTGTTTATGTTTATGAAGGAATATTTTTTCGAAAAAAGTTATCAATAAAAAATAACAATTTAGATAAAAAAAAAAGTTAAAATTAAAATGTACATAAAATTTTAATAATTCACAAATTTCAAATACTTTATATATTATAGGTAAAAAATTTTAAAAAACCTTTGGAAATTTGTATTTATAACCGAATTATCATTTAGTAGAGAATTTTTTTTACATCAGATGAATTTTTAAATGGCAAAATTTTTATTACATTAAATTTACAATTAGCAAAATTTTTATTCAAGCAGATTTGAAATTGTCGGTATTTTTATTGAACTAAATTATTATTAAAAAAATTTTTTACCAAGTCAAATTTTCAATTAACAGAATTTTTAATTAACTGAATTTTCACTTGACAAAATTCTATTTAACCGAATTTCTATTTTGACAGAATTTTTATTGAGCTAAATTTTAATTTAGAAAATCCTATTTAACCGAATTTTCTTTTAGCAAACTTTTTTTTAAGGGAATTTTTATTTAGCAAAATGTAATTCTTCAATTATTTTCTTTAAATTTAATATTTCTTATTAAATTTTTTTAACAAGCTTTTTTTAGTATTAAGGTTCACACATATATTTTATTTCCCGGTTTTTTTTTACTTCCCGGCTACTTCTCTGTTATTAAACACCCTGGTTAATTTTTAAACAAAACTTTTATTCAACTGAATTTAAGTTAAATTTTATTTTAGTAGAATAATTTTTTTAATAGAACAAAATTTATTCATTCAGATTCCAAATAAATTATCTGTAATTATATTGAGCTGAATTGACAGTTTAACAGAATTTTTATCAAGTCGAATTTAAAATCAACAGAACTTTTATTAAGTTGAATTTTCATTTACCAAAAATTTTATTTAACCTAATTGTCACTTAAACTCCATTTAAACGAACTTTGTTACTCTCTAAATCTAAATTAAAAATTTTCTAATAATGAATTAGAGAAAAATAAGCTACTATTAAATAGGAAAAAATGTTACTAGTTTTTAGTAGAAAACTACTAATTTGAAAGATTTTTGGTTATGTAGAAGTAATCAATATTTTAGTAAAATTCTTTTTCCTTAATTAGTCAAATTTTAACTATTTTTAGTTATTCTTGTTGATTAAAATTTTATTTAAAGTATAAATAAACCTACAAATGGCTACAAAAATTGAAGATAACAGTTGATAATTGAAGAAAATAATTGAAATTCAAAGAGAATAATTGAGAATTGAGGAATTAAATATTAAACTTTACAAAAAATAATAATTAAGAATTAAAAGAAACAATTAATAATGAAAAGAAATAAATAATAATGGAAATAAATAATTGAACAATGACAAAGATATTTGACAATTAGAAACAAAATTAAAAAAAAAAAGGAAATATTAGTCGACAATTGAACAATAATTAAAAAAATTGGATAATGGTTATTAAATTTAAAGAATATTTAAAAATTGGTCAACAAGATAGAAAATCAAAAAAAAAATAATTCAAAATTTAATTTGATAATTCAAAATTGAAGAAATAAATTGAAATTTAAATATTGAAATTGAAATCGGAAAAACACAGAATTATTGAATATTAAAAAAAAAACAATTGAAAATTGGGAATTAAAATTGAAATTCGAATACAATAATTGAGAATGAAAGAAAATTACTGAACAATTGGATTGAAAAAAGAAGAAAATAATTTGTAATTAAAAAAAAAATGTAAAATGCCAGGAATTATTTAATATTGAAGAAAACATTAAAAATTGAAGAACAGAATTGTTATTTAAAGAAATTAATTGAGAATTGAAAAAAATGATTGACTAATTGAACAATTAAATTGAAAATATAAGAAAATTATTGAAAATTGAAGGTTTTGAAACATGAAATAATTAACTGATAATTGAATAAAAATAATTGAAAAAAGTCGATATTACTGAATATTGAAAGAAACAATTGAAAATTGAACAAAAAAATTAAAAATTAAAGAAAATAATTGAAAATTGAAGAAAGTACTTAGAAATTGAAGACAATATTTGAAAACAGCAGAAGAATTGAGAAATCGACGGAAATAATTGCGAATTGATGGAAATAATTTAAAAAATAATCAATTTAAATTAAAATTGTAAGAAAAACATAATTTAAAAAAGCTGAGAATTGTTGAATATTGAAGAAAATTGAGAAGAAATTGAAAATTAAAAGAAATTGAGAAATTGAAAGAAATATGAAAAAGTAATTGGAAATTGAAAAAAATAATTGTAAAAAGCCTAGAGTTATTGAATATTGAAAAAAAGCACTTGAAAATTGAAGAATGGAATTGAATGTCGAAAATTATAATTGAGAATTAAAGAAAATAATTCAAGAATTGAACAATTGGATTGAAAGTTGAAGAAAATAAGTGACAATTGAAGAAGAAAGAAATTGAACAACCCAGGAATTATAGAATTTGAGGAAAACAATAAAAATAGAGAATGTAATTGTAATTTGAAGAAATTAATTAAAAATTGTAGAAAATAATTTGAAATTGAAAAAAATGTGATTTTATGAAAATTGTTGAATAATAATTGATTAATTGAATTGAAGTTTCAAAAACATAATTGAGAATTAAAAAAAAAATATTGAAAAAAGCCGAGAACTATTGATTATAGAAGAAAATAATTGAAAATTGGAGGAGTTATTGAGATGTGAAATAAATAAATGATAATTAAAAAAAAATAGTTGAAAAAAGTCGAGAATTATTGAATATTGAATTAAATAATTAAAAATTGTTGGAAATAATTGAGATCTGAAGAAAATAATTAAAAATTGATAAAAATAATTGAAAATTGAAGAAAATAATTGAAAATTGAAGAAAATAATTGAATCAAATAATTGTCAATTGAAAAAAATAATTTAGAGTTGAAGAAAATAATCAAAAATTGATTAAAATAATTGAAAATCGTAGAAAATATTTTAGAATTAAAGAAATTAATTAGAAATTGATGAAAATAATTGAAAATTGAAGAAAATAATTGAAAATTGAAGAAAATAATTGAAAATTGAATCAAATAATTGTCAATTGAAAAAAATAATTTAGAGTTGAAGAAAATAATCAAAAATTGATTAAAATAATTGAAAATCGTAGAAAATATTTTAGAATTAAAGAAATTAATTAGAAATTGATGAAAATAATTGAAAATTGAAAAAAATAATTGAAAATTGAAAAAAATAATTGAAAATTGAATCAAATAATTGTCAATTGAAAATAATAATTTAGAGTTGAAGAAAATAATCAAAAATTGATTAAAATAATTGAAAATCGTAGAAAATATTTTAGAATTAAAGAAATTGATGAAAATAATTTAAAATTGAAGAAAGTAATTGGCAATTGAAGAAAATAATAGAAAATCGAAACAAATAATTGAGAATAATTGAATAAATAAATTGAATAATTGAATAATTGAATAAATAATTGAAGAAATAATTTGAAATTAATGAAAATGATTCAAAATGAAAGAAAATAAATGAAAATTGTAGAAAATAATTGGAAATTGAAGAAAATAATTGAAAATAGTAAAGAATAATTGGCAATTGAAGGAAATAATTGATAATTGAAAGCACACAATAGAATTGCCCATTATTATATAAACTATTATGAAATGTACGGTCTAATAAAAAAACTGAAGTTTTATCTACATTTTTTCATAATAATTTGACTTTTTCATGTTTAATGTCGTTTATTGTTTCTGCGTTATTGTTAGCGTTAAGAACCCACGATTTTATTATTAATCCGTTATTTCTAACTGATTTTCTTAAGTAATTTTGTAAATATTTTGTCTTTTTAAGCATATATTCTATGATTTTATTAATTATCGTAAATTTCAATTATTTTTAGCTTTCTTCAATTCTTTTTTTCCAATTTATAGTTATTCTCATTCTTTTTAAATAATTTCTAAGATCTTCATATATTTTTCTGAAATTTTAATTATTTTTTTTTATTTAAAAAAAATTCTGCAATTTTTTCAATTATTTCACTCAAATGTCATTTATTTTTTACAACTTATCATTGTATCCTATTTCAATAATTTTCTTCAAGTTCCCTAATAAAAAGAAAGTTAAACCTATAAATTCAACCTAATAGATAAACAAATCATATTCTTTGTTTCAAAACAAATCGACTGATCTATATAAAGTTTATATTCTGTCAAAATTTTAAAGAATAATCTCGACTTACAAATTTTTAAAAAATTATTTTTTGGCTTCCTCCATGAGGAAGCAAAATGTTTGTGGAAATGTTTTTTTTCTACATTTTAAATTTATTTTCCACGAATTTCAATTATTTTCTAAATTTTTTTCTATTACTTTTTCAGTTTTAATATTTTTTAACATTAGATCAATTTCACTATTTTTTAATTATTGTTTTTATTTTCAATTTCATTTATCATTTTTCAATTATTTTCACAAACTATAAGTAGTTTTCAAATTACAATTTATTGTCTTTAAATTAAAATTAGCTTTTTTAGTATCGAATTATTCATGCAAATAATGATATATTCTGCAATTTTCTGAATTATTTATCTCAAATTTCAAAAACTTTAATCAATTTTTAAATTATTTTGATCATTTTTCAGTTACTTTCCCCAATTTTTAATAATTTTGATTATTTTTCAATTTATTTTCTACATTTTCAATTGTTTATCTTAAAATTTAATTATTTTTTAATTTACCATTATTATTATTATTATGCAATTATGTTCTTTTATTTCAATTAAGTTATTTAATATCTTCAATTATTTTTTATAAATTAAAATTATTTTTTTTCAATTTTCAACTATTTTTATCATTTTTTCAATTATTCTCTACAATTTTCAATTATTGTTATCATCTTAGAATTAATTTCTTTAACTTTTAACTATTTCCAATATTCTTAAATTAATTAACAAAATATTTAATTATTTTTCCCAAACTTTAATTATTTTCTCCTTAATTTCCAATTAATTCTCTCCAATTTTTATTCACTTTCATTATTTTTCAAATAATTTTCTAAATTTGCAATTATTTATATCAATTTTCAATTCTTTTTTTTAATTTTTATTTATTAGTATCGTTTTGCAATTATTTTCTTTTTTTTCAGATGATTAATTCCCTAACTTTGATTAATTATCTCAAATCAAAATTATTGTTTGACAACTTATAAATAATTTTTTAATTATTTATTTGAAATTTCAATTATTTTTCTCATATTTCAATTGTTTTCTTCAATTTTAAATTATTTTAATCTTTTTTAATTAATTTTTCTAAATTTTCAATTATACATTTGGAAATTTCAATTATTTCTCTCAATTTATAATTATTTTTATCAATTCGCAATTATTTTCTTCGATATATTCTGTAATTTTTTCAATTATTTTCCTCAAATTTCAATTATTTCCTTCAAGTTTATAATATTTCTATGATTTTTTAATCATTTAATAAAATTGTCTAATGGTTTTAATTATTTTTCTTTTAATTTGCAAAATTTGCGATTACTTTTTTAAATTTTAATTATTCTTCAATTTTTGTTTATTTAAAAATATTATAAATTTTGTTTTATTATAAAATATTTATATTTGTTAATAACACAAGCTATTTATTGATATCTATCTGATTATAAAATTAAGTTCCAGATCAAGTTTCTAATGTTCCTGACTATTTTCCGTTTTTTCACTTTCCGGCTATTTGACGATTAGTATAGACAGTAGACAACCTGGCTTAATTTTTAAACAAAACTTTTATTCAATCGAATTTAAATTTTATTTTAGCATAATTTTAATAGAACAGAATTATCATTCACTCAGATTTCAAATTATCTGTAATTTTATTGAGCTAAATTTTCCGTTTAACAAAATTTTTATTAAGTCGAATTTAAAATCAACAGAACTCTTATTAATGTGAATTTTCATTTACCAACAATTTTATTTAACCCAATTGTCATTTAAATTCCATTTAAACGAAATTTGAAATTCTCTAAATCTTAATTAACAATTTTCTAAATATTAATTAGAGAAAAACCATTAAATACTATTACATACAAAAAAATATTACTAATTTTCAGTAGAAAACTAATAATAGTTATTGCTAAAATAATTAACATTTTACTGAAATTCTGTTTACTAATTCAATGAATAAAATGTTAACTATTTTTTAGTTATTTTGTAACCCAAACTTAATATTTTATAGCGAAAATTATTAGGTTACCTTCGGCGTAATTAATTAAGTATAAAAGAAAGAATTTAACAAAATTTACTCGTTGGGCGCCTTTACTAAATAAAAAAAAATTAAAATAAAAGAAATTAATTACGACGGAATTGGCTAGTTATTTATATAATTAGAGAAAATTTGGTAGAGGGGGTGATTC
Source organism: Ganaspis brasiliensis (assembly GCA_037103525.1). Classification (NCBI taxonomy): domain Eukaryota; kingdom Metazoa; phylum Arthropoda; class Insecta; order Hymenoptera; family Figitidae; genus Ganaspis; species Ganaspis brasiliensis. Next base: position 1,506,874 of record JAZKLR010000330.1, on the reverse strand, counting down.
AAAAAAAAATTTGCATTCAATTGAATAAATTAATTTAATAATTAGTAATGAAAATAATTAATACTCAATTTTATAAATGAAAGTAAAATTTTAATTCACAATTTAAACTCTACACTACAATAATTACATTAATAAATTTCAAATTTTATTTTAATAATTAACAATAAAAGATTTAAATAAATAAATAACTCTTTTACGATATCCCAAGATTGATTATATTATAAATTAAAACAGGAAGGGTCAAAACATGAGAAAAGGGTTTGAAATTCAAGTTCAAATAAAAGGGAATGGGTCAAAATTACATTCAAGATTCCAGATTAAATTATTTCTTTAAAATAATTATAATTTTTGGGTTGAGTCAAAATTACAATAAATGGGGAATAAAATCTTAAATAAATTAAATTTTTAAATAGGGAAAGAAGAAAACATCATAGGGAAAGAGTCAAAATTACATCAAATAATTTTACATCAAAATTTAGGAAATTTTGTGAAAAAAAGTTATAAAATTTTAAATAAATAATCAAATAAATTAATTGAAATTTTAAAAGGAAAATTCAATAAAGGAATTCAAAAGAAATATAAAAAATTATTAAATTTCAAGATGTCTTCCTTGACAACTCGAACGACTTTAACAAATTAAATTCTCCTTTATTGAATTTTTAACAAAATGATTTCTCACCAGAAAATTAAATAAATCCCAAGGGAACGGCAGTAATAATAATTCCAGAAAGGCACAATTAAAATTTTCACAATATTTAACACTGATTATAAATTAAATAAATTAAATTTAAGACTTCTGTCTTCTTCGGAGGTTGCTTGAAAGATGATTTACGGTTTTCGTTTTTCACTGATTTCAGTTCGTATTTCGCGCTTTTCATTTGTTTAACAATCCAACAAACTTAGTGCAGCGCCGTTGCTAGGATACTTCAGGGACGTAGTTATTCGAGAAATTGAATTTGAATTTAAATTAATTTAATCCATTTGATGTTGAAATAATTAAATAATTCCACTAGACTCTCCGCCGTTGTCTTCTAATACAGGTTAAATATTAAAATTTCATCACGAAAACTCAAAGGGACTAAATCCAAATTGGATGAAATTCATTAATATCAGGTTCGTATGATGATTCCAACGGGCCATCGGCATAGGAGCTTCGCGTAAAAAAAACGGAAGGCTGAGCGAATTCTACCAAGGATATTAGTTAATCTTCTTTAAAAATTAAAATAGAAAGGCAGGCAGGCAACAATCTTAAATATAATCCTTGGGCCATGGATTTTAGAAATTTTAAACAGGCAGTAGATTCCATAGAAATAGGCAGCAAAATTTGAAATAAAAATGAAATCCAAACTGAATGACTTCTTTAAAACGTTAAAATTCCAATCATCTTTCTACTTCGAACTTCTTATTTGATGTCGACTCAGGAACCAGGAACAGGAATTTACAGAAAAATAAAAAGGGAAAATACAATTAATCTTAAAATCTAATAATTAAATTTTTCAACCTTGGAATACCGCTGCAACCTCCGAATTATTTTAAAAAATTAATTAATTTAACACATAAATTTTAAAAATAAATAATTCAAATTAATTTTATTAATCAAAGAATTGTGAGAAGTAAAATTTTATTTATAAAAAATTTCACATCGTCACATACCCCTTTCCTTAACAAAGACCGAAAGGTCTTTCATTAAGTCAAATAATAGAATTATTGAAATTGATCCACGAAAGTGAGAAAATATTAAAAATTCAACAGGATAAACAAATTTGAGATATTTTGCAACGGAATTCCTTGATTGAATTTCTTTAATAATAAATAGTTATTTAAATTTTGGATAATAAGGAATAAACAAAACTATAATTAAGAATTTATTTAAACATCATTAGCGTATACAAAAAAAATTCATTGATATTTTAATTATAATTAAGTATAACATGTACAATTAATTCATAATCAATGTTTTTAGGTAAAATTAACACAAGGGAAATGTCAATATAAATAATTTATATTAATTAGAGTCATGAACGATATAAAGAACACAATTTTTCATCATACAAAAAGATTAAGAGAGACGCTGTTTGTTTTCTTGTAATTTTTTTTTTTTTACAACTAGGACAATTATTAATATCATATTTTAGTAATCCACAGTTGAAGCAAAATAATGGTCTTTTAAGGTTGTTACACTTCGCATAACTATGACCATAGCCTTCACAATTCCAGCATCTCAAGTGATACATATTGGAATCCATAAGTAATTTTTTTTTTTTTTTTTTTTTTTTTTTTTCAGGATAAATTCTAAAACAAAATAAAAGAAACCTACTTTCAGGAGAATGATCAACATTATAGATTGATCTTGGGATTTAGTAACAGAGTCATAATTGAAGGTGTTGATTCTATAAACACAAAGTCATTTACTGATATTTTAATTCTATAAACGAATAAAACTTTTAGTAATAATTAATAATCAAATAGAAGAAAATTAACAATATAATACAAGTAATGGAAATGATTATAAAAGTTTAAATCATAAATTATAATAAAAGAACATTGGAATTATAAAAAATTAAGCTGCATGCTTTTTGTTCTGGTGCATTTCTTTACAATTAGGACAGTTATTAATTTTATAATTTGGTAATCCACAATTAAAGCAAAATAATCCACGTTTTGGGTGGATACAATTCTCATAAGTGTGGTCTCTCTCTTTGCAATTCCAGCAACCATGGCGACAATCTTCATCTAACCATTTTATGATTTTTACGCCTAAATAAGAAGGAGCTTCTACTTTTACATCAAACAAAGAAGGAATGTTTTGATTTTCCTGTAATAATTTTTGTTGTTTTGTAGGTACAAAATTCGAAGAGGAGTCGTTCTGGTTAAGTCTTTTGAAGGAATTCAAATCATTTTTACGGAAAGAAGAGCCAGAACTACATTGCTGAGGGGAATCAAAATTTCTTCGTGAATTAAACTTTTGATAGGAAGCATGATTGTTCTCAAAATTGGGTCTAGATTGGGGGTCAAAATTTGTTTGAGGAATAAAATGTAGGTCGGGGTCAAAATTTTTCTTAAAATCAGGTGTTTGATGAGTGATGATGGGTGTCTGCGATTTAGGTTTTGTGTGAGTGTTAGGAATTTTGGAAATAGTTCCAGTGTATGATCGAGAAGAATTGGATTGAATGGTGTTCTGATAAAAGTTGACTGTTTGTGTTGAAGAATCAGATGTTGTTTTAAATGATGAGGGAGGTAAACTAATCCGGAAAGTCTGGGTGGATGAGTCAGTTTTAATTTTGTTTTCCATTGTCGTTTGAGTTATTGCCTCAGAAGTAGTAGGGAATTCTTTTATATGGTCTGAAGAAGCCGGAATATTATAAAACTCGTCTTCAGCTAGATGAGCATCTATTAGAGCTGGAATAACGTTAGGATTCCTTTCTTGAACGGCTTGCAGGATTTTGCTAAAAGGTTTCACATACTCCCATCCAGGATGAATTTTATTTCTCTTGTCATCTTCTTCTGTCCATCCAGCTACTATTTCTTCTTCTTCCTCTCTTTCCAGAATAAGAGCATTAAATTTATCAATTAACTCGTTATGTTTTAATAAAAGGTTCTCATATTCTTTGAGCTCTATATATTCTTCATCTAGGTCAATAATAGGTATTTCCTTTTCTTCACTGGGATTCGTCATAATTAAGGATAGGATTGGGTCAACAAATCTAAAACAGAATAATTGGGACCAAAAGGGATAATAAATATTCGGATTAATTTTGGGAAATATAAGGTTTTAGATATTGAATATGGGATTTGGATACAAAATTATTATCTAAGGTACTAATCTCATAAACAGTAGGTGATAATATTTTGGAAATTTTATAAGGTCCACTAAATTTAGGGTTTAATTTAGCAGCTATGTGTTTAACTTTTGAAGATAAAGTTCTGTTTCTTATTAAAACTAAATCTCCAAGTTTAAAATCCAAATTACGACGATTAGAATTATACTGTTTAGATTGCTTTTGAAAAGCTGAATCCAAATTTTTAATAATCCAATCTTTCATAATTTGAATCTTTTTCATTCGTTCATGCCAAAGTTCAATAGATTTTGGGTCAATATTAGGATTTACTTTATCTTTACGAAGGGAATTAATTTGTTTAGGATTTCTTGCAAGATTTAAGAAAGCAGGGGTGGTCTTTAAAGAGGAATGATAAGAGGTATTATAGGCAAATCTGAAATCAGACATATGTTCATCCCAAGTCCTGTGATCATTTTTAATATATGAAACAATCATAGTTTTTAAAACTCTGTTGACACGTTCCACAGGATTGGCTTGAGGATGATATGGAGGAGATGTTGTATGAATAATATTATATTCAGAAGCCAAAGATCCTATAACATTATTAACAAATTCAGTTCCATTGTCCGTGTGAAGGATTTTTGGAGTTCCCCATCTGTTAATAATTACATCATAAAATGAATCTTTAATCTTTTTCCCAGTTGCTACTCTTAAACAAACGATTTCTATCCATTTAGTAAATAAATCTTGCATAACCAGAACGTATTGAAATCCGGATTTACTTCTGGGTAAAGGACCCATTATATCAGCTGCTACAATAATCCAGGGTTCTTCAATCATTCTTTGACCCATTAACCCACAGGGAGCCTTCTGTTCGACTTTACATTTTTGACAGATGTCACATCTTCTAACAAAATCATAAACATCTCTATAACAACCTGGCCAGAAATAATTTATTGCTATTCTTCTAAAAGTTTTTTCGGTACCGAGGTGACCACATTGAGGATCATCGTGATTTTCTGAGAGAATAAGTTTTCTTTCTTCATCGGAGGGAACTAATTTCCATTCATTTAAATCTTTTACTAAAGTTGAAATAACGGGGTCGGGTCTATAATGGTATAATTTTCCATCAATGATTTTCCACGTAGGGAATTTTTCAGGATAATTTTTAACTGACATGAAACGTCGGACATACCAAGAAAGATTTGGGGACAAAATTAAATTAAGTTTTTCTTTTGGGGATTCGAACATGCGGGAAAGGGCATCGGGAACATGATGGGAACTTCCTTTTCTATGAACAAATTCCAAATCATAAGCTGAGAGTACCATAGACCATCTAGCTAGTCTACCCGTAGGATTTTTCAAATTACCTAACCATTTTAGACTGGCATGATCGGTTATGACAGTAAAATGATAACCTTCTAGATACTCTCTGTATTTATTAATAGACCAAACAACAGCTAGACATTCTAACTCAGTTGTTGTATAATTTCGTTCGGCATCAAGGAGAGATCTGCTAGCATAAGCAATAACATGTTCGATATTATTTACTTTTTGGGTAAGAACAGCACCTAGACCAGAGGTACTTGCATCAGTTTGAAGTTCGAAAGGGAGATCAAAATTTGGGGCAGAAAGAATAGGGGATTTAGTCAAATAATCTTTAAGTTTTTGAAAAGCAGAATTTTGATCTTCGGTCCAAATCCAACGTTGGTTTTTTCGTAAAAGTAAATTTAAAGGAGCTACAATGGATGAAAAATTGGCAATGAATCTTCTATACCAGGAAGACATTCCTAAAAACCTCCTCAATTCCTTAATGTTTTTAGGAATAGGATATTCTAAAATAGGAAGAATCTTATCTGGATCAACAATCAAGCCATTTTCGTTTATCATATAACCTAAATATTTAACTTCGGGGCAACAAAATTCACATTTTTTTTAAATTCAAATTCAACTTTGCATCTTGAATTTTTTTTAAAAACTATTAATAGCAATCTGAGATGTTCTTTGAAAGTCTCGGTTTGAATTATTATGTCGTCAAGATAGGCAACAACATAAGGATCTAATTCAGCTCCAATCAAAGAATCTATTAGACGCTGAAAAGTGGCAGGGGCATTAGTTAAGCCAAAAGGCATTCTTTTAAATTGAAATAAACCACGTCCAGGGACAGTGAAAGCTGTTTTCTCGCGACTATTCATTTCTAAAGGAATATTCAAAAATCCTTTATTGATGTCCAATTTAGAAATATATTTGGCTTTGCTTAACTTTTGTAAAATATTATTTATTTTTGGGATGGGATACGCATCCTTTTTAGTTACTTTATTCAGGGCTCTAAAATCTAAACAGAATCGATACGTATTATCGGGTTTTTTAACCATGACAATAGGGGATGACCAACCACTTTTTGATGATTCTATTATATCATCAGCTAACATCGCGTCTACTTCAGCAAAAATAGCTTCTTGTACTTTGGGTGAAACGGAATAATGTCTCTGTTTAATTGGTTGTTGATCTCCAGTATCAATTATATGCTCTGTTAAGCTAGTAAGACCGGGTTTACCTTGATTATCAGGTATTTTAGATAATAATTCATTCAATTCGTGAACTTGAATTTTAGATAATTCCATCAATCCGCAACATAAATCAGAATTTTTTTCATTTACTTCAGAATCAAAAATTTTACTGCGATTATCATTAAAAAACCAAGTTTTATCTTCATAATTAACCGTTATTTTAAAGATTTTTAGAAAATCTAATCCGATCACAAAATCAACTGGTAAAGAATTCAATACTCTAATTTTCATTAAGTTAACTTTATTATTAAGTTCAATAGGAGCGGAGATTTCTTCGGAAACAGTTTGAACTTGACTATTAGCTATTTGTACTAGACCGATATTTTTCTCAACAATAAGTCCCAGATTATTTCGTAATTCCATATTTAATTTTCCTATAAAAGATCTAGTTGCACCACTATCAATTAAAGCATTAATTGGGTAATTAAAAATTTTAATTATTACATACATCAACGACTCAGGACTAGTAAAACAATCGGAAATGTAAGCCATTTCAGAAATTTGAAAAATAGAGGAGTAATCATACTTTTTAATATTTAATAAAGGGGTTTCATCTTTTTGCTCAAGATTTTCTTTTTTATTTGTTAAATCAAGAGAGTCATTATTAAAATCAATTAAGTCTAAATCATTTATATTTTTACAAATATTGGAAGGCAACAAGTTTGATTTAATATGATCATCGATCGAAGGTTCAATTATAACATTAAGAGATTCTTTATTACTTTCTTTAATTACAAAATCTTTATTATCTTTAATTTTTTCTAAATCTTCTTGATTTACATAAAATCTATTTGACTTACAGAAAATAAAAATATCGTGATCTTTGGGACTATAAACTCCGTTAACTTCAGACAAATCCGTAGTTAGGTTCAAATATTCAATTTCTACTAAATTTTGTGATTTAGGCTTTTTTAAATTAAATTCCACTAATTTTTGTTGATCATTATCAAAATTATTAAAGGGCGTTTTAATATCTTTTAGAGAACTATTAGCCCTATTTATAGTCTCAATTTTTAGTTTCCCGAACATTTTGAACAATTATTTCGAGTCACATTTTTCTCTCCACATTTATAACAAAAAATATTTTTAGTTTCCGAACATTCCGTGAATCTGTGACCTTCTTTACCACAGTTCCAACAAGAAACTATTTTTGAATTTGAAGTTTTCGATTTTAAATTATTTGATTTAATTGGGTCATTTTTTTGTGAATCTAAAATAGTTTTCTTAATCGATTTTTGATCATTATTAACGGGATTTCTTGATTCTTTAATAACTAAAACAGTTTCTAATAATTTATCTATGTCAATGTCATTTTCTTGAATTAAATGTAAAGAATCTTTGTTATTGTTATTAATATTTCGTGAACGAAAGGGTTCCTTGTAAGCTAAATCCGGTAATAAGGATTTTTCGGGAGTAGGTGGTGGTCTGAAAACTTTGCTCAATAAATGGCTTTTTTCTACCGATTTAGCTGTACGTTCTAATTGTGTTATAGTCGAAACACTTTGACGGGGAATAATCATTTGATATCTGGGCAATAAATTTCGATGAACGAAACTTAATTGTTCTTCATCAGTAATACTAGGTACTATTCTGTCAAATAAGGACAACATGCAAGTGATGAAATCTGAAACTGATTCTCTTTCTCCTTGAGTTCGACGATATACTTCTTGTCGTAACTCAAACTGGAAATCAGGATCAGCGAACCTTGATTGAAAATCACGAGAAAATTCTTCAAAATTTTTCCACAAATGACGTGAACCACGGAACCAATTGAGGGCTATTCCCGAAAGGAAAAAGGGTAAAACTTGTAATAAAGTTTGATCAGAAACTGGCACTATGGAGCGACCTTCTCTAATTTTTATCAAAAAAGCTTCGGGATCTTCTGATCTTGAACCATTAAATTTTAAATTCCATTTTCTCATTGTTTCTAATGCTAAAGCAGCAGAATTTTGTGAAAATTTATAATTATGAGGTTTATTATAATCATTAAAATGAACTTGACGAGGGTCATAATAATCATTAAACTGAATTTGGCGAGGGTCATAAGAATCATAATTTATTTCTCTAGAATCTCGATTAAAATCTTGATTTTGGGAATGATTATTACGAAATTTATAATCAAAAGAGTCTGAACAATTATTTTCATAGGAATAATTATTTTTATATTTAAAATCTTGATCTTGAGAAAAATCATTACGTGATTTATAATTATCATTATGAAAATTGGGATAATTATTTTCATTAAAAGGATCAGTTTTATTTTCAGATGTAAAATGAGAATCTATTTTTTTATTAAAAGAATAGTTTTTTCTTTGCTGAGTTCGAATCCTGGGATCAGTAATTTTTTCTGAATTTTTAAGAAAATTGTCCCTATAAGGAAAAGAATCTTTTGGAGTAACATCGTTTTGGAAATAATTATCACGATTTGAAAAATTCGATTTGGATCTATTAAATTCTCTAGAAACTTTTTCGGAAAATTCATTGGGACTTTTAAATTCTCTATCGAAAGAAACAGAATTTCGCGAATTATAATCATCCCTTGGAAAATTTCTTTGATTTCGGAAATTTCCTCTAGATGGATCGTCAGGCTTGTTCAGAGAATCAATAAGACGATTTGATTCAAAAGAATCATTAATTTTTCTTGAATTAAGACTCAAAGAAGATTTGCTACTAATACGATCGAAAGTGATTAAATCATCATTATCAAAATTAGATGGGACATTAGGATCAGTTGAAATATTATTTTCAACTCTATTTTCTGATTGATCTTCAATAAAATTGTCATTATTTGGATTAGGAATTAAAGTATCTACGAGGTTTTTCGCAAAATCAGGGTTTTTGTTCAAATGAAAATTTTTTATCAAACGATTACGTCGGGCAGTAACGTTGCCAATTGCAAGGAGACCACGACTTTTTAATTCCATTGTTAATTCTTCTTTACTTAAATGGTTCACCCATTGTTCCAAATCAAAACTTGCATTATCCATCATTGCTTTTTTTTTTTTTTTTTAAATAATTATCAAGATATTATCAAAATTATTCAGAAATTAAATAATAAATACTTTTATTGTTTGTTAAATTGAGGACAAAATAAACAAAATGTTAAAATTTTATTTTTATTTTATTTATTATTATTATTATTTTTTTTTTTTTTTTAAATTCTCAAAAGGAAAAAGAAGAGAATAAAATATCAGTAAGGTGATTCAATAACCTTAATCCATTAATCTGAAATTGACAATAATTCAAATTATGTAAATAAAATTCAAATTGAGAATTAATATAAATCAATTGACGCTTTTAGCCCCACGTTGGGCGCCAAAATGTAACCCAAACTTAATATTTTATAGCGAAAATTATTAGGTTACCTTCGGCGTAATTAATTAAGTATAAAAGAAAGAATTTAACAAAATTTACTCGTTGGGCGCCTTTACTAAATAAAAAAAAATTAAAATAAAAGAAATTAATTACGACGGAATTGGCTAGTTATTTATATAATTAGAGAAAATTTGGTAGAGGGGGTGATTCAAAAAAAAATTTGCATTCAATTGAATAAATTAATTTAATAATTAGTAATGAAAATAATTAATACTCAATTTTATAAATGAAAGTAAAATTTTAATTCACAATTTAAACTCTACACTACAATAATTACATTAATAAATTTCAAATTTTATTTTAATAATTAACAATAAAAGATTTAAATAAATAAATAACTCTTTTACGATATCCCAAGATTGATTATATTATAAATTAAAACAGGAAGGGTCAAAACATGAGAAAAGGGTTTGAAATTCAAGTTCAAATAAAAGGGAATGGGTCAAAATTACATTCAAGATTCCAGATTAAATTATTTCTTTAAAATAATTATAATTTTTGGGTTGAGTCAAAATTACAATAAATGGGGAATAAAATCTTAAATAAATTAAATTTTTAAATAGGGAAAGAAGAAAACATCATAGGGAAAGAGTCAAAATTACATCAAATAATTTTACATCAAAATTTAGGAAATTTTGTGAAAAAAAGTTATAAAATTTTAAATAAATAATCAAATAAATTAATTGAAATTTTAAAAGGAAAATTCAATAAAGGAATTCAAAAGAAATATAAAAAATTATTAAATTTCAAGATGTCTTCCTTGACAACTCGAACGACTTTAACAAATTAAATTCTCCTTTATTGAATTTTTAACAAAATGATTTCTCACCAGAAAATTAAATAAATCCCAAGGGAACGGCAGTAATAATAATTCCAGAAAGGCACAATTAAAATTTTCACAATATTTAACACTGATTATAAATTAAATAAATTAAATTTAAGACTTCTGTCTTCTTCGGAGGTTGCTTGAAAGATGATTTACGGTTTTCGTTTTTCACTGATTTCAGTTCGTATTTCGCGCTTTTCATTTGTTTAACAATCCAACAAACTTAGTGCAGCGCCGTTGCTAGGATACTTCAGGGACGTAGTTATTCGAGAAATTGAATTTGAATTTAAATTAATTTAATCCATTTGATGTTGAAATAATTAAATAATTCCACTAGACTCTCCGCCGTTGTCTTCTAATACAGGTTAAATATTAAAATTTCATCACGAAAACTCAAAGGGACTAAATCCAAATTGGATGAAATTCATTAATATCAGGTTCGTATGATGATTCCAACGGGCCATCGGCATAGGAGCTTCGCGTAAAAAAAACGGAAGGCTGAGCGAATTCTACCAAGGATATTAGTTAATCTTCTTTAAAAATTAAAATAGAAAGGCAGGCAGGCAACAATCTTAAATATAATCCTTGGGCCATGGATTTTAGAAATTTTAAACAGGCAGTAGATTCCATAGAAATAGGCAGCAAAATTTGAAATAAAAATGAAATCCAAACTGAATGACTTCTTTAAAACGTTAAAATTCCAATCATCTTTCTACTTCGAACTTCTTATTTGATGTCGACTCAGGAACCAGGAACAGGAATTTACAGAAAAATAAAAAGGGAAAATACAATTAATCTTAAAATCTAATAATTAAATTTTTCAACCTTGGAATACCGCTGCAACCTCCGAATTATTTTAAAAAATTAATTAATTTAACACATAAATTTTAAAAATAAATAATTCAAATTAATTTTATTAATCAAAGAATTGTGAGAAGTAAAATTTTATTTATAAAAAATTTCACATCGTCACAATTTTTTTACTAATAATTTGTCACATTTAACTGATAATTATTTATTTTTCATTAATTGCAAATATAAAAAGTCAGGCTACGATTTTATTAACGTTTCTTTATTTTTAAATATTTTATATTTATAGTAATTTATATTTGTAATAATTTTATTACAATATTTCCTGATTAATAATATATTGAGTTGGTTAATGGGTCAATTATGTTTTATAATAATTATCCGGGACAGCGCGTACGCAGTCCCGACTAACAAAAATTCTACGCCCGAGATATCCACATTAGGGATATTCGCAAGAGTCAGCTCACTCGATGTGCAATGAATAAGCCTCATCCTGAGGGAACCGCCTTATTGATCACGGTAGCCCCTGCGCCAGGTAAGTATGCTTTCGTTCGATATTCGTCTCTACTTATAGACTAAGAGCCTTGACTTGATTCTGAGATAGAGCGCAAGGCGCCGCGTCGCGGCAAACGAGCAAACTACTCTCTCAGTAGAAACGTTCACTTCAGTTCTTCGCGCCACAAAAATCCACTACAAGTTGAAGGCATCTGTTGGTTCATAATTTCAACAGAAATTTGACGTTAAATACAAACGTTTTCTTACGTATTAAATAAACACTTTCTATTGATTCCTATTTCATGATTTTTTTTAAAATTGGACTAAATATTAATATTAGATTAATGTTAAATAATATTTTTATTTTATACCAATTATTCCAGTGTTCTAATACTCATTCAAATTTGTTTATAATCAAACAAATTTTCTTCATTGAAACAGAAATGTTGATATAGGGTTAAAGCAACAGTTTTTTTTTATTTAATAATTAATATTTCTTTGAAAAAAAGACAATTTAAGAAAATATGGAAAATTAAATTTTTATAAATATTTAAGAAAGTGTTAGGTCAAAAAAGATTTTTTTTAAAATAAACATTAACAAAATGCGGTTTTTTTGCTGATTAATTAATTTTAATTTTATTTATTGTGTAATTTTAATTTTTGTTCATTTAAATTTAATTTGAGCAAGTTTTTATATTTATTACACTTCCAGTTTAAAAAAAATTATTCAAACTTTTTTACTGATAAAATGAATATACGAACAAATTTTTTTTTTTGCAAGCTTTTTCAAAATTTTTATAGACATCAGTAAAATAATTCAAAAAAATAATTAAATCTTTTTTATTTATACATATTTTGTTTTCTAGTTTTTTCGTTTTTTTTCTCTATTCATTTTCGTATTTTTCTTAGGCTTTCCTGATCACTTAGTAAATTATTTTTTTCCGACAAATCAATATGCAATATTGAATAAATGCAATATTTAAGAAACAAAAAGACGAAATGAGTAAAAGTTAATCAAAATTGTTTTAAAAAATCACGTATTTTCCTAATTTATATTTTTAAGAGAAAAAATAATAGGATCAAAATTTTTACAAAAACTGGAATAAATAAAAATTGGGATTAATGGAACTTGAAAATATAATTTGAATTTTGAAAAATATTATACTATTATTTAAAAAAGATCGGGAAATTTTTAAATTTATAACAGCAATTAAAACTTGATTTAACATTAACAGATTATAATTATTGTTATTGATTCAAATTCCAATTAATATTATTTCATATTATTAAATAATTTATTATTTAGTTTGAAACCTTTTAAGATACATAGTTAATTTTAAAAATTTTAATTTTTAATGGCAATCAATTTAAACTTGTACGCATAAACATTTTAAATGATTTTTATATCAATTGGGTTAGATTTTAATTTACAATTAAAAAATAGATAAAATAATTGCAAAAAGATAAAAGAAAATGAAAATTGAAAAAATGATCAAAAAATTAAATAAATAATTGAAAATTTAGGAATTTAATTGAGAGATAGTAAAAATAATTAAAAATTAAAGAAAGTGATTGCAAAATGATAACAATAATAATTAAAAATTGAAGAAAATTATTAAAATTTGAGAAAAGTATTTTAAAATCTTTGAAATTAATTGAAGAATAATGAAAATAATAAAGAAATCAAGAAAATATTTGCAAATTAATAAAAATTATTAAAATAACTGAAACTTGAGATTAATAATAAAAAAATTAGAAAGTTAATTAATTAATTAATTAATTAATTATTGAAATTTTTCTTTTAATTATCAATCATTTTCTTAAAATTCCGATTTAATTTTTTAATTTCCAATTTATTTTTTTAATTTTTAATTATTTTCTTCAATTCTCAAACATTTTCTTCAAATTTAAATTATTTTGGTCGATTTTCAACTAATTCCTTAATATTAATTAATTCCCGCATTTTTCCATTTGTCAATTATTTTATTTCAATACAATTCTTGAATTTCCAATTGATTTCTTTAATTTTCATTTATTTTCTACAATTTTTTACCATTATTTCCATCAGTTTTCAATTTGTTAATTTATTATTCTCCTTCAATTTTATGAATATTGATTAACTTCAAAGTTTTTTTTGTACGAACGACGATTATTTTCATCTTTTGTCAAATTTTTTTTCAATTGTTAATTATTTTTTTTAATATTTAATTATTTTCGTCATACTGTTATTTTTCTTTTGATTATCAATTCTTTTCTTGAAATTTTTATTTAAGTTTTTTCATCAAATTTTAAATATTTTCTTTAATCTTCCATTTTTTTTATCGATTTTCAATTAACTCCTCAATATTCAATAATTCTCTTATTTTTTCAATTATTTTTTTACCCATAAAAATTGTTTTAAAATTTCAATTCACAATTATTGATTTTCAATTCTTTAAAACCTCAAAGCCAATTCAGTTTATTTTAATTTTTACGATTACTTTTTTATTTCGCTCACGTTTATTAGACCGGTTTAAACAGATTCTATTGAAAAGTTTCTTTAAACGGAAAAAAGCTCAAATTCTATAAAATAGTAATGTAGTAAAATTAAAAAAAATTATTAACCGTAAACTCGCACCTTTGATTAATTTAACAACTATTATTAGAAACATCCATTCTGATAAAGTCTATTCAAAATAAAAATCTAGTGTATTTTTTAAATTTAACGAATCTAAAAGTAATACAGAGAAAATTTGCATTTATAGATAAAAGTTGAAATTTGTCTTATTATTATTATTATTATTATTTTTTTTTTTTTTAAAAAACCCATCTTTAGTATAATGTTAGGAAAAACTGGAGAAAAAGCTTATTTCTTATACCTATAACAATTTTCTTCACTTTATTACCCCTTCATATTGTATTTAGTAAAAACTTCAACAAAACTCATATTCTTGGAAAAATGTGTTGCATTATTTCAACTTGCATGCAGAAAAAAATATCGTAATATTTCACCAGCCAATTCACTTATACTTCGAATTTTTATTTCTTCTGGGGTTACATAGTAGGAAGTGGATTAAATATGTAAGACACATAGCTGATAATTTAGCTTTCTTTTTATCGAGAAGAGGGAAATAGATAATTTTTTTATAACATCAATATAGTAGAAAATAAAAAAAAATATCTTACGCTGGTTAATTTAAAAAAAAAGTGATTTAGCCTAGAGCTAAATTGTTAATCAGAAATTATTATTTTTATTATTTAATTGTCTTAGATCAATATTTTATAACACAATGTTTCCATAAACCTGTTAGTCATCTTCTGACCGTGAAAGAGTACACATCGAGGCTCAGGATTAAGTTTTAAAATTCCTCGTTTAGAATTTTCATTTTATAGAATTTAATTAGATATTCTTTTTTTAGATATTCTCTTTTTACATATTAGATATTCGCTTTTTGACAAATTTCAATTTTTCGAATTTGTTTTCAATCGAATTTAAATAAATCCGAATTTTTACTTGACAAACTTTTTAGGTCACCGAATTCATATTTAACGGAATTTTCAATTTACAAAATTTATTTTTAAGATTTTGTAATTAAAAGAATTCTAATTTGGTCGAATTTTCTTTTTAAACAAATAAATATAAATATAAAAATACTATCGGGTTCTCTGGAATTTTATATCGAAACAGGTTTGATTTGTTTAAAACTTACTTAAGAAAAATAAAGATAAAATATAAAAAATCTTAAAATTCTGTCGTTTAAAAATTAGGATAAATCGAAATTCTGAATGGATTGTAATCTGAATCAAGTTTACTTCAACTACTCTTACGATTTAAGGAAAAATTGAATTTTTAGATAAAGTTTCCAATATTAATTTTTCACGAAACGCTTATTCAACTGAATGATCATTTATTAAAATTTTTATTTACAAAATTTTACAAAATTTTTAGTTATCAATTAACAGAATCTATTATAAGTTAAATTTTAATTTTGCAGATTTTCAAGACTGATGCGATCTACAAAATTTTGGTATGAAAATAGCAAAAAATAGTATTAAATTTTTATATCTTTAAGTAATTATAATTTAAATAAATTCCAAACGTCAATTAATTCATATTCCAATTTATTCAAACTTTTAAATTTCAATTAATTTCTAATAATGTTGGTAAAAATATTATTTTTACTAAATCATTAAATTTCTTTTTTCTTATTATCATTTTTATTAAATTATTTTACGAAACGATTTAGGATTATAATAAAAAATTATTTTAACTATAATTACTAATACATAAAATAAATTATTTCTAATAATACTAATGTCTCTAATTTTAAATAAATCTTTATTAATCTTATATTATTTCTTACTTAAATTATATTAATTAACCTTTTAAATTCTAATATTTTTTCATTTATAAAAATTAAATAATTTAATTAATTTACTTTATAAAAGGTTTTGGTGTGTTTTTTGATTACTTAAAGGTTAAAATAATTCTACAACATATTTCGAATTAAGTATACTATTAACAAAAAAAAATTTATATAAAAATAATTTAATGTTAATTCTTCTTAAAATATTCTTATTATTTAGTATTATTTTACACAATTTTGTTATAATAATAAATTACATTCACTACACTTTTTATTTAATTGATTTTCTTAATTATTTCCATATTTTTAAAAATAGGCAAATACGCTTATTTCAATGTAAATTTAATCAATTTGTTTAGATTTTCTTTATTTTTCTAAATTTATTGTAAGAGTGTAATAATTATTATAAAAATTATTATTTTGGTTTAATTTTCCTAAACTTTTTTATTTTTAAAAGATTTTAATCTTTTTGGTGGACTTTTTAATTATCTTTATAAACATTATTTTATTTTTATTAATTCTAATTTTTTAGTAGAGTCTTACGAAATTTTTAATTTCTTGCAATTTTTACACTTTTTACAGTTTGTTAGATTAAGAGAGAAAAAAACATTTCTCCATTTTCTTCCTATTTATTTCATTTTCTTGTTTAACCATTTTTAACCTTCCCTGCATTTTAATTAATTCTTTAATTTTTGTCATCATTTGTCTATAACATCATTCTTCCATTTCATGAAATTTTTATTTTTTTCAATTTTTTACTATTTTCCAAAATTTTATTCATTCTTTTTTTTTCAAATTGTAAAATAATTCTCTGATTTCTCTAATTTTAAAAATTTTGTCTCTTTAGTAATATATTATTTCTTAAAATTTTTTTTTTTTAATTTAAAAAAATGTCCGCAAATAATTTAATTTTTTTAAAAGAATTTCTACTTTTTTTATATATTTTTATGTGAATGTTTTCTTTCTTGACTGTTGATTCATTCTAATGTTGTTTTTAAAAAAAAAAAATTTTTTATTTCTTTAATATTGTTCATGACTTTTTTTATTTAAAAGAATTTTCTTCTTTTTTTAATACACGGTTTTCTGATCTTTTCAAGTTTTTTTTTTTTTATAATTTATTATTTCTTCGTTGCTTTTAAAAGCTTGTTTTTTAATAATTCTTATTAAATGTTCTCAGTTGAAAAAATAAACATTTGAAAATGTTATATACTTATTTCATAAATAAAAAAAAAATCAATTTTTGATTTAAACCAAAAAATCCGATTTAAATCTAAAAATCAGTCACATTTTAAATTGTCAGCATTTTTATTATTTTGGCATAATTTTCCAATTTTTCAATTATTTATCTGAAATTTCAATTATTTTCATCAATTTTCAATTATTTCTGCGGTTTTTTAATTGATCTCTTTAATTAATATTTCTTAAGTAATTTTGTAATTAGTTTATTTTTTAAGCATATATTCTATAATTTTATTAATTAACGTAAATTTCAATTATATTTTTAGCTTTCTTCAATTTTTTATTTTTCCAATTTTTATTTATTCTCATTTTTTTCAATTAATTTCTCAAATCTTCATGTATTTTTCTCGAATTTTAATTATTTTTTTTATTTGAAAAAAATTCTGTAATTTGTTCAATTCTGTAAAAAATGTTAAAAAATTGAAATTTTTAATTTTGAAAAATTTATTTTTTTGCTTCCTTTATGAGGAAGCAAATATTTTTGCTGACGTGAAAACAAAATGTTTATGAAATAAACATAATCCTCGGCTTATTTGAATTATTTTCTTCCATTCTTAATTATTTTTATTATTTTACTTTTCAATTTTTTTCCTACATTTTCAATTGTTTATCTTCAAATTTAATTATTTTTCGATTTACCAATATTCTTATTATTCTGTCATTATGATCTTTTATTTCAATTAAATTATTTAATATCTTCGATTATTTTTCACAAATTAAAATTGTTTTTTTTTAATTTTTTATTATTTTTATCTTTTGACAATTATTCTCTAAAATTTTCAATTATTATCATTTTAAAATTAATTTCTTTAACCATTAACTATTTTGAATATTCTTTAATTAAGGTATTAGTCGCGTAAAATGATTTTCGTCAGATTTTTTTATAACTTTGTATCTGTATTCATGAGGTATTTATCTATGAAATGAGATCTATCCTATTAACTTTGACCACTTCTGAGCTTCAAAATATTAATTCAAAGTTTATACCTTTTACATGCAATAGCACAAAATGCATGTAAAAAATGTCTCTTATATTCATTTATAAAAAAACAAGTCGTCAGATTTTCAAATAAAACTACTAAGTTACACATTGAGATAAAATAAGTCCTTTAAAAAAAAATTTCCTTTATTGACCACGCCGTATAAAAAATACAATAATTTAAAAATTCATAATTTTTCATTTTCACGTGGTTTCATTGAAAAATGTCGAAAACGTGTGAGCAATACATCACGATAACTTATAGTACCTGACTAAAAATCGTGAAAATTAGATATATTACATTAGAAGAGGTCACAAGGAAGCAAGTGAGTTGATATAAAAGTTTATTTATTGTTCTTTTTATTTTGCGGGAGTTTTGCGGGAGCATTTACGCGACTAATACCTTAATTAACAAAATGTTTAATTATTTTTCCCAAACTTGAATTATTTTCTCCTCAATTTTCAATTAATTCTCTCCAATTTTAATTATTTTTTCCAATTCTTATTCACTTTCATTATTTTTCAAATAATTTTCTAAATTTGCTATTATTTATATCAATTTTCAATTCTTTTTTCCAGTTTTTATTTATTATTATCGTTTTGCAATTATATCTATTTTAATTGTTTTCATTTTTTTCACTTTATTAATTTCCTAACTTTGATTAATTATCTCAAATCAAAATTATTGTTTGCCAACTTTTAAAATAATTTTTCAATTATTTATTTGAAATTTCAATTATTTTTCTCATATTTTAATTGTTTTCTTCAATTTTAAATTTTTTAAATTATTTTTTAATTAATTTTTTCTAAATTTTCAATTAATACATCTGGAAATTTCAATTATTTCTCTCAATTTATAATTATTTTTATCAATTCGCAATTATTTTCTTCGATATATTCTGTAATTGTTTCAATTATTTTTCTCAAATATCAATTATTTTCTTCAAGTTTATAATATTTCAACATTTTTTTAAACATTTAATAAAATTTTCTAATGGTTTTAATTATTTTTCTTTTAATTTGCAAAATTTGCGATTACTTTTTTAAATTTTAATTATTCTCTTAAAACTTTTTTTTTATTTAAAAATATTATAAATTTTGTTTTATTATAAAATATTTCAAATAATTATATTTGTTAATAACACAAGCATTCATTGATATCTATCTGATTATAAAATTAAGTTCCAAATCAAGTTTATAATGTTCCTGACTATTTAACGCTTTTTTTCACTTTCCGGCTATTTTCCGATTAGTATAGACACCCTGGCTTAATTTTTAAACAAAACTTATATTCAATCGAATTTAAATTACATTTTATTTTAGCATAATTGTAATAGAACAGAATTATCATTCACTCAGATTTCAAATTATCTGTAATTTTATTGAGCTGAATTTTCCGTTTAACAAAATTTTTATTAAGTCGAATTTAAAATCAACAGAACTCTTATTAATGTGAATTTTCATTTACCAACAATTTTATTTAACCCAATTGTCATTTAAATTCCATTTAAACGAAATTTGAAATTCTCTAAATCTTAATTAACAATTTTCTAAATATTAATTAGAGAAAAACCATTAAATACTATTACATACAAAAAAATATTACTAATTTTCAGTAGAAAACTAATAATAGTTATTGCTAAAATAATTAACATTTTACTGAAATTCTGTTTACTAATTCAATGAATAAAATGTTAACTATTTTTTAGTTATTTTTTTACTAATAATTTGTCACATTTAACTGATAATTATTTATTTTTCATTAATTGTAAATATAAAAAGTCAGGCTACGATTTTATTAACGTTTCTTTATTTTTAAATATTTTATATTTATAGTACTTTATATTTGTAATAATTTTATTACATATTTCCTGATTTATAATAGATTGAGTTGGTTAATGGGTCAATTATGTTTTATAATAATTATCCGGGACAGCGCGTACGCAGTCCCGACTAACAAAAATTCTACGCCCGAGATATCCACATTAGGGATATTCGCAAGAGTCAGCTCACTCGAAGTGCAATGAATGAGCCTCATCCTGAGGGAACCGCCTTATTGATCACGGTAGCCCCTGCGCCAGGTAAGTATGCTTTCGTTCGATATTCGTCTCTACTTATAGACTAAGAGCCTTGACTTGATTCTGAGATAGAGCGCAAGGCGCCGCGTCGCGGCAAACGAGCAAACTACTCTCTCAGTAGAAACGTTCACTTCAGTTCTTCGCGCCACAAAAATCCACTACAAGTTGAAGGCATCTGTTGGTTCATAATTTCAACAGAAATTTGACGTTAAATACAAACGTTTTCTTACGTATTAAATAAACACTTTCTATTGATTCCTATTTCATGATTTTTTTTAAAATTGGACTAAATATTAATATTAGATTAATGTTAAATAATATTTTTATTTTATACCAATTATTCCAGTGTTCTAATACTCATTCAAATTTGTTTATAATCAAACAAATTTTCTTCATTGAAACAGAAATGTTGATATAGGGTTAAAGCAACAGTTTTTTTTTATTTAATAATTAATATTTCTTTGAAAAAAAGACAATTTAAGAAAATATGGAAAATTAAATTTTTATAAATATTTAAGAAAGTGTTAGGTCAAAAAAGATTTTTTTTAAAATAAACATTAACAAAATGCGGTTTTTTTTGCTGATTAATTACTTTTAATTTTTTTTCATTTAAATTTAATTTGAGCAAGTTTTTATATTTATTAAACTTGCAGTTTAAAAAAAATTATTCAAACTTTTTTACTGATAAAATGAATATACAAACAAATTTTTTTTTTTTTTTGCAAGCTTTTTCAAAATTTTTATAGACATCAGTGAAATGATTCAAAAAAATTAATTAAATCTTTTTTATTTATACATATTTTGTTTAAAGCGTTTTTCTAGTTTTTTCGTTTTTTTTTCTATTCATTTTCCTATTTTTTTCTTAGGCTTTCCTGATTACTTAGTAAATTATTTTTTTCTGATAAATCAATATGCAATATTGAATAAATGCAATATTTGAGAAAAAAAAAACGAAATGAGTAAAAGTTAATCAAAATTGTTTTAAAAAATCACGTATTTTCCTAATTTATATTTTTAAGAGAAAAAATAATAGGATCAAAATTTTTACAAAAACTCGAATAAATAAAAATTGGGATTAATGGAACTTGAAAATATAATTTGAATTTTGAAAAATATTATGTTATTATTTAAAAAAGATCGGGAAATTTTTAAATTTATAACAGCAATTAAAACTTGATTTAACATTAACAGATTATAATTATTGTTATTGATTCAAATTCCAATTGATATTATTGCATATTTTTAAATAATTTATTATTTAGTTTGAAACCTTTTAAGATAGTTAGTTAATTTTTAAAATTTTAATTTTTAATGGCAATCAATTTAAACTTGTACGCATAAACATTTTAAATGATTTTTATATCAATTGGGTTAGATTTTAATTTACAATTAAAAAGTAGAGAAAGTATTTGCAAAAAGATAAAAAAAAATGAAAATTGAACAAAATGAACGAAAAATGAAATAAATAATTGAAAATTTAGGAATTTAATTAAGGAATAGTAAAAATAGTTATAAATTGAAGAAAGTGATTGCAAAATGATAACAATAATAATTAAAAATTGAAGAAAATTATTAAAATTTGAGAAAAGTATTTTAAAATCTAGGAAATTAATTGAAGAATAATGAAAATGATAAAAAAAAATCGAGAAAATATTTGCAAACTTATAAAAATGATTAAAATAACTGCAATTTGAGATAAATAATAAAAAAAATTAGAAAATTAATTAAAAAGTAATTGAATTACGAAATTTATTTGATTTAAAACAAAAGTGATTGAATAATATAATAATAACTGAAAATGATTAAAAATTAAATAAAATAATGGGAAATTTGAGAAAAATATTTAAAAATTTTAGAAAATAATTTAAAAAAATAAGAATAATTAAAACTTGTGGAAAACAACTAGAAATGATTTTAAATTTTGAAACTTGAAGACAATAATTGAAAAAAGATGAAAAACAATGATAATTTAAAAAAAAAATTTTGTTATTTTTTTTCAATTATCAACTATTTTTCGAAAATTTCAATTTTAATGTTAAATCTTTAATTTAATTCTTTAATCTTTTATTTATTTCTTTAATATTCAATTATTTTCCTCAATTTTCAATAATTATCGCACTTTCTCAATTATCAAATATTTTCTTGAAATTTCAATACAATTCTTTAACTTCCAAATGATTTCTTTAATTTCCATTTATTTTCTGCAATATTATTTCCATTATTTTCATCAGTTTTCCATTGACAATTTATTTTTCTCCTTCAATTTTATGATTATTCATCAGTTCAAAAATTTTTTTTTTCGAATGCACATTATTCTCACCATTTTTTTTCAAAATTGTTAATTATTTTTTTTAATAGTTAATTATTTTCGACATATTGTAATTTTTCTTTTAATTATCAATTATTTTCTTAAAATTACCATTTAATTTTTTAATTTCCAATTTATTTTTAAATTTTTTAATTATTTTTTTCTATTCTCAAACATTTTTTTTAAATTTAAATTATTTTGGTCGATTTTCAAATAATTCCTTAATATTAATTAATTTTTGCATTTTCTCAATCATCAATTATTTTCTTTAAATACAATTCTTGATTTTCCAATTGATTTCTTTAATTTTTATTTATTTTTGCACAATTTTTTTCCATAGGTAATTTTCATCAGTTTTCAATTGGCAATTTATTATTCTCCTTCAATTTTATGAATATTGATTAACTACAAAATTTTTTTTGTACGAATGACGATTTTTCTCACCGTTTTGTCAATTTTTTTTTCAATTGTTAATTATTTTTTTTTAATATTAATAAATTATTTTAATATTAATAAATTTTTTAATATTTAATTATTTTCGTCATACTGTTATTTTTCTTTTGATTATCAATTATTTTCTTGAAATTTTTATGTAATTTTTTTCATCAAATTTCAAATATTTTCTTTAATCTTCCATTTTTTTATCGATTTTCAATTAACTCCTCAATATTCAATAATTCTCTTATTTTTTTAATTATTTTTTTCACCTATAAAATTGTTTTTATAATTTCAATTCAATTATTCAATTCTAGAACTATTCTTTTCAATTCTAAGTTATTTTCTTCAAATTTAAATTTCACTTTTAAATTTTCAATTATCTTCTTTAATATTAAAAAATTATTGCCTTTATTCTATTATTTATTTCGATTATCATTAAGTTTTTTTACTTTTTGAAATACAATTATTCAATTAATTTTTGACTAATTAATTAAGTCTTTAATTTTTAATTCTATTCTTTAATGTTTATTTGCTTTTTTCATTTTTCAATTATTTGTTTTTAATTTTAATTATTTTTTTCGATTTTCAATCTAGTTGTTAAATGTGCAATTATTTCCAATAATTTCCCATAATTTTCTTAATTTTTAAGTTTGCAATTATTTTCTTTAAACTTAATATTTCTTGTTGAATTTTTACAATTATCTTTTTCAGTTGTAATCTAGTCATTTTTTGAATTTCGTTTTCAACTGACAATAATTTTCGTAATTTTTCTCATATTTTCTGCAAATTTTCAACTATTATTAATTATTTTCCGCAATTTTGAATTATTTCCTACAATTTTTTGCAATTTTTAATTATTATCTAAAAATTTTATAATTATTCTTTGATTTTTTAAATTATTTTGTTCGGTTGTGTATTAATCTAGCCATTTTTTGAATTTTGTTTTTAATTGGCAATTTTATTTTTGTAATTTTTTAAAATTATTAATTATTTTTTTAAATTTTAATTTAATTCTTAAATTTTCATCTTTTCTCCTCTATTTTTTATTATTTTCTTCAATTTCAATTATGTTTTTCAATTTTCAATCCAGTTGTTTAATTTGCTATTAATTGCAACTGTTATTCCTATAAATTTTCAACTATTTTGTTTAAATTTAATATATTTATTGTTTATTTTATTAAACTATTCTTTTCAATAATTGTGTAATTATGTAGCCATTTTTCGAAGTTTCTTATCAACAGTCAATTATTTTCGTCATTTTTCAGATATATTCTTCGATTTCCTAATTTTCATTATTTGAATTTGCAAAAATTTATAGTTATAAATGACCAACAACAATGCAAAGTTTGTCTTCAATGTTGCTATAGTTAATATATATAATTCTTACTATTAACATTAAAATTCAAATCATTACTAATAAGAATTACAACTAGAGATTTTATTTTCGTATATTGATAGAGAAAATTTTACTTAATTTGATAAAATAAATAAAAAACTTAAACTCTTAAAATTCTCTATTAGAATTTTGGTCGGTTATATTCTCGTTCTCCAGGTAATATTACTTTTTCACAACTCTACTTCAGAGCGACTTTTTTGCTTGAAATACAACCGAGGAATAAATTCAAATACACATAATTATCAAACTGACAAACAAAAATAAACAAAGTCACCGAAAAACGTCTCCGATCGATCCTCAACTATTTTCTTCGTAGCAGCAGTATTCCGAGTTTCCGAGTGGGCGTGGCCTAAGCCGGCGTATACAAAGGAATTTCGTGGAAAAGTAGTACCGAGAAAAGCGTTAGAATGAAAATAACGGTCGATTCGATTTACAGGCACATTTTGCAATTACTGGAAATTTGTTTTTGGAGAATATTTGGAATTTAATTTAGGTGTCAGCAAGTCACAATTCAAATAGACAATACGCAGAAAGTCTTTCAGCTGGGAGTGTGGCGACTCCTGTAATCCAGCTACTTGGAGGCTAGTTATGGTGGAGGGCCTGAGGTCGGGGGTCACTGCTGGTGTAGTGTCCACGTCGACTGGGCGTCCGCACTAAGCTCGCCATCAATATGGGCACCCTGGAGGAGTCCGGGGTGGCCAGGTTGGCTAAGGAGAGGCGAATCGGGCCAGAGGGGAAACCCAGCAGCCAAAAGTCTCCGTGGCGGGCAGTAGTGGGATCGCGCCCGGGAGTGGAATTGCACTGTCAGCCTGGTCAATACGATCCGACCCATAACTTTTTGCAATTTTTTTTCTATTTTCTACAATCTTATAATAACCCCCTCGATCGTTTAACAGTGAAAAATTAATTTTTAAACGTGTTTTAAAAAATAATTTTTTTTATAAAAATTCAATCCATACGGCGCTTTGTTCTAGAGTTACCACTCGCGGTCGATAAGGCAGGAATTTTAGTGATTTTCTCTAAAAAGTTGAGTTTTATGACAGATTTTAAAAGAGTTACGATATTCCTTCTAATACTACTATTAAATTATTAACTTTTATTATAAAAAATATTTTATTTATTTGTTGTTTCTTATTTCTTAAAAGCTAAACAATTCTCGAAAGAATTTGAATTCAATTGAAGAAAATTTGAAAAGGAATATGTAAATATAAGTTTAAAAAATAAGAGAAACAAATTTTTAAACAATTTTAACAACCAAAATTTGTTTATCTAAAAATGTTATGAAAGGGTAAATAAATTTCCGAAAAAATAGTCAAAATGTAAAGAAAATTAAATAAATTTACATAAAAAAAGAGTTAACTTAAAAATAATCAGTTAAATGAGAAAAAATGTTCTCCCCTCCCTGTCCTAAAATTATCAAATTAAATAAGAAGATTAATAGAAAAATTAATACATTTTTCGAAATGTTATAAAGTCAAAATTAGATAAAATAACCTGAAATACTTTCCGTAAAAAGAAAATATAAAAAAAAAGAATATTAGATGCAAATAAAATAGAAATCTTCAAAAAGTGATTAGCATTAAGAAATAGTATAAAAATACAAAAGAAATAAAATAATAAACAACTGACATTTTTTTTAAAACTTAAGAAATTCTAAGAAAAAACTTAAATTTTTTGATAAAATGATATATATATTTAGAATTTTAAAGAAATATAGAAACATGATTAATAAATTAGAAAATTCATTATTAATAAGTCAAACAATGATGGAGGAAAATTATCAACAAGGGAAAAAATTTATAATAAAGTTGGAAAATTTTTAAAATTTCGATTTTCTATTGACATAACCTCAAACTAAAAAGTGACTGTTCACAACAAATAAAACTATTATTAAAATTAGTTTTACCAAATTTTGAAAGATCCCAGTTGTAAATTTTCTAGAAAAAATTAGGTTTAGCTAAAATTTGTTAAATAATAATTATTTAACATTTCCAGTTTTTGTGAAAAATAGTGGATATTAGGGATAAATTGTCAAAATTAAAATTTTAATTCGTTTAAATCGGGAAGTTTGAAAAAAAATTATTTTTTGATCTTTAGAAATAAATATTTAATTTAAAATGACAAAAATGTATTCACTAAAATATATGAAATTAAATTTTTGAAAATAAAGAAATTTTTTGCACATTTGCATTGTAACTGAAGTTTAAAAATATAATGAAATTTAGAATTGATCGAAATAATCGCCAATAAAAGTTGCAATCGATAAAACATTAAAATTGATTGAAATTTATAATAATTAACATAGTTAAATTGATTAAAATTCAATAATGTAGAATTCGAAAAAACGAATTTTAGGTTAATTAAAAACAGAATAATTGACAGTTTACGAATCTCTTAAAAATATAATAAAATAATTTAAGAACGAATCAAAGGATCAATTTTAAATAAATCGAAATTTTCAAAAACAGATTAGTTTTGATTAATTTAAATTTAGATAAATAAATTTTAGTATATTAGCAACTGAATATTGAAACCAAAGAAACACATTTATTGAAATTTATATTAATGAATAGAAAGCGGCTTTTATATTCAAATGAAATAAAAATATCATTAAAATTAATTTCACTATTTTGAAAGATCCAGTTGTAAATTTATAAAAAAAATTAGCTTGAACTTAATTTTTATATTAAATGAGACTTTTATAGTAGTTTATAAAAGTTGGTTATTATTTCTTTATTTTTCTCTATCCAGCTTGTCAAATCTGAACTGAAATTTATCTTTTTTTTAATTACAATTTTATTTCTTTTAATCGGAAAGTTTAAAAAAAAATTAATTTTTGATCTTTAGATCTTTCATTAAAAATGAAAAAATGTATTCACTAAAATACATGAAATTAAAT
The DNA here is from genome assembly GCA_037103525.1 of Ganaspis brasiliensis. Lineage (NCBI taxonomy): Eukaryota > Metazoa > Arthropoda > Insecta > Hymenoptera > Figitidae > Ganaspis > Ganaspis brasiliensis. The sequence continues at coordinate 1,479,336 of JAZKLR010000330.1, read as the reverse complement.
TTCTTAAAATAAATAAATTTTTTTGCACATTTGCTTTAACTAAAGTATGAATCAATTAAATGTTAAATCTTCTATAAAATGAAATTTGTGGGATTTATTTAATTTTAATAATCAATTAAAAATTAAAATCAATTGGAATTTATCTGAATGAAATAAAAATACTTATTTTTAACAGTCCTTTTATTTGGCAATTTATTTAATATCTTTAAACATTGTGTTGCAAACTTGGACTAAACTTTAAAAAAAAATTGAAATTTAGAAATGATCGAAATGATCGCCAATAAAAGTTGAAATCGATAAAACATTAAAATTGATTAAAATTTATAATAATTAACATAGTTAAATTGAATAAAATTCAATAATGTAGGATTCGAAAAAGTGAATTTTAGATTAATTAAAAACAGAATAATTGACAATTTACATATCTCTTTAAAATGTAATGAATTATGAACGATTCGAAGAATCAATTTTAAATGTATCAAACTTTTCACAAATATTTATAGTTTTGAATAATTAAAATTTAGATAAATTAAATTTAGAATCTTCGGATCTAAAAGCTGAAACCAAGAAACCGAATTTATTAAAATTGATATTAATTAAAATAAAAATTAAGGATATTTTCTTTATTATTTATGTTATTTATATATAACATAACCGCAAACCACAAAGTTGTTTTATTTATATTGACATAAAAAAAAAAAATAAATTTATTAATTTGTAAAAATTGAAATTTGACACTGATTAAATTTATAATGAATTTAAATTAAAGTCTAATTAAAATTTGAATGGATTTAATTTAATTTTGAATATATTGAAATTTTCACGAATAAAAATTTAATTCACTTAAAATTTGTTTAAAATAATTGTTTCCTGTTTAAAAATTTTCAAAATAAAATAGAGAAACGATTAAAGTTTGAATAAAACATTTTATAAAAATGTAGAATGTTATTAAAATAATCTCACAAATTAATAATACTTGCTAAAATGTTTTTTTGTTATAGAAAAAACCGTATGGAGAAAGATGAAATGTCTTATTTCATGAAAATTTAATAATCAGATAACGAGGTGAAAAGGAAATATACAAATGAGCAAATAATTGAACTCTAAAAATTTATTGTCCGCTTTTAAATTGTGAGAATGGTCGTGAAAGGAAATAAGGTTTGTCATACTGAAAACAATAGGTAATTTTGAAACTCCTGCACTGTGAAATAAACCCTCGTTAAGATCATTTTAAATGAGGGAACAAATTTCATTCTCTAAAATGGCTATAATTGGTATTTTACCGTTAACAAATATAATGATTGAAACTCATTTCACACGTCGTGTGTAAATAATATAATGATTTTCGATAAATTATGAATTAATCACGTTAATCACTCTCGGTATACAATTTAATAAAAAAAATTAATTATCAATGATTTTTAAGAGTTAATATAATTTTTTATCTCCTTTCCCTTTTTCTTAATAACGATAAATTATTCATTTTGATTATTAAAAAATGAAGAAAAAAATTATTAATCAGTCAACTGTGTGGAATTAAATAAATTTTATGAACTTTTTATCAATAAAAATTTATATTAAAGAAACTTCTTTGCTCAAAGTTGGAGATTAATAATAATTATATTATTTAATTCCTTCATTCATTTTATCATTTTTTAATTATTTTTAAATAATTTCCCTAAATCTTAAATTTACCTTTTTCAAATTTCAGTAATTTTGTTTAGTTTTTACAATCACTTTCTCAATTTAAATTATTCTTCCCTTGACATTAAATCAATTAAATTATTTGTTACTAAATTTTATATTATTCAATGCAAATTTTAATTAATTTTTTTAATTAACCATTATTTTCGTCAATTTGCAATTATTATTTTCAATTTTTTTTCAATTAATTTCTGCGATTTTTTAATCATTCTCTTTAATTACATTTTTTTGAGTATTTTTGTAATTATTTTCTATTTTTAAACATGTACCTATTCTATTATTTTTTCAATTATTTCTCTCAAATTTTATTTTCTGTTTTTAATTATTTATTTTTAAATTATTTTCATCGAATTTCAATTTTTTTCTCAAGTTTAAATTATTTTCAGCATATTTTAATTTTCTTTTTCAATTTTTAATTAATTTTATCATTTTTTAATTATTTCCCTCGATTGTGAATTATTATACTCATTTTCAAAAATTAATTTTTAATATTTCCAAGTATTTATTTTATATTTCAATTACTTTCTTAAATTTTTAATTATTTTTATTTATTTTCATAATTTCCGAAAATTTGTATTAATTATCTTAAATTTAAATTATTTTTAGCTTTCTTTCTTTACTCCAATTTTTAGTTTTTCTCATTTTTTTCAATTAATTTCTAAGATCAGCATGTATTTTTCTGCAATTTACATTATTTTTATTTAAAAAAAAATTCTCTAATTTTTTCAATTATTTCACTAAATGTCATTTATTTTTTACAAGTTATCATTGTTGGTATCATATTTCAATTATTTTCTTCAAGTTTTAAATTTTAAAATTATTTTTCATTTATTTTCCACAATTTATTTCTTGTAATTTTCAATTTTTTTCATTTGTTTTATAATTTTAAAAATTTTTAACTAGTTATCTGACATTTCAATTATATTATTAAATTTTCAATTTTTTATATTATTTTCTTCAATTTTGAATTACCTGTTCTTTTTCGTAATTTCCAAAAAGTTTTTAATTATTTCCCTTTAATTTTAAATTATTCTCTTTAATTTTAAATTATGTTTATCTTTTTTCCTTTATTTTCTCTAATTTTTTAATATTTTCTTTTTTTTTAAATTAATTTCTAAAAGTTTTAAGTATTTTTCTGAAATTTTCTTTAACTCTAAATAATAGTTATTGTGATAATGTTGATATTTTTTTGATTTTTATTGTGATATGATTACATTGTGTATGAATCTTTTTATTTTTTTTTATTTTTTAACAATGTAATGTGCTCGCTTTTACCGCGCAATAAATAAATTTCGCTTTTAAAAATATATTTTGTAATTATTTAAATTATTTTCTGAAATTTTAGATATTTTTTTGCATTTTTAAATTATCTATCTCAATTTTGCAATCTTTTTTTTTCATTTTTCAATTGTTTTCTCCGATTTTTCATTATTCAATTTTTTTCGATTTTTTAAAAGATTTTCGAGTATTTTTCTCAAATTTAAATTATTTTCTTTATTTTTATATCATTGCTACGATTTTTTAAATTACTTTCCCTAATTTTTCATTGATTTCATTATTTATTTTCAATTAAATTTGCAAAAATTGGAATTTTTTTGCAATAATTTTAAATTATTTTTTTCTAATTTGAATTAATTTTATCATTTTTTAATGATTTTTCTCGATTATGAAATATTGTACTCATTATCAAAAATTATATTCTAAAATTTTCAAGTTTTTATCTTAAATTTCAATTATTTACTTCAATATTTAATTATTTTAATTTTTTTCATAATTTCCAAAATTTTTTAATCATTATCGTCAATTTCAATTATTTTTAGCTTCCTTCAATTCTTTCCTCCAATTTTAAAGTTATTCTCATTTTTTCAATTAATTATTCACTAAAATGGCATTTATTTTTTACAAGTTATCATTGTTGGTATCATATTTCAATTATTTTCTGTATCAAAATTTTAAAATCATTTTTCAATTATTTTCCAAAATTTATTTCTTGTAATTTTCAATTTTTTTCATTTGTTTTATAATTTAAATTTTTTTTTAACTATTTATCTGTAATTTCAATTATTTCATTCAATTTTCAATTTTTTATATTATTTTCTTCAATTTTCAATTACTTGTTCTTTTTCGTAATTTCCAACAAGTTTTTAATTATTTCTCGTTAATTAAAAATTATTCTCTCTAATTTCAAATTATCTTTATCTTTTTTCATTAAGTTTCTCTGATTGTTAATTATTTTCTCTTTTTTTTCAATAAACTTCTGAAAGTTTCAGGTATTTTTCTCAATTTTTCTTTAAATTTCCTTTATTTAAAATATATTATGTAATCATTTGAATTATTTTCTCAAATTTTAATTATTTTTTTTTTTCAATTTTAAATAATCTATCTCAATTTTCAATCTTTTTTTTTCATTTTTCAATTGTTTTCTCCGATTTTTCATTATTCTATTTTTTTCGATTTTTTAAAAGATTTTCGAGTATTTTTCTCAAATTTAAATTATTTTCTTTATTTTTATATCATTGCTACGATTTTTTAAATTACTTTCCCTAATTTTTCATTGATTTCATTATTTATTTTCAATTAAATTTGTAAAAATTGGAATTTTTTTGCAATAATTTTAAATTATTTTTTTCTAATTTGAATTAATTTTATCATTTTTTAATGATTTTTCTCGATTATGAAATATTGTACTCATTATCAAAAATTATATTCTAAAATTTTCAAGTTTTTATCTTAAATTTCAATTATTTACTTCAATATTTAATTATTTTAATTTTTTTCATAATTTCCAAAATTTTTTAATCATTATCGTCAATTTCAATTATTTTTAGCTTCCTTCAATTCTTTCCTCCAATTTTAAAGTTATTCTCATTTTTTCAATTAATTATTCACTAAAATGGCATTTATTTTTTACAAGTTATCATTGTTGGTATCATATTTCAATTATTTTCTGTATCAAAATTTTAAAATCATTTTTCAATTATTTTCCAAAATTTATTTCTTGTAATTTTCAATTTTTTTCATTTGTTTTATAATTTAAATTTTTTTTTAACTATTTATCTGTAATTTCAATTATTTCATTCAATTTTCAATTTTTTATATTATTTTCTTCAATTTTCAATTACTTGTTCTTTTTCGTAATTTCCAACAAGTTTTTAATTATTTCTCGTTAATTAAAAATTATTCTCTCTAATTTCAAATTATCTTTGTCTTTTTTCATTAAGTTTCTCTGATTGTTAATTATTTTCTCTTTTTTTTTTCAATAAACTTCTGAAAGTTTCAGGTATTTTTCTCAATTTTTCTTTAAATTTCCTTTATTTAAAATATATTATGTAATCATTTAAATTATTTTCTCAAATTTTAATTATTTTTTTTTTCAATTTTAAATAATCTATCTCAATTTTCAATCTTTTTTTTTCATTTTTCAATTGTTTTCTCTAATTTTTCATTATTCAATTTATTTCAATTTATTTTTAAGCTTTTCAAGTATTTTTCTCAAAATTAAATTATTTTCATTATCTTTAGAACCATTGCAATGGTTTTTTAAAATTAATTTCCCTCATTTTTAATTGATTTCAATTTTTTTATTTCATTTATAACCGAATGATTTAATTTTAATTGCAGAATTTAGAGGCTTTAAAAACTCAGCGCCTGGAGAGGAGCAACCCAACATACTCGAAAGTATCGAGGAAAGTGAAATTACGGAAGGCCTGTTTTAATGGAATAGTACACGACATCTAACTGTTTTGGGAACATTTCCTGACAAAGTAACAAGATACTCAGCAAGATGGTGCAATTTCAAAACTGCAAGGACAACAGCCTGGAGAATTTTCTTGTAATAAAAATAAGACAAATGGTGAAAGAATCTTTGCCAAGACTAACAAGCTGAATTGTTCTCATACCATGAATTATTCCAACAATTATAGCTGTAAGAATTTTCCTTTTTATCTTGCAACGACAGCTCTTGAAAAACAATTTAATTTAACATTTCATTTAATTTTTCTACTAGCGATCCCTATATGCTGTTTCGAGTTATTGGATTCTACAATAAGACACCAACAAACAGAAATTGCGTGAGAAATTGCCCTCATAAAAATGTCTTTATACAAAAAATAAAACAAATGTTTTAATAAATTATAACATCATCAGAGAAGTATGTATTTTTTAATTATTTTTAAATAAAATTGTTCTTTTTTTTAAATTTATCGAATTTACATCGTTTATAAAATTTTTACAGACCCGAATTTCTACTTGAGAGAATTTTTATTTTACGGAATTGTCTTTTAACATAATTTTAAGTAAGTCGGATTTTTAAATAACAGAATTTTATTTTATTTTATTATTTCATTATTTTATTTTATTTATTTTTATTTTATTTGTCCAAATTTTTATTTCTCGGAATTTTTATTTGCCCGAATTTTGTTTGAGAGAATTCTTCAAAAACCGAATTTTATATTGACCGAAATTGCAAGTAGCCGAAAAAAACAAAATAGAAAGTTTCGGCGCGAATTTTAAAATTAACCAATAGGAAAATTAGGAAGAAAATTGTGATTAATTAAAAATCATGTTTTTTAAAATTCCTATTAAATATAAAATCAGAATTCCAGCAAATAAAGATTCGGTCAAAAGAACTCGTAATTTTTCATTTAATTTGAAACTTTATCTGCAGATAAAATAGTGATTTCCGTATTTTTTTAACTTTATAATTCTGTTCTGACGAGATTTTCACTTGATTTATATCCATCATTATGTAAACGCAATTATGCACGAAACTGGAATCCAAGTTCAATTAAACATAAATAAATTTCAGCTTGTATATAATTAATTGTAAAAAAAAACTTTCTAATGAGTTTATAATATCCTTTCGCTCGAAATTGCGATTTAAATTTCTTGTCACTGAGAAGTAGGAAAAAATATTTTTATTTCGACATTTTTTAGTTAATTATATTACTTTAATATTTAATTATTTTTACCACAAAATTTAGGTTTTTTTTAAAAATTTATTGTAGATTATAAATTATTTAGTAAGATTTATTTAATATAATAATTTTGAATAAATTGGAATAAATTTTAACATAATTTATGTAATATTTATTTAATTCAAAATTTGTACAATTCATAAGTCTCAATTACAGAAACAAGCAGCATCCATTTACAATAATTTAAGATAAAAACTGATGAATTGAGATGGTTTTTTTTATCCCAGTGAAATAAATCCTATCAGAGATTAATGTTTTAACTAGGATTAAAATTCCAGGGAGAATTTAGAATGCTTGTTCTTTCGAAATGATAAAACGAAATTTAATTGGCTAGTCACAAGATGCCATTCGAGCGTAGGATGTACAACAGGACACTCTCAGAATAACAAGGATCAAAAAGAGTGCGGCCTGTTTAGAAGCTTATACAATTCTCACATCACTAGATTGCAATCTCGGAGATTGATATAAAGTATGATATTTTTTAAACATAAATTTCAGATATTTTTTTACTTGCGAAGAAAGTGGAAAACTACCAAGAGTTTCTTTTTCTGTTCAAAACATTTTTAAATAACTCTTTCAATTTTTGTCGGAGATAATTTAGAAATTTTAATTAATGTAAATTTTTGTAAATTTGTTTTAAATTACAATTTACGAATATTGTAAATTTAATTTCTGTCCAAAATTATTCAACTAATGAAAACTAAATTTTTGTGAAAATTTCGATCTATGTGAAATTGATCTGAATTTTTTATTACGTTAATAATTTATTACATTTTCAAAATAAAGTGTTAATTATTATATAAATATAATTAACTTGAAATTCTTTCTTTCGGAACCTATTTTATATTAGATTTTTAATCAATTCGACTGTTACTTATTTTATAATTTCCAATTAGTTTTATGTAAACTTTTATTGCTGGCGGTAATTTAAACTAATTCTAAATTTTAAGCTTTTTTTTTTTTAATTCAAAATCTTATTTGATTTCGAGTAAGAAATTCATTTATAATTACTTATAACTAGATTTTTACAGCTTGTGTTATCAACAAATAAAGAAATATTCATCAGAATAATAGGACAAAATTTATAAAATTTTGAAATTGAAAATAATAAAAAAAAAAACATTTGAATTTTGAGAAAAAAAAACTTAAAATTTTTAGAAATTTATTGGATAAAAATGAGAATAATTAAAATTGGGTGGAATACTTGGAAAATGATAAAAATAATTACCTATTGATAATTAAAGAAAATTATTAAAATTGGAGACAAATATTTTAAAACCTAAGGACTTGGTAGAATTACTTAAGGAGGTTCTCTTCATTGACATAACCTCAAACCAGAAAGTCGTTTTTTTACCCAAAAAAAAAAACATTATTCAAATTAATTTTATCAAATTTTGATAGATCCACTTGTAAATTTTTCAGAAAAAATTAGGTTTAGCTAAAATTTGTTGTCGAATAATAATTGTTTAACACTTTATGTTTTTTCATTAAATCTAGTTAAAATCTGTAATTTTAATCCAATTTTAACTAATAATAGCTCATTTTTCTCTTTAAAACATTCTCTACAATTTTATTTGTTGGGTTTTGTTAAATAGTATTTCGTTTAAAAGTTATTAAACAAATTAAATTTGTTGTCTTTGTATTTTTGAAACAAAACATTGTTTAACAAAATTTAGCAAATAAAATTGTAGAGAATGTTACATTCGAAAAAAATGAGCTATTATTTGTCAAAATTGAATGAAAATTGCAGTTTTTCATTTAATAAAAAGGAAAAACATGAAATGTTAAATAATTATTACTTGACAACAAATTTTAATTCAAACTATTAAATCAACTATTTCTGAAAAATGTACAAGTGGCTCTTTCAAAATTAGTTGATTTTAATATTTGAATAATATTTTTATTTGGGATGAAAATCGAATTTCTAGTTTGAGGTTATGTAAATGGATCGAATCTCCTTAAAAAATGTAAAAAATCTCTATTTCGAGTTTATTCAAATTTTAGCTCAAAAACACAATTTGAAAAATTTACCAGAATTGATTTTGGGCTAAAAATAAAAAAAATTCAGATTAGTGAGATTTTCCTAATGACATTTTAGGTAAAAAAAAAACTTAAGAAATACATTTTTTAATTTTTAATTAAAGATTCATTTTTAAAGATCAAAAAATGTCAAAAATAATAAAATTATAAGTTTAATTCATTGGTTCATTCATTCTGTTTACAACTAAAATTTGTCACTAGATGTTTCTTTCTTTATAAATTTTAAATCATATTTCACCTTTTTAAATGTTTTTAAATTTTAAATTTATAGCAATTTTAATTTATTTTAATTTAAGTTATCGTAAACTTGCATTGATTAAAAGTTCAATTAATCCACAATTCAAATTAAATTTTTTTTTTAATTTTTAATAATTATTTTCTGTGTTAAGATTGTAATTACTTAAATTACAACTTTGAACTATTTTTATCATTTTTCAGTTATTTTCTGCAAATTTAAATTATTTTTAAATTGTTTCCCTAAATCTTAAATTTACCTTCTTCAAACTTCAATTATTTTGTTAATTTTTTTCAATTACATTTCCCATTTTAATTATTTTTCAATCATGATTACATCAATTTAATTATTTATTTTTAAAGTTTATATTATTCATCGCAAATTGAAATTAACTTTTTAAATTTACCAATATTTTTTTCATTTTGCAATTATTATCTTCAATTTTTAATCATTTTCGAGATTTTTGAATTAATTTCTTAAACTTTCAAATATATACCTCAATTTTCAACTATTTTGTTCAATTTTCATTTCTTTTGATTATTTTGCAATTATTTTCTTCAAATTTTTACTGTTTTAATTATTTTTCAATTAATTTTCCAAATTTTCAGTTATTATCGAAAATTTAGATTATTGTCTTCAATTTTCAACTTTTTAAACGATTTTTGTATTATTTTCTCTAATTTCTAATTATTTTTATTCTTTTAGCATAGTTTTCAAAAATTTGAATTATTTATCTGAAATTTTAATTATTTTCATCATATTTTGATTATTTCTGCAATTTTTTAATTATCTCTTTAATTAAATTTTGTTAAATAATTTTGTAACTATTTTCTTTTTTTAAACATATATTCTATGATTTTCTAAATTATTTCTTTCACATTTTATTTACTGTTTTCAATTTTTCATATTTAAATTATTTTCATCATCTTTGAATGTTTATATCAATTTTAAATTATTTACAGCATAATTCAATTATTTTTCTCCAATTTTAAAGTATTTTTATCATTTGTCTATTATCTCCCTCAATTTTTAATTAGTATTCTCTTATTGTAAAATCAGTTTTTAAAATCCTTAATTTTTAAAATTTCAATTATTTTCTTCAATTTTTAATTATTTTCATGTTTTTATAATTTCAAAATTTTTTTATTTATTATCGTAAATTTCAATTACTTTTAGCTTTCTCCAATTCTTTTCCACAATTTCTAGTTATTTTCGTTTTTTTCAATTAATTTCTAAGATCTAATTTTAAAAAAATTCTGTAATTTTTTCATTTTTTTCAATTTTTTCACTCAAATGTCATTTGTTTTTCACAACTTATCATTGTTTGTATTATATTTAAATTACTTTCTTCAAGTTTTAAATTTTAAAATCATTTTTTAATTATTTTCCAAAAATGTTTTCCTTTAATTTTTAATTTTTTGTTTGTCTTATAATTTGCAAAATTCTAAACTATTTTTCTGACATTTTAGTTATTTCATTGAATTTTTAATTATTTATATTATATTTTATATTATTTTCTTAAATTTTCAAGTACTTTCGTTCTTTTGCATAATTTCCAAAAAATTTCTAATTATTTTTGATTCTCTTGTCATAATTTTCAAAGATTTTAATTATAAATTTTAATTATTTTCATCATATTTTAATTATTTAAAAATTTTTAAAATTATTTTCATCATATTTCAATTTTTTTCCTAATTTTAAATTATTCTTATCATTTGTCTATTATTTCCATAAATTTTTATTACTATTATCGTATTGTAAAATTAGTTTTCAAGATCATTAAGTATTTTTCTAAAACCTCACTTATTTCCTTCAATTTTTAATTACTTTATTTGTTTTCATAATTACCCAAAAAAATTTTATGAATTATCGTAAATTTCAATTAATTTTATCTTTCTTCAATTTTTTTCTCCAATTTTTAGTTATTTTCATTTTTTAAACTAATTTCTAAGATCTTTATACATTTTTGTTAAATTTCAATTAATTTTTTTAATTTAAAAAAATTTCTGTAATATTTTCAATTATTTCACTCAAATGTCATTTGTTTTTTACTGTTTGTTGTATCATATTTCAATTATTTTCTTGAAGTTTTTAAAATTTAAAATCATTTTTCAATTATTTTCCAAAATTTATTTCCTTCAATTTCCGATTTTTTTCGCTTGTTTTATAATTTCAAAAATTTTAAACTATTTTAATGACATTTAAATTGTTTTTTGAATTTTCAATTATTTATATTATATTTTATATTATTTTCTTCAATTTTCAATTACTCTCGTTCTTTTTCATAATTTCCAAAAAGTTTTTAATTATTCCTTTTTAATTGAAAATTATTTTCTACAATTTTAAATTATGTTTATCTTTTTTTATTAAGTTTCTCTAATTTTTAATTATTTTCTTTTTTTTCGATTAACTTCTGAAAGTTTTAAGTATTTTTTTGATATTTTCTTTAAGTTCCCTTCATCTAAAATATATTATGTAATTTTTTTCAACTATTTTTTCAAAGTTTAATTATTTTTTTCAATTTTAAGTTATTTATCTCAATTTTCAATTATTTTATCTAATTTATCATTATTACATTTTTTTTTAATTTATTATTAAGATTTTTAAGTATTTTTTTTACATTTAAATAATTTCCTTTATTTTTAGAACATTTCTCTGATTTTTTAAATTACTTACCCCAATTTTTAACAAATTTCATTTTTTTAAAATTAATTTTCAAAATTTGCAATTAGTTTTTTTAATTTCAACTATTTTTTGTAATTTTTTTCCAATACCAAAATTTTATAAATGTTTTCCTAAATAAATACTTAATAATATAAATTTATTTTCAAATGTTACATTTAAAATATTGTAGATGACAGAACATGAAGAAACTAATCCCGCGCCAGCGCGCATTTTTTAGTCAAACTTTAAATTACTACAATTCGTAAGATTCTTGGATTTTTTTTAAAAAGGTCTACTGGGTTGACCAAGGGGCGCCCTGTGATCAAGGGCCCCGGGGCACTGCCCCACTTTGACCCTTAATAGTTACGCCACTGATTGTAATATATTCAAAAGAAAAATATAAACTGCCTAGTATATAATTTTAATATTTTTTCTTGTGTGAAAAACAAATTTTCAGTTTGAGGTTATGTCAATAAAAACCTTTTTATAAAATATTTGTATACCCTTTTTTTAAAGAAACATTTAATATGTTCGATTATTGAATTATTTCAATCCGTTCTGTCAAATCGTGAGCGTATCTCATGATTTAAATTCGCCGAAATCAATTCTTGAATCGCCTCCTCTTATGAATATGTAAAAATAATTTTTTAATAAATTAACTACTCGCATATCAAGTTGCGTGCAATCACGTACAAGTGACCGACGCAATTCTTTCGATACGGATGAAACTTGGCGCTAAACGCTCTAATGAAGCGAACGCGTTTCGTTCAAGATCGGGAGGGAGTGTATAAAAAGAGGGTCGCAGAAAAGAAGAGAGAAAACATGAGGAAAAATTGAAGAGATTGAGAGAGAGGGATCAAACGAAAGAAAGAAAGAGTGAGAGGGAGAATGAAGGAAAGAATAGAGAGAGAGAGAGAGAGAGAGAGAAAGATAAAAAAATAAAAGAGAATAGAGAAAGAGAAGTGAGAAGAACGAAGTCGTCGAGTAAAAAAAGAAAAAACTCGAGTAAAACAATTAAAAAGAGACTAAAGGGGACAGAGGGAGAAAAGAAGGGTAAGAAAAGATAGTGAGAGAATGTGTGGAAAGAGAAGAAGAAAAGAAGAAGAAGAAGAAGAAGAAGAGAGGATGCTGGAACACGTCAAGGACCAGGGGTCTTTGCTCTCCAAGTCATAGGGGCCCCAGTCTCATAACACTTTTTTCCTCACTCTCTTTCCGATCTTCAAATCTGCAATCACATCCCCGAGAAAATGTACTCGGGATCAATTTAGATCTCTTAACTGATTTTGACCGTTAAAAAAAAAACTTTGAAAAAATGCCCCCAACGACCTTGAGCTTGAAAAGTAATCGATTGAGCGAGTTTCTTTTGCTCACGCCACCTACTGAGCAAGTCATAACAAATACCTATATTATTCACTATTCTCTACTCATCCTTCTTTTCTCTCCACTTTTGAAATTTTTCCCCCCTTTGATAATGTCGGATGATGCACGGGAAAAAGTGGATTTTTCAGGAAATCGCAACCTGTCATTACGAATCGGTTTCGCTGTAATTTAAGGCCGGGATCGAGGGATTCGCAAAAGACTGTCATTACTTGGCAGGCGAAGATTTTGGGTGGAGAAAATGTTTCCTGCTTCGATCTGAGGACTTTATTTTTAAAAAATTTGTTCGAGTGCAATTTTAATGGTGCAAAAGGGATAAAAAGAAATTCACTTAAGGAGGAGTGGAATATATATTCAGAATATCGGGATTTTATTAAAATTTTTGGAAATGATTTACTTTAATTAATATAATGAAATTACCCGTTAAATTTCAGAATTTTTATCTGGGTATTTTAATAGTTATTAAGTTTTGAATTCAATATTGTCTGTTATGGGAGAATTCAATATTTCAATTCAATTATTCAATTCTAGAACTATTCTTTTCAATTCTCAGTTATTTTCTTCATATTTAAATTCCAGTTTTCAATTTTTAATTATTTTCTTTAATATTAAAAAATTATCAACTTTTTTCTATTATTTTGTTTTCGATTATCATTAAAATTATTCAATTTTAAATACAATTGTTCAATTATTTTCTTTAATTTTTATTTACATTATCTTCTGTTTTCAATTGTTTTCTTCTATTTTCATTAATTATCGGTTTTTTCATTTACTTTTTTTCAGTTTTTAAGAGTATTTTTTTGAATTTTAATACCATTCTTCAATTCTTAATTGCTTTCTTCAATTTTCAATTATTTGTTTCAATTTTAATTATTTATTTCGATTTTCAATTCAGTTGTTAAATGTCCAATTATTACCAACAATTATTCCTATAATTTTCTTAATTTTTCAATTTGCAATTATTTTCTTTCAATTTAATATTTCTTGTTATATTTTTACAATTATTTTTTTCAGTTGTCTATTAATCTACTCATTTTTTGAATTTTTTTTCAAGTCTTAAGTTTTTTTGTTTAATAGTTAATTATTTTCGTCATATTGTAATTTCTCTTTTAATTATTTATTTATTTATTTATTTATTTATTTATTTAATAGCAGTGTACTGGCTTACAAAAAGAATAAAAATGCCCTTTCGCACCAAGGTGCTATCATAATTATAAAATATAAAATAAAATAAAATGAAATAAAAATTATCAATTATTTTCTTAAAATCTCCATTTAATTCTTTTATTTCTGATCTATTTCTTCAATTTTTAATTATTTTCTTCAAATCTAAAATATTTTCTTTCATTTTCAATTATTTTTATTGATTTCCAATTAATTCTTCAATATTTAACAATTCTCGGATTTTTTCAATTATTTTTCACTCATAAACATTTTTTTAAATTTTCAATTCCATTATTCAATTCTAGAACTATTCTCTTCAATTCTCAGTTATTTTCTTCAAATTTAAATTCCACTTTTCAAATTTTCAATTATTTTCTTTAATATTAAAAAAGTATCGCCTTTTTTTATTATTTTATTCGATTTTTATTAATTTTTTAATTTTAAATACAATTGTTAAATTATTTTCTCTACTTTTTAATTCCATTCTTTAATTTTTATTTCTGTTCTTTAGTTTCCAATTTTCTTCTATATTCAATATAGTTCTTCGCTATTTTTAATTACTTTTTTCAATTTTCAAGTATATTCCATAAATTTTAATTCCATTCTTCAATTTTGAATTATATTTTATAATTTTAATTATTTTTTTCGATTTTCAATACAGTTGTTAAATGTGCAATTATTTTCAACAATTATTCCTATAAATTTCTTAATTTTTTAATTGACAATTATTTTCGTCTTTTTTCATATATCTCAATTATTTTCTTTAACTTTTTCAATTACTTTTTCAATTTGATTTCTTTTCTCTTCGACAATGAAACATTTTAATTATTTATTGCTAAATTTTCTACTATTAATCACAAATTTAAATAATTTTTTTAATTTACCATTAATATTTTCATTATGCAATTATCTTGAATTTTTAATTATTTTCTTTATTTCTGAATTAATATCTTGAACTTTCAAATATATATCTCAATTTTCAATTATTTTGTTCAATATTCATTGTTTTTCAGCATTTTGCAATTATGTTCTCCATATTTTAATTATTTTAATCATTTCTAAATTAATTTCCTAAATTTTTCAGTTATTATCCAAAATCTAGATTATTGTCTTCAATTTTCAATTTTTAAACGTTTTTACAAATATTTCCTTTTAATTAAAAATAAATTCTGTACTTTTTCGATTATTTTCTCTAATTTATAAAAATTATTTTCATTCTTTTTTCATCATATTCAAAAATTAAAATTTTTTTTATTCCTAAAAAAATTCTGCAGTTTTTTGAATTATTTATTTTTGATTTTATATTTCAATACTTTTTTTCAAGTTCTCATTGTTTTTATTATATTTCAATTATTTTCTTCAATTTTTAATTTTACTCTTTTTTTCAGAAGCTGTATAAGATTTTCAAGCATTTCTCTAAAAATTTAATTATTTTCTTCAATTTTTAAGCATTTTTATCATTTTCCAATTATTTTTCCCTATTTTAGATTATTTTCATTATTTTTTCAATAATTTCCAAAATTTTCATTTCCTTTAAAGGTTCAATTAGTTATTTCTCTCAATTTTTAATTATTCTTTTCATTTTGCAATTATTTTGTTTTATTTAATTTCATTCTGTAATTTTTTAAATTATTTATTTCAAATTTCAAGTAGTATCATTTTTTTTGTATTTAATAAATTTTCAAGTATTTTTGACTTTTTTCCCAATTTTTTAATTATTCTTATTTCTTTGATTAATCCTAATGTTTTCAATTATATTCCCCAAATTGAATTATTTTCTTCAATTATCAATTATTTTCCCGAATTTTTAATTATTCTTATTACTTTTCAATTAATTTATGAAATTTGCAATTATCTTGTTTAAATTCAATAATTTTCTTTTATTCCAGAGATATTCTGTAATTTTTTGAATTATTTTTTTCAAATATCAATTTTCAATTATTTTTGTCTCTTTCACAAATTTTGAATTACTCTTAATTCTTCGATTAATCCTATTCTTTTTAATTATTTTCCTCCAAATTAAATAATTTTCATAAATTTTCAATCATTTTCCCAAATTTTCAAATGTTCTTATTATTTTTCAATTAATTTACAAAATTTTCAATTCTTTTTTTTAAATTCAGTTATGTTCTTTTACTTCACAGATATTCTGCAATTTTTTGAATTAATTTTTTCAAATATCATTTATAATCATCAATTTTCAATTTTCAATTACTTTTGTCTTTTTTTACAAATTTTTAATTATTCTCATTTCTTTGATTAATCCTATTGATTTTTAATTATTTTCCTCGTTTTTAAACTATTTTTAAAATATTTTCTTTTGATTAAAAATAAATTCTGTCTTTTTTCGATTATTTTTTCTAGATTCTGATAAATTTTATTCTTTTTTCATCATTTTAAAAAATTTCAATTCTTTTTTTATTCCAAAAAAATTCTGCAATTTTTTAATTGTTTATTTTAAATTTCATTAATTTTTTCCAACTTATCATTGTTTTTATCATATTTCAATTATTTTCTTCAATTTTTAATTTTACTCTTTTTTTCAGAAGCTTTATAAGATTTTCAAGCATTTCTCTCAAAATTCAATTATTTTCTTCAATTTTTAAGCATTTTATCATTTTCCAATTATTTTTCTCTATTTTAGATTATTTTAATTGTTTTTTCAATAAATTCTAGTTTTCATTTTTTTAAAGGTTCAATTAGTTATTTCGCTCAATTTTTATTATTTTTTTTGTAATTTAAAATTTTTTTTTTTTTTGAAATTTCTATTAGTATCATTTTTTCTGTATTTAATAAATTTTCAAGTATTTTTGACTCTCTTCGCAATTTTTTAATTCTTCTTATTTCTTCGATTAATCCTATTGTTTTTAATTTTATTCCCCAAATTGAATTATTTTCTTCAATTTTAAATTATTTTCCCGAATTTTTAATTGTTCTTATTATTTTTCAATTCATTTACAAAATTTGGAATTATTTTGTTTAAAACTTAATTATTTTCTTTTATTTCATAGATATTCTGTAGTTTTTTGTATTTTTTTTTTTTATATCAATTAGTATCTTCAATTTACAATTATTTTTGTCTTTTTTCACAAATTTTTAATTATACTCATTTCTTCTATTAATCCTATTGATTTCAATTATTTTCCTCGTTTTTAAACGATTTTTTAAACATTTTCTTTTGATTAAAATAAATTCTGTACTTTTTCGTTTATTTTGTCTGAATTCTGATTATTTTCATTCTTGTTTCATTATTTTCAAAAACTTTACCTCTTTTTTTTATTCAAAAAAAAATTCTGCAATTTTTTCAATTATTTATTTTAAATTTCATTAATTTTTATCAACTTGTTATTATTTTGATCATATTTCAATCATTTTCTTCAAGTTTCAATTTTTAAAATCATTTTCCTATTATTTTCCCCAATTTTTAATTTTTATTATTTTTTAAAATTATTTTCTATGATTTTAAAATACTTTTCTTCAAGGTTCAATTTCTTTCGTTCTTTTTCTTTTTTTCCAAAAAGTGTTTAATTGTTACTCTTTAATTACAAATTATTCTCTTCAATTTTAAATTATGTTTATCTTTTTTTATTTATTTTCTCTAAATTAAAAAAAAAAATTTTTTTTTGTCAATAAACTTCGGCAGTTTTAAGTATTTTTCTGAAATTTTCTTTATCTTTCCTTTATTAAAAATATTTTATAACTTCTTCAATTTTGAATCATTTTCATTGTTTCTTAATTAGTTTCCTAAATATTTAATTATATCTCTCAATTTTAATCATTTTTTTCAACTTTTAATTATTTTCTCCATTTTTTTCATTATTCTAATTTTTTCCAAATTTATATTTTTAAGATTTTCAGGTACTTTTCTCAAATTTAAATTCTTTATTTATTTACTCCAGCAAAGATAAAGCTAAATGCAATAAATTTTTTTTTTTTGAGGCCAAAAATCAAAACAAATCAAACCAAACCAAGTTGAGGAATTTTGCTTCATATAGGTTATTCTCTGAGAAATCCTCTCGAGCTTAACAGATAGTTTTTCGCAGATTTTCCCTGAAATTAATTTCTGTTTGTCAAAATCCTGTTTAAAAATGTCCTTAATTATAAAATTCTCTTATTCCTAAATGGTAAAACTACACACAAAAATATGCAAAACAGTGCAAAAGTAAGGTTATGTATCCAAATACAAATTATGCTGTCGTCTGCTAGCGTTAACAAAAAGCACACATTTTTGCTATTTTTATTTTTACGCGTTCATAATATACCCCCCAAATAAATAAATACCAAATTACTAATATGTTTAATTTCATAAAAAAATCAGGTTTTAAAAAAAAACGACATTATTTTGGTTTTCGAAAATTCTACTTCAGTTTTGTCATGATTGGATTACTGGTCTGAAGTATGCAGGAAAATATTTCAATGTTGTAAAATGTGATTACGGGAAGTCGAACAAGGTTTGTAATACGTATAATTAGAATTTAATGAAATTCAAAGTGGTAATTGAAAATGAAAATCAAAATTCCTAATCGGAATAATTGTAATGTTGCGCATGCCACGGAGCTGATTCCAGTTAATCGTATTGTCACTCTAAATATTCGTTAGTATCGCTTCTTGAAGATAAGACTGGTTTGCATGATTTCAAGTATTTATTGAGCTGCTTGGTACGACGAATCGAGCGCATTTCAATAAGATGATTACGGCTATCCTTAATTAACCCAAGTACATCCCACGGAATGTGTATCACTCGTAAATATCGTCCTCGAGCAACTTAAGAGCTACAACTTCACACAAGTGCCTTGGCGTTTCTAGGATTCCATTTTCTTTCAATCTCAATTTCGATTAACTCAAAAGCAAAGCAGGATGTCTATCTCATCTTTATTTTAAAATTTCCTCACTTTTCCAGGACCAAACAAATTTTTTCCCCTGATTTTTTTTAATACATATTTTTAAAAGTTATTTACAAATTATTAACTCGGAAAATCTTTGAAAATAACGAGTGGAAATATTTAGTAAAAAAAATACTGGAAAAAAATTGGAAAATGACTTATGAGTTAAAATTCTTCAAATCCTGAAAAGGTAAAAAATGTCTACAATTCTAAGATGGCACAGCAGACGATAAAAAAAGGAGTTTCGAAATATTCAGGTTGCACTCATTTTTATTTTGGATTTAAAATTTAAATTCTCTAAGCAATGGCCTAGATAGTATTTAAATATGAATAAAACGAGTTTCGTTTATATTATATAGAACAAAATATATAGAATCTTTTAAATGAAAAAAATTAATGAAAATAATTCAATTTTGAGGAAAACAATTGAAAATTTTTTTAATTAATTAGAAAATGATGAAAATAATCTAAAATCGGGAAAAATAATTGAAAATAGAAAAACATAATTCAATTTTGAGAAAAATAATTGAAAAGAATAAGATTAATCGAAGAAATGAAAATAATTAAAAATTTGGGAAAGAAGATAAAAATAATTTAAAATTGATGATACTAATTGAATTTGAAAAAAATAATTCAAAAAATTACAAATTATCTATGAAATAAAAGAAAATAATTGAATTTTAAAACAATAATTGCAAATTTAGTAAATTAATTGAAAGAACAGTTAAAAATTACTATTATTGGAAATTGAAAAAATGATTCAATTTTGAGGAAAATAATTGAAAAGAATAAGATTAACCGTAAAAATAAAAATAATTACAGCATTTGGAAAGAAAGGCAAAAATAATTGCAAATTGATGAGACTACTTGAAATTTGAAAACAATTATTCAAAAAATTACAAAATATCTATGAAATAAAAGAAAGTAATTGAATTTTAAAAAATAATTGTAAATTTAGTAAATTAATTAAAAAATAATAAGAGCAATTAAAAATTTGGGGAAATAATTGACAACAATAGGAATAATCGAAGAAATGAGAATAATTAAAAATTTCTGAAAAATGACAAACATAATTGAAAATAATTGATGATACTAATTGAATTTGAAAAAAAAAATTGAAAAAATTACAGAATGTCTATGAAATGAAAGAAAGTAATTGAATTTTTAAAAAAAATTGCAAATTTAGTAAATTATTTGAAAAATGATAAGCACAATTAAAAATTTGGAAAAATAATGAAATAAAAGAAAATAATTGAATTTTAAAAAATAATTTTAAATTCAATAAACTAATTGAAAAATAATAAGAACAATTAAAAATTTAGGGAAATAATTCATAATAGAAGAAAATAATTCAATATTGAGGAAAATAATTGAAAAGAATAAGATTAATCGAAGAAATGAAATTAATTAAAATTTTGGGAAAGAAGACCAAAATAATTGAAAATTGATGATACTAATTGAAATCTGAAAAAACCAATTTAAAAAATTAGAGAATGTGTATGAAATGAAAGAAAGTAATTGCAAAATAAAAAGAATAATTAAAAATTGAAAAAAGTAACTAATTGAAACTTATAAAGAAAAAAACATTTTTGAAATTAATTAGAAAATGATGAAAATAATCTAAAATCGGGAAAATTAATTGAAAAATGATAAGAACAATAAAAATTTGGGAAAATAATTGAAAATAGAAGAACATAATTCAATTTTGAGGAAAATAATTAAAAAGAATAAGATTAATCGAAGAAATGAAAATAATTAAAAATTTGGGAAAGAAGACAAAAATAATTGAAAATTGATGATACTAATTGAATGTGAAAAAAATAATTGAAAAAATTACAAATTCTCTATAAAATAAAAGAAAATAATTGAATTTTAAAACAATAATTGCAAATTTAGTAAATTAATTGAAAAATAATAAGAACAATTAAAAATTACTATTATTGGAAATAGAAGAACCTAATTCAATTTTGAGGAAAATAATTGAAAAGTATAAGATTAAACGAAGAAATATAAAAAATTAAAGCATTTGGGAACGAAGGCAAAAATAATTGAAAATTGATGAGACTAATTGAAATTTGAAAAAAATAATTCAAAAAATTACAAAATATCTATGAAATAAAAGAAAATAATTGAATTTTAAAAAATAATTGCAAATTTAGTAAATTAATTGAAAAATAATAAGAGCAATTACAAATTCGGGGAAATAATTGATAATAGAAGAAAATAATTCAATTTTGAGGAAAATAATTGAAAAGAATAAGATTAATCGAAGAAATGAAAATAATTGAAATTTTGGGAAAGAAGACCAAAATAATTGCAAATTGATGATACTAATTGAAATTTGAAAAAAATAATTTAAAAAATTACGGAAAGTCTATGAAATAAAAGAAAATAGTTGCAAAATTAAAAGAATAATTAAAAATTAGAAAAAGTAGGTAACTAATTGAAACTTTTAAAAAAATAAAATTTTTTGAAATTAATTAGAAAATGATGAAAATAATCTAAAATTGGGAAAATTAATTGAAAAATGATAAGAACCATTAAAAATTTGTGAAAATAATTAAAAATAGAAGAACATAATTCAATTTTGAGGAAAATAATTGAAAAGAATAAGATTAATCGAAGAAATGAAAATAATTAAAAATTTGGGAAAAAAGACAAAAATAATTGAAAATTGATGATACTAATTGAATTTGAAAAAAATAATTGTAAATTTAGTAAATTAATTGAAAAATAATAAGAGGAATTACAAATTCGATGAAATAATTGATAATAGAAGAAAATAATTCGATTTTGAGGAAAATAATTGAAAACAATAGGATTAATCGAAGAAATGGGAATAATTAAAAATTTGTGAAAAATGACAAAAATAATTGAAAATTGATGATACTAATTGAATTTGAAAAAAATAATTAAAAATTAATGATACTAATTGAATTTGAAAAAAATAATTGAAAAAATGACAGAATGTCTATTAAATGAAAGAAAATCATTGCAAAATGAATAGAATAATAAAAAAATTAACAGAAGTAACTAATTGAAACTATTAAAGAAATAAAAATCTTTGAAATTAATTAGAAAATGATGAAAATAATCTAAAATCGGGAAAAATAATTGAAAAATAATAAGAACAATTAAAAATTCGGGAAAGTAATTAAAAATAGAAGAACGTAATTCAATTTTGAGGAAAATAATTAAAAACAATAGGATTAATCGAAGAAATGAAAATAATTAAAAATTTGGGAAAGAAGACAAAAATAATTGAAAATTGATGATACTAATTGAATGTGAAAAAAATAATTCAAAAATTTACAGAATATCTATATTAAATTAAAGAAAATAATTGCAAACTGAAATGAATATTTAAAAATTGTAAGAAGTAACTAATTAAAACTTTAACAACAAATGAAAATTTTGAAAAATTAAAAAATAATGAATATTATATAAAATCGGAAAAAGTGCCCAATTATAAAATGTTAAAAAAAAACTTCAAAATTGAAGAAAGTAATTTGATTTTGAGAAAAATACTCGAAAATCTTATAAAGAATTTTAAAGAATGAGAAAATTGAAAATTAAGGAAAACAATTAAAAATTGGTTAAAATAATTGAATTTTGAACAAAATGATTCAAAAAAATTGCAGATTATCTATGAAGCAAAAGAAAGTTATTTTTAAAATGATAAAAATAATTAAAAATTGAAAGAAATAATTGAAATTGTTACAAAAATTGAAATTATTGGAATTTAATTATAAAATATTTAAAATAATTGAAAATGGCAAAAAGTAATTGCAAAATGATCAAAATACTTGAAAATTTAAAAACGCCATTGAATTTTGAGAAAAATACTGGAAAATCTTATAAAAATCATTTTAAAAAAATGAGAAAAATTAAAAATTATGAGAAAATAATTGAAAATTAAAGAAAATAATTTTATTTTTAGTAATTTAAATGAAAAGGTTCGAAATTAATTAAAATAATCCTAGAATATAATTATGAAATCAAAGAAAATAATTTTAATTGCAGATAAATATTGGAAATTTTGGAAATTATGAAAAAGAAATAAAACAATTGAAAATCGGAGAAAACAGTTGAAAATGGATAAAAATAATTAAAAATTAAAGAAAAAACCATAATATTGCATAGGGAGGAAATTAATGAAAAACAATTAAAAAATAATTAAAATTTGAGAAAAATAATTGAAAAAATTACAAAATATTGTTTTTTGAAATAATAAAAAATGTTTTAAAAATGAATTTCAAAATTTAAAATTCAAGCTAATAATTTAGATTTGAAATAACAAAGGGCTTAAATCATTTTAAAAAAATGTTGAAGTAAAATTTAAAATCAAATGTGATTTTTAGTAAAATTTAGTTTTTTGGGTATTTTTAAAAAACGGTAAGTGATAGAAAAAATTTCATTAGAAGAAAAAAGATGTACCAGACCATTTCCTACAAGATAGTGATTACAAAATTTTAGTTTTAAAAATCAATTTTAAGGTGGTAGGAAAGAGCAATAATTGCAAATTTTGTAAATTAATTGAAAATAATCAAAATAATTCATGAATTATTTAATTATTATTATAAATTGTGAAAAATAATTGAAAACAATAGAATTATTTAAAAAAAATTAGAATAATAAAAAATTTGGGAAAAAAGATAAAAGTAATTAAAAATTGATAATAATAATTGAATTTTGAAAAAAATAATTTAAAAAATTACAGAATATCTCAAATAAAAGAAAAATAATTGAAAAATGATAAGAATAATTAAGAATTAACATTGTTAAAAAATTAAAAATATTAAAAATTAATTATAAAATAATTGCAATAATTTAAAATCGGGAAAAGTAATTGCAAAATAATAAAAATACTTGAAAATTTAAGAACGCAATTGCGTTTCGAGAAAAATACTTGAAAATCATATAAATTATTTTAAAAACGTGAGAAAAATTAAAAAAATAGGAGGAAATAATTAAAAATTAAAGCAAATAATTCAAATTTGAAAAAAGTAATTTAAAAAATTACAGAATATCTATGAAATAAAATAAATTAATTTCAAAATGATAAGAATAATTACAAAATGAAGAAAGTAATTGAATTTGGAGAAAAGTACTTGAAAATCTTGTAAAGCATTTGAAAAAAAAAAATAATTGGGAAATTAATTGAAAATAGAATAAAATAATTCAAAAAAATTACAGAATGTCTATGAAATACAAGGAAATAATTGAAAAATGATAAGAATAAATTAAAATTGAAAGAAGTGATTGAAATTTTTTAAGAAATGCAAATTTCGGAAATTAATTAAAAAATAATCGAAAATCGGAAAAAGTAATTGAAAAATGATCAAAATACTTGAAAATTGAAGAAAGTAATTGAATTTTCAGAAAAATACTTGAAACTCTTATGAAGCACTTGAAAAAATGAGAATAATTAAAAATCCGCGAAAGTAATTGAAAATTGACGAAACATAATTTTCATTTATCAAAATGTAATTTTTGTTTTTATTTCAATAATATCTGTTTAAAAATAATACAATGTTTTAATTGAACCTTTAATATCATTTCTACAAAATCACAACCTTCAAGTAAGAATCATCATTATGATCCTCCTCAATTATTTTAATATAACTGCACACTTAAAAGTTATTAAAGTTCCAGATAAATAACTTTTTTATTTTTTTTTTTTTTGCTTCTCAAACTATCCTCACTGCTTGAAATTTATGACCCGCAATTACTTCTTATTGCTTAATTAGGACGAGTTATAATAACGAGAGGGAATAAATCTGTTGTAATTCGCGCGACGTAATAATATAAAGGAAACAAGCTGGATTTAATATGATTGAAAAAAGCATTAAATTGAAGTAAATGAAGTGAAGCTGTGCGAAAATGAAGAGAGGAATGGAAAAATAAACTATTTAAATTACTCATTTTAAATTAAAAGTTGTAGGGTAAAAATTAAAATGACAAAAGGTAAAAATAAAAGATGAAACATGCTAAAATAAAACCGAGTTGAGAGAAAAGTTCAAATAAATTAAACACCTTTTTTTGAAAAAATACGCTGGGTAAGAAAAAAAAAAAAAACGAACAGGTGACTGAATGCAGAATTGCAGATACACTTCTCATGCAAATAGAACCAGATTGGTAGCAAATAGTCGTCTAAATGACGCGAGAAAAATGCCTCTTGACCAACGACCACCCAACACACATCCATCATATTTTCTATTCAGAAGGCACTTAACGCCTAGACCTTACAATTCATGACTAAGCAAATAAAATTAAAAATAAACAACTAAACAAACGTTAAATAGAAATAAAAAATTTTGCGTGGTGTGAGAATAAAGACGAGTCACTTTTGTGCACTTTTTTCCATTTGATAAGATTATTGAAAAGGATTAATTTAGCACATTTCGATAATTTGACTTATTTTTCAAAATATTCAGAACTGTCGCAATTTGATATTGAAACATTTTTTCTTTATTCATTTTGTTGTAGATGTAAATATTTTAACTTTTCCTCAAATTTGTTAAACTTTTTATTTTGTTAAACTCGCATGACGCGTTTGACGAAAACTTTTATTTTGAGGTTAGGAATAGAAATAGCAGAAGACGCCTAGAGTTGCAAATAGGGTTGTAAGCTGTGAATCGTTTCATTGAAACATTGAAACTTTCATTGAAACTTTCAATGTTTCATGGACGAAAGTTTCAAAGTTTCATGAAACTTTGAGTGGAGGGGATAGAATTTAAATGTCGCGCCTTCAAATTTATTTGTCAAGTAAGGTAAGGTTAGTTTGCCCATGTATTTGCGCCATATTGAAACTTTGAAATGTTTCATGAAGCATTGAAACTTTCATGAAACATTTCAATTAGGAAAGTTTCATGAAACTTTCCAACCCTAGTTGCAAAATTCCCGGTAATTACAAATTTGGCAACATTCTCGAGAATATAACCGAGAATATTCTCCTTCCGGAGATTATATGAGAATTTTCTATTTTGAATGAGCTCAACTATTTTCAAACACAAACAATTTATTGAAATATAAATGAATTAATAACAAAATAATTATTTATTTATTTATTTATTTATTTATACATAGACGGGCATAAAAAAACATAAAAAGCGCCCTTTCGTACTGTAAGTACTAATAATATTAAAATTAATTTAAATAAGATGCATAATATAATATAATTTTATATTTATATAATTATATTTATATATTTTATAATTATATTTATAGTTATCATTATAAATGAACTATAAATCAGTTTAGTGTAAAAATAATGTCAAATTTGGCAAATTAATTGAAAAAAAAAAATAATAAAAACAATTAAAATTATCGAAAGTAATTTAAAAAAACATAGAATTGTTTTGAAATTAAAGAAAATAATTTAAAGTTGGGAAAAATACTTTAAAATCTTAGAAATAAATTGAAAAAAAATTAGAATAATGAAAAATGGGAAAAATAATTAAAAATTGAAAAAAATGCTTGAAATTGAGATAAATAATTAAAAATTTTGAGAATTAATTCAGAAATGATAGAAACAATGTAAAATTTAGGAAAATAATTAAAATTTGAGAACATAATTGAAAAAATTACATAAATGAAGGAAAATTAAAGAAAAATTCAGAAAAATACTTGAAACTTTTAGAAGTTTATGGCAAAAAAAAAGAAAATAATTAAAATTTAGAGAAAATAAATGGAAAAAGATAAACATAATTTAAAATTAAAAAGAAAAATTTTTAATTTAAGATAAATAATTGCAAAAAATACAAAATATAGGTACATAAAACACAAAAAAAACGTAGATATAATTGAAAATAGAATAATGAAATTTTCAGATAAATAATTAAAATATCAGATAAAAAAAGTTTAAAATTTGGAAATTATGAAAAAAAAAATTCTCAAATTTATGTTGCGTGTAACCTAATTAATAGAATGTTATGAAATAAATAAAAATAATTAATTAAAAGAGAAAAAAATTGAAATTTGAGAAAAATACTTGAAAATCTGAGTAATTAATTAAAAAAAATGACAAAAATTAAGAACTGAAGAAAAGTATTGAAGAAGGCTAAAAATAATTGAAACTCAAGATAATTAATAAAAAATTTGTAAATTACGAAAAAAAATATGAAAATAATTCAATATTGTAGAAAATAATTTAAATTTGGGAAAAATACTTCAAATTCCAAGAAATAAATTGGTAAATAATAAGAATAATGAAAAATGGTAGAAAAAAAATTGAAAATTGAAAAAATGCTTGAAATTGAGATAAATAATTAAAAATTTAGAGAATTAATTCAGAAATGATGGAAATGATAAAAAATTAAAGAAAGTGATGAAAAAATAATATAAAGAATTTAAAATTAAAAAAGATAATTAAAATTTGATAGAATAATTGAAAAAATTACATAAATAAAGGAAAATTAAAGAAAATTTCAGATAAATAATTAAAATATCAGATAAATAGTTTAAAATTTGGAAATTATAAAAAAAAATTGAATATGGTTAAGGGCATGTGATGATAATGCTAAATTTGTCCGTAAACTTTCTCTTAAAGTACTCAATGTTTTGACACCAAACTTTGTACAATTACTCAAAACACCATTTGAATGGTCTCTCTGACCCAATTTTGTTTCATTTTTGTCTTTATACTAAATATTTTTCAAATTTACTTTTTTTTCAAAATTTTCCAAAAATTGTAAAGTTGAAAAAAAAATTAGTTTAAAGATAAAAATGAAATAAATTTGGGTCAGAGAGACCATTCTAATGGTATTTTGAGTAATTCTACAAAGTTTAGTGTCAAAATATTGAGTACTTTAAGAGAAAGTTTACGGACAAATTTAGCATTATCATCACATGCCCTTAAAAATGGAAGAAAATAATGGGAAATTTGAGAAAAATATTTTTAAAATTTTAGTAAATAATTTAAAAAAATAAGAATAATTAAAAATTGGGAAAAACTAATTGAAAAGTGATTTTAAAATTAGAAACTTGAAGAAAACAATTGAAATATAATAAAAACAGTGATAAGTTGAAAAAAATTAATGAAATTCGAAATAAATAATTGAAGAATTTTTTCATAATTTTCAAAAAATCCGTTTGTCGGTATCAGGCTTCCGTTTCCGGTACCGTTCGTGGTAGTTGGGAAAATTTTAAGTTGTGGTTTTGTGCAGAGGATAAGGTGTTTAGTGGGCAGTGAAATAGCGTGTGTGAGTTAAAAAGGTAAGAGAGTGTGTGTATTTTGCGTGGGTGATTGAGGTTTGAGTGTAAGAGAAAAGAGTGTGTGTGAAATAAGGGTAAAAGTAAGGGTGAATTAGAGGTTAGGTGTGTCTGAGGGGGAAGTGTGCGGTGAGAGGAGAGAGAAAGGCTGGGCAGGTGAGAAGAGAGACAAAGGTTGGGCAGGCGAGAGCAGAGTGAAAGGCTGGGTAGGTGTGAGGTGAGAGAAAGGTTGGGTAGGTGACAGAAAGACTGGGTAGGTGAGAATACCGGAGAGAGATGAGTGGTAAGGATGAGATGGAGGTTGACAGGGTGCAGCAGATGGCAGAAGGTGACGGGACTAACCCAGAGCAGGCGGGTGAAAGCGCGCCTGTTCAAAAGGAAGTCCTAGCAGAGGACGAGGTGTTCCTGACCCCGAAGACGGGAGTGGAGTCAGAGGCTGTCAGAAGGGGTAGGCTCAGTAATTTTGCGAGGGTGCAGCGTGCGGGTAGTCTGGGCTCGGAGGGGGATTTAAGGAAATATTTAGGAGAAAAAGGGAGGAAAAGAATTAGGGACGAAGGATATTTTGAGGATTGTATGGAACGGGTGACGACAGCGGTGAGAGAATTAGCAGTAGGGACAAGAGAGAGATTCGAAAAGATGGAGGGGGAGTTAGAAAATTGTAAAACAAGAGAGGAGAGTAGAGAGCAACAGTTAAATGAAATATGGGAGGAGATAGGAAAAATTAGAGGGGGATATAGTGAAGCTAAATGGAGGGGATGTGGAGGAAAAGGTAAAAGTGTTGGAGAGGAAATTAGAGCGAATCGAGAAAGATAGAAGGAAGGCTAATGTGATAATAAGAGGATTAAAAGTAGAAAGAGGAAAGGAGAAGGAAGAGGTAGAAAAGATATTAAAGGAGATAGAGGCGAAGGTATCAGTGAAGAGAGTAGTGGGGGTAGGAGGGATGGATAGGCAGAGACCGACGGTATGTGTAGTGGAGTTAGGGAGTGAAGAGGAGAAATGGCAGGTAATGGAGAAGAAAAAAGCGTTGAGAGGTAGGATAGAGAGGATAGAGGAAGATTTAACGCAGGAGGAGAGAAGAGTAAGCTGGTGGATTAATCAGAGAGCCTGGGAGGAGAGAGGAAAGGGGAAGAGGGTAAGAGTGGGAAGAGGGTGTCTATGGATAGATGGTGAGAGACTAAAATTGGAGGAGAGAGAGGGAGGAGTGATGGAGTTTAGAAGGGAGGGTAACGAGTTGGAGGAAAAGGAAAAGAGAGAGGAGGGGTTTCAGGAATAAGGAAGAAGAAAGTAGGAGGTATCAGGGAAGGCAAAGGGATCACAGTGGCTTTTTGGAATGTAGCGGGGTTAGGGAATAAGGATGATGGCTTTTGGACAACAATAGAAAAATGGGATGTGGTGTTTCTGAGTGAGACTTGGGTGGATGAGGGAGATTGGAGAAAGTTAAAATGGAAGGCTCCCAAGGGTTATGTGTGGGAGGTGCAAGCAGCAGTAAAAGAAAAGAAGGCTGGCAGAAAGTTGGGTGGAATGTTGGTAGGAGTGAGAAAGAGCATAAGGTGGTCGAAGAAAAAGAAGGGAGAGAGAGGCACGGAGGAATGTATGGAGAGGAGAATAAAGATTGGGAAAGAGGAAATATGCCTGGTAGGGATGTACAGAAGGAGAGGAGAGGAGGAAGGGTGGGATAGGCTAGAGGAGTGGATGGAAGAAGGCAAAGATAAGATAGTGATAATAGGAGGTGATCTCAATGTGTGGACAGGGGAAAGGGGAGGGGGTTGTTGGGATGAAGAAAAACAGGACTTTTGTAGGAATTCAAAGCACAAAGAGGTGGATCAGGAGGGAAGGAGATTGTTGTGGATGCTTGGAGAGAGAGGGTGGTCGATATTAAATGGTAATACAATGGGGGATGAAAAAGGAGAATTTACGTTTCATGGGAAAGGCAACTCGGTGATCGATTATAGATTGGCGGAGGAGAAAGGGAGGAGGTTGGTGAGGAGGCTAGAAGTGGGTAATGAGGTGTGGTCGGATCACTTCCCAGTGGTGATAGAATTCAAGGCCGAGAAAGAAAAGACGAAAAAGAAGGTAGGGGGGAAAAGAGAAAGGAGGGTAAAGAGGATGGGAAAATGGAAGGAGGATAGCTTAAAGAAGTATCAGATTAAAATGGAAGAGTGGGATTTAGAAGAGACAAGGGAAATTGGAGTTGAGGACAGATTGTCAGGTCTAAGAAAGAGAATAGGGGTCGCGAAGGAGGAGATAGGAGGGGAATTAGAGGAAGAAGTGTTGGGGTACGGGGGATGGTGGGATGAGGAGTGTGAAAGGAGTAAGGAGGCGTTAAGAGAGGATATAAGGAACTGGAGAAAAGGATGGTTAGATAAGGGAGAATATAATAGGAGGCATAGAGTGCACGGACGGATTTTAGAGATGAAGAGGGAATTAGATAGGAAGAAGTTTATGGAGAGAGTGGAAAAGGCGATAAGAGAGGGCAAAGAATGGGAAGTAATAAATAGAGAGAGGAGGAAAAGACAGGAGATAAATCAAGAGATTAGCTTAGAGGAATGGACGAGATACTTTAAGGAGATGTACGGAGGGGTAGGGGTGAGAGTTAGGGGAGAGGGCAGGAAAGTAAGAGGGAGGGTCGAGGGAGAGGAAGAGGTTAGTAGGGAGGAGGTCAGAAGGGCAATAGATAAACTGAAGAGGGATAAAGCAGCTGGGATGGAAGGAATGGAAAATGAGGAATTGAAGTATGGGGGGGAAGGAGTAAGGGAAGAGATATGGAAAGTGATCAAAGATGTATGGATAGGGAAAGGATGGCCGGAGGAGTGGAAAACAGGGGTGATAGTGCCTACAGTAAAGAAGGGGGAAGGAAGAAATGTGGGAGATTATAGGGGAATCACGTTGATGCCAGTGGTGTATAAGGTTTATGCGGAGGTAATCAGGAGTAGACTAGAAAAGAAGGTGGAAGGGCTAGGGTGCATCCCACATAATCAAACGGGATTTAGAAAGGGAATGGGGACGATGGACAATATATATGTGCTGAATCACTTAGTGAGCAGGGGATTAGAGAAAAAAGGGGGAAAAGTGGTGGCGGTGTTTGTCGACTTCAAATCGGCATTCCCGTCAGTTAACAGGGGGGTTCTATGGAAGGTCTTAAAGGATAGAGGAATAGAGGAGAGTATGATAGAGAGGATAAAAGAGATTTATGAAGACTCAAGAGTAAAGGTTAGAGTGGGAGGGAAATATGGGAGGGAATTCTGGCTGGGAAGAGGGTTAATGCTGGGCTGTCCTCTGAGTCCTTTGCTATTCAATTTATTGATAGCGGATTTGGAGGAAAGGCTATGGAGGAGAGGGAAAGGTGGAGTAGTGCTAGGGAGATCGAGGATATATACCCTGGCGTACGCGGATGATATAGTGTTGCTTGCGGAGGATATGAGTGGAATGAGGTTGTTAATGAGTGAATTTGAGAAGTATGTGTGTGAGAGAGACTTGTGGGTGAATGTGGATAAGACGAAAGTGGTGAGATTCAGGAAAAGGAAGGATGTGAGAGGGGAGGTGCTGAGATTGAATGGGAAGGTGGTGGAAGAGGTGAATGAATTTTGTTATTTAGGATATTGGTTTGAGTCGAATGGATCGAATGAGTTGAATGTGAGGAAGAGAGTGGAAAAGGCTAGTAAAGTTATGGGTCAAGTGTGGGGGATAGGGAAGAGAAGGTTTAAGAATGATTGGAAAAGAAGAGTGTGGATGTTTGATGCGTTGGTGTGGTCTGTAGTCAGTTATGGGGTGGAAATATGGGGATGGAGAGAGAGAGGGTTGGTTGAACGGTTGCATGAAAGGTTTCTGAGGTGGGTGATGGGGGTGAGTGGAAGCTGCCCAGGGTATATGATCCGAGAGGAACTGAGTAGAGATAAAATGATGGTGCGGCAAAGGAAAAGAGTATGGGGTTTTGAGGAGAAGCTAAGGAATGGAGGGGGTAGTAGAATAGCACAGTTGTGTTGGAAGGCTGTTAGGGAAAGAGAGGAGAATGGGACGGAGAGTAGAATTGGTTGGGAGAGAGATAGATGGGTGGTAAGAAAGGAGGAAAAAGGAATAAAGGTGAGGGGTTGGGAGGAATTGGAAAAGCTTATGAGGGAAAAGGATCAGGAGGAGAGATGGGAGAAAATCAAGGAGTCTAGATACAACAGATGGTATGGGATGGTGAAGAATGAAGGTGTACCAAGGTATTTGAATGCATGGAAGAAAGAGAAAAAATGGAACAGGGTGTTAAGGTTTAGGATGGGTGAGGGTATGAAAGAGTGCAGATATTGGATGAATGAGGAGGAGAAGATGTGTAGGGTATGTGGGTTTGAGGTGGAGGATTGGGCGCATGTGTTGGATAGATGTACTGGAGTGAATGAGGAAGGAAAGGGCATAGGGGAGTGTGTAGGTTGGGTTTTGGATGAAAGTGGGCAAGGGGAAGTATGGATGAAGGAGCTAGAAGAACGGAGAGAGAGAATGAGATTAGGAACGGGGTATTAAAAGATGGATTGAATAAATAGTAAAGAGTAAGTAAAGTCGCGAGGCTCGCTTATGAGAGCACTACGGTTAGGAAACGGAAGCCCTGGCACTAGAAGAGAGTACGTAGATGGTAGAATTGCGTTTGGCGATGTAGGTTAAGACTCGATGTATATAGTATGTAAGAATATTGTAAAGGGAACGGGAGCCCTTCGAGCCCGTAAAAGGGAGAATAAACAATTTAAACTAAATCCGTTTGTCGGTATCAACGCTCAAATTTATGATGCTTGTAACCTAATTAATAGAATGTTATTGAATAAACCAAAATAAATCATTAAAATAGAAAAAAATTGAAATTTGAGAAAAATACTTGAAAATCTGAGTAATTAATTTAAAAAAATGACAATAATTAAGAACTGAAGAAAAGCATTGAAGAAGGCTAAAAATAATTGAAACTCAAGATAATCAAAAAAAAAAATTTGTAAATTACGAAAACAAATGAAAATAATTAAAAATTGTAGAAAATAATAAAAATTTGAGAAAAATACTTGAAAATCTTGAAAAATAATTTTACAAAAAGAGAATAATAATTAAGAATTTAGGGAAATGATTTAAAAAATGATAAAAATAATTTAAAATTGAAAAAATAAATGAAATATGATAAAAATAATTTATAAATTTAAAAAATAATTGAAATACAATGAAAAAATTAAAAATTTTAAAAACTAATTGAAATATGATGAAAATAATTAAAATTTCAGATACCTAAATAATTGAAATTTCTAAAAATTATGCAAAAAGAATGAAAATAATTATAAATTAGAGAAAATAATAAAAAAAATTACAGCAATTTAGTTTTAATCAAAAGAAAATAATTGAAAAATCGTTCAAAAAGTTAAAAATTGAAGATAATAATCTATATTTTAAATAATAACTGAAAATTTGGAAAATTAATTGAAAAATAATTCAAACAATTAAAAGACGGAGAAAATAATTGCAAAATGATAATAAGAATTGAATATTGAACAAAATAATTGAAAATTGAGATATATATTTGACAGTTCAGGATATTAATTCAAAAATAATGAAAATGATTAAAAAGTGAAGATAATAATTGCAAAATAAAAGCAGTAATGGTGATTTAAAAATTAAAAATTAATTTAAAAAATTTTATTTTGCGATAAATAATATGAAAATTTGCAATAAATAATGGAATTGTTTTATTGTCAAAGAGAAAATAATCAAAACTAAAAAAGTGATTGAAAACATTTTAGAAAATAATTTAAATTTGCAGAAGGTAGATTTAAGATTTAGGGAAAAAAGTAAAAAACAATGAAAATAATTTTAAATTGCAGAAAGTAATTGGAAAATGATAAAAACATTTGAAAAATGTAGTTTAAGTGATTGAAATCGTGAGAGAAAAAAATAATTTTTAAAATTTCCAGAAAGTTTTAAATCATTATTTATTATTTTTAAATCGTGGATTAATTGAAGTTTTAATTAATGCAAATTCAAATTAACGGAAATTTGAAGAAACTAAAATTGCTAGGTATAAATTTAAAATCTGAGAACATTTTAAAGAAGGTGAAATATCATGTACAAATTTAAAACAAAAAAACATCTGGTGACAAACTTTAGGTGTGGACATGAAATGAAAGAAATTTGCAAATTATTATATATACCTATATAATTACTTTTAACATTGAAATCCAAATCATTACTTATTAAAAATGACACTAGAGATTTTATTTTTTACATTGTTTATAAAATTGGACTTAATTTGATAAGTAAACAAAAAACCTAAATTCTCATAAATTCTCGATTAGAATTTTGGTAGGTTATATTCCCGGTTATATTCTCGTTTTCATTACCGTTCTCCAGGTAATATTACTTTTTCGCATCTCTAAGATATAAATACTTTAACTTTTCCTACAAGTTTGTTAAACTTTTTATTTTAAACAAATCTTTTATTTTGAGGTTAGAAATAGCAGACGCCCTTGTGTTAGAAAGGCGGGAAAAGGTATAAATCAAAGAATAGTTTTTTTTAACTGAAAATTAAATTCAATGTCTTTGTAAAAATAACTCATGGATAATCCTGTGGGATAAAATTCAGGTAATAAGCCGGATTAACATTAGTAATTCCAAAAGTTATTTGCACCCGTTCTCCATTGAGGAAAATGCCATAGGAAGAATTTAACCAATTAAACATCTCGAAGAAATGGCGCTTCTTAAAAATAATCTTAAAGAAGCTGATCTATAAAATGTTAATTCTAAAAATTGTTTCTTAATTTTATTTTATTTTTTAATAAAATTCGCTTCTTGCAAAATTCCCCCCTTCAGGATCATGTGGTGAATGTCGTAAACGAGTTTACGATACTTTCTGTATAAAATCAATAGGATCGAGGAATGCAAATGCAAAGGAAGATGTGAGATAATATGCAGGTTTCTATTCCAGGGACGTAGGCGCACTTTAAATTGAGTTATTTTCACACTAACTAATTAAATTTAACTTTAGTTAATGTTCTCAGCCATTAAAACTAACATTATAGACCAATAAATGTTTGTTACTGTGTCAACATTAGAAATTTACGAAGACGTCTAATGAATGATTTATCAAAGAGAGTGGTTTTTTTCGCAAACGAGTTTTAATTTGAATTTTATGGCTCATTTGATTAAAATTTGGATAGAGAATTCTTCAATTTACAATCTCTCAAGTTTGAAAAAAAAAAGAATGCGTCTTTTACATTTTGAATTGACGTTTCTCAGAGAGGAGCAATAAAGAAGAAATAGAAATGTAGGTTATGAAAAATAAGAGTGAAAGAACGGTAAAAAAATAGATTTTTCGGGGTAAATTTGACAGAACAAAACTTAATATTCAGAGGTCTCCTACTTTTTTTATAATTAAGTGCCATCTAATCGGTAAAGAGTGTTTTTTGAAATATGATTCAAGGCATTAGAATCGGCAGTGTGTCAGTTGTGGTAAAAGATATAGAAAGAACCGTTAATTGATAAAAATGCGAATTTTTATTCGCAGTCAATTTGTAGCGAGGGTGGGGTACTGGGTCGATGGAATTTTAAGTGGGCTTAGTAAAAATATGATCTGGGATTCCGTTCCGCAAAATTTGCATGCGGATACATTTAACTTATCGAACATGCATCTGGATGATCTGAAACTCGATTACGTCATCGGAATACGATCATCTTATTATGGGAACAAGCGGCAAAATTCTGACAAGGTATATCTTCTCTGCAAGAAAAAAAAGAGTAAAAAAAAAGGAAGATAAACTTTTTGTTGAGATTTATATAAAGAAAACCACAACTCAAAGGCTCGAGATTACTTACACTGTGATTAAAATTATTTACGAGCTGTAATTAGCCTAGGGTTAATTATCGCAAGCGTCTCTTGACTCGTAGACCAACTGCTTTTCAAATTACTTCAAGTTGAGCGTGAAATGGAACGCGACACACGACACGAATCTACTTTTAATTCCATTAAACTTTGATAAGGTAAATTCGAAAAAGAGAATGACAATTTCCGTGTAAAATTTGAAAAATGGACATTTGGTTAAAACTTAAAAATAAAGATTTTTCGCTTTTTAGATGAAAATGAGTCGATTTTGACGAATTTGGGAAAATCAAAAATCTTGACGGTGACAAAGATCGTCTAAGAGGAAGCAAAAATAATTAAAATTGACGAAAAGTAGTTGAAAGATAATAAAGGCAATTCAAAATTGGGAAAAATAATTGAAAACAATTGGGTTAATTAAAAACATGAGAATAATTACAATTTTTGGGAAAAAGATAAAAATATTTGGAAATTCATGATAATAATTGAATTTTGAGAAAAATAATTCAAAAAATTACAGAATATCTATGAAATAAAGGAAAATAATTGGAAAATGATAAGAATAATTAAAAATTGAAAGAAGTAATTGAAACATTAAAAACACATGAAAATTTTGGAAATTAATTAAAAAATAATACGAATAATCAAAATAATCAAAATTGGGAAAAGTAATTAAAAAATGATAAAAATGCTTGAAAATTGAAAAAAGTAATTGAATTTTGAGAAAAAAACTTCAAAATCTTATTAAGCATTTGAAAAAATAAGAATAAATAAAAGTTGAAGAAAATAATTGAAAATTGTAAAAAAGACTTAAAAATTGAAGAAATTCATTGAAATCTGGAAAAAGTAATTCAAAAAATTACAGAATATCCATGAAATAAAAAAAAATTATTGGAAAATGATAAGAATAATTAAAAGTTTAAAGAAATAATTGAAACTTTAAAAAAAAAATGAAAATTTTGGAAATTAATTAAAAAATAATCAAAATAATCAAAATAATCAAAATCGGGAAAAGTAATTAAAAAACGATAAAAATAGTTGAAAATTGAAGAAAGTAATTGAATTTAGAGAAAAAGAATTTAAAATGTTAAAAATCATTTGAAAAAATGAGAGAAAGTAAAATTTCAGATAAGTAATTGAAAATTGAAGAAAATAATTGAAATTTAAAAAAAAGTAATTCAAAAAGTTACAAAATATATATCAAATCAAAGAAAGTAATTGAAAAATTATAAGAATAATTAAAAATTAAAAAAATAATTTAAACTTTAAGAAAAAAAATGCAAATTTTCGAAATTAATTAAAAAATAATCAAAATAATCAAAAACCGGGAAAAGTAATTGAAAAAAATCAGAATACTTGAAAATTGGAGACAGTAATTGCATTTTTAAAAAACTTGAAAATTGTATAAAGCATTTGAAAAATGACAAGAAATTAAAAATTTGGAAAAGTAATGCAAAATTAAAGGAAATAATGGAAATTTGAAAAAAATTATTCCAAACATTACAGAATATCTATGACACAAAAAAAGTAATTTCATAATGATAAGAATAATTATAAATTGAAAGAAGTAATTGAAACTTAAAAAAATGCAAATTTTGAAAATTAATTAAAAAATAATCAAAATAATCTAAATCGGGAAACGTAATTGAAAAATGACAAAAATGCTTGAAAATTGAATAAAGTAATTGAATTTCGAGAACAATACTTCAAAATCTTATTAAGCTTTTGAAAAACTAAGAATAAATAAAAATTGAAGAAAATAATTGAAAATTGTACAAACTAATTGAGAATTGAAGAAAATAATTGAAATTTGAAAAAAATGGTTCACAAAATTACAGAACTTCTATGAAGCAAAAAGAAGTAATTTCAAAATGATAAGAATAATTAAAAACTGAAAGAAGCGATTAAAACTTTAAAAAATTCAAATTTCGGAAATTAATGAAAAAATAACGAAAGTAATAAAAAACCGTGAAATGTAACTGAAAAATGATAAAAATACTTAAAAATTAAGGAAAGTAATTGAATTTAGAGAAAAAAATTTTAAATTTAATAAATAATTTGAAAAATTAAAACTTGGAAAATAATAAGAATAATTAAAAATTGAAAAAAGTAATTGAAACTTAAAAAAAAGCAAATTTTAGAAATTAATTAAAATATAATAAAAATAATTAAAATCGGAAAAAGTGAATGAAAAATAATAAAAATACTCAAAAATTGAAGAAAGTAATTGAATTTTGAGAAAAATACTTGAAAATCTTATAAAGCATTTCAAAAAATTAGAATAGATAAAAATTGAAGAAAATAATTGAAAATTGTAAAAAATAATTGAGAATTGAAGAAAAAAAATTAAAATTTGAAAAAAATGATTAAAAAAATTACAGAATATCTATGAAACAAAAGAAAATAAGTGGAAAATGATAAAAATAATTAAGAATTGAAAAAATTAATTGAAACTTAAAAAAATTGCCAATTTTCGAAATTAATTAAAAAATAATAAAAATAATAAAAATCGGGAAGAATAATTGAAAAATGATAAAAATACTTGAAAATTGAAGAAAGTAATTAAATTTTAAGAAATACTTGAAAGTGATTGAAACATTAAAAAAATTCAAATTTGTGAAATTAATGAAAAAATAACGACAGTAATAAAAAATCGTGAAAAATAATTTAAAATCTAATAAATTATTTGAAAAATTAAACTAAATAAAAATTCAGAAAAGTATTTAAAAATTAAAGAAAATAATTGTAAAATGATAAGAATAATTATAAATTGAAAGAAGTAATTGAAACTTTAAAAAAAATGCAAATTTTGGAATTTAATTACAAAGTAATAAAAATAATCAAAATCGGAACAAATTAATTAAAAATAATAAAAATACTTAAGAATTGAAGAAAGTAATTGAATTTTGAGGAAAAGACTTGAAAATCTTATAAAGCATTTGAAAAAATAAGAATAAATAAACACTTAGGTAGGTTATTGAAATTTCAAGAATATGCATAAAAAAAAGAAAATTGATAATTAAAAATCGCCGAGAAATAATGAATATAGTAGAAAACAATTGAAATATGAAGAATGGAAATAAAAATTGAAGAATGGAATTAAAAGTTAAGAAACTAATTGAACAATTGTATTTAGAAGTCAAGAAACTTAATGATAATTAAAAAAATAAAATAAAAAAAGGCGATAATATTTTTTAATGTTTAAGAAAAATATTGAAAGGTGGAATTTAAATATGAAGAAAATAACTGAGAACTAAAAAGAATAGTTCTAGAACTGAATAATTAAATTGAAATTTTAAAACAATTATTTGAGTAAAAAAAATAATGGAAAAAATCCGAGAATTGTTAAATATTGAGGAATTAATTAAAAATCGATAAAAGATAATTAAAAATAATTATAGAAAACATTTGAGAATATAACAAAATAATTAAAAATTGGAGAAATAAATTAGAAATTAAAGAATTAAAAGAAAATGTCAAGAAAATAATTGATAATAATTAAAAAATAAATTACAATATTACGAAACTAATTAAATATTGACAAAAATAATTAACTATGAAAAAAATAATTAACAATTGAAAAAAATCGGAAAATGGTGAGAATAAGCATTTGAACAAATTTTTTTTTAAATTCATGAATAATTATAAAATTACAGGAGAATAATACATTGTTATTTGAAGACTGATACAAATTATGGGAATAATTGTAGAATTTAGAAATAAAAAAATTATCATTGGAAAGCATCATTTTCACAATTCTCTAATAAATTCTTTAATAATAAACTGATAAACATGCAAATTTATATCTTTACCTTAATATATTACATTAATAAAAACAATTCTGTTTAATATTTATTTTTGGCCAAATTATTAAAAATGTCAATTTAACCAAATATGCTTTTTACCCGGATCTCCCCCTAAAGAAAATATTTTTGAATAAAAATAACACAACCCTAGAAAAATTTTTTTTTTCCGAAACACTACACAAGTATACTTTTACGTATTTTTCTTCGTTGAATTCGAATCCGAAGTTAGAATTGCTAGATTGGTTCTACTTTTTGAGATAATATCAAAAAAGTATAAAAACACAAATCATAACCGAAAATGTTTTTTTCTTTTTTTCCAGAACACTACTATTCCTACATATTTTTCTCTCCTAAATTTAAATTTGGAGTTAGAATAACCAGATTAACTAAAATTTTTGAGATAATTTTAAAAAAGCGATTTTTTCATATTTTTCAGCAGTTTTTTTTTAGATTATCAAAAAAAGTCCAGC
Source organism: Ganaspis brasiliensis (assembly GCA_037103525.1). Taxonomy (NCBI): domain Eukaryota; kingdom Metazoa; phylum Arthropoda; class Insecta; order Hymenoptera; family Figitidae; genus Ganaspis; species Ganaspis brasiliensis. The sequence goes on along the minus strand of JAZKLR010000330.1, from coordinate 1,438,979 downwards.
CAATCTGGTTATTCTGACTTCGGATTCGGATTCAGAGGAGAAAAATACGTAGAAATACACTACCATATTGTTCCAGCCAAAGAAATTTTTTTTTCGGGTTTTTGAGCATTTTTTCTGAGTTTTTTTGTTTTTTCAGCAGTTTTTTTAGATTATCAAAAAAAGTCCAACCAATCTGGTTATTCTGACTTCGGATTCGGATTCAGCGGAGAAAAATACGTAAAAATACACTACCATATTGTCCCAGCCAAAAAAAATTTTGTTTTTTTCTGGTTTTTGAGCATTTTTTTGAGTTTTTTTTTTCAGCAGTTTTTTTAAATTATCAAAAAAAGTTTAGCAAATCTGGTTATTCTGACCTCGGATTCGGATTCAGCGGATAAAAAAACGTATAAATACACTACCATATTGTCCCGACCAAAAAAAAATATTTTTTTGGGGTTTTTTCGGGTTTTTGGGCATTTTTTGTAGATTTTTTGTCCGGGCCAATATGGTAGTGTATTTCGACGTATTTTTCTCCGCTGAATCCGAATCCGAAGTCAGAATAACGAGATTGGCTGAACTTTTTTGATAATCTAAAAAAAAACTGCTGAAAAATATGAAAAAATTGCTTTTTCAAGATTATCTAAAAAGTTTTAGCCAATCTGGTTATTCTACCTTCAAATTTAGATTTAGGGTAGAAAAATATGAAGGAATACACTGGCGTAGTGACCCGGAAAAATAAACATTATTTTTGGTTATGATTTGTGTTTTTAAAGATTTTTTTTCAGATTATTTAAAAAATTAGAACCAATCTGGGAATTCTGACTTCGGATTGGGATTCAGCGAAAAAAAATACGTAGAAGTATACAAGTGTGGTGTTTCGGACAAAAAAATTTTTTTTGTGATGCAGTGTAATCAGTTAATGCTAAAAAGAAAAATTGAAAGGTATTTTTTTTTTATTGAAAGATTATATAAATAACAATAAATGTCGCGGGTTAATGAGAGTTTGGAAAGTAAAATCATCCTCGTTTTTGTGAATAAATTCTCGCAGTGTGGCGATATATATTGAAAGGAAATCGATTATCGACCATGTCGGGAGTTATTGTCGAGCATGCTTTTGCTACTGACGCTTTACAGCCACTGAATGCTTGGAACCATCGTCATCACGTCAGAAAAAGGGCACATTGTGCTGTTGTTTTGCTAAGGGTACTTTTACTTTACCAAGGAATCGAGCTATTAAATAAATTTGAGAGCGCGCACAAGAATGAGAAAGCCACTTAGTGCGATCTTTACGATACATTTTGCCACAAAGGCCCTTCCGAAAACACCCAAGAAAGAAATAATGATGTTTACAAGATTTACTACCGTTTAAACAATTTTTAATTAATTGTAATTTGTTATTTGTCTTTGCTACATTTCTATTTTTTCATTATTTTAGTACTTATCCTATATATAACTAGCAAAATAAAACGCGCGCAAGCGCGCCATTAGTTTTTCGTACATTTTAAAAATTATAAAATACAATAATAAATATAAAAAATCGGTAAATACTATTTATCTAATAAGAAGAAATAAATATTTTTAATATAATATTTAAAAATCAATTAATATAAATAAAATAAATATTTATTCGGGACAAAATTTATAATATTTTAAAATTAAAAATAATTGCAAAAAGTAATTGAAATTAAACAAAATAATTGCGAATTTTGCAACTTAATTGAAAAAAAAAATAAAATCAATTAAAAATTAGGGACAATAATTTAAACAATCATAAAAATGTTTTAATCATAAAGAAAATAATTAAAATTTGAGAAAAATAGTTGAGAATCTTAAAAGTAAATTAAAACAAAATTGGATAATGAAAAATTAGAGAAAATACATAAAAATTCAAAAAACATGATTAAAAATTGAGATAAATAAATTAAATTAAAAAAATAATTAAAATTTAAGAAAATAATTAAACAAATTACATAAAATATTTTAAATAAAGGAAAGTTAAACAAAATTTGAGAAAAATACTTAAAACTTTCAGAAGTTCATTGAAATAAAAGAAAATAATTAAAAATTAGAGGAAATAAATGAGAAAAGATCAAAATAATTTAAAATTGAACAGAACAAATTTTAATTAAAGAGAAAGAAGTAAAAACTCTTTAGCAATTATAAAAAGAACGAGGAAAAGAACAAAAGTAATTGAAAGTTGAAGAAAATAATATTAAAAATAATATAAATAATGATAAAATTGAAAAGTCAGATAAATATTTAACAATTTTTGAAATTATGAAATAAATGTAAAGAATTAAAAATTGGAGAAAATAAATTTTGGAAAATAATTGAAAAATGTTTTTAAATTTTAAAACTTGACGAAAATAATTAAAATATGATACAAACAATGATAAGTTGTATAAATTAATTGACATTTAAGTTTAATAATTAAAAAAACTACAGAATTTTTTTTAAATAAAGAAAAAATAATTGAAATTTGAAAAAAAAATACATTTAGATCTTAGAAATCAATTAAAAAAAAAGAAAATAATTAAAAATTGGAGAAAAGAATTAAAGAAATAAGCTAAAAGTAATTGAAATTTACGATAATTAATAAACAAATTTTGAAATTATGAAAACAAATAAAAGTAATTAAAAATTGAAGAAAACAATTGAAATTTTAGAAAAATTCTTAAAAATTGAGGAAAATAATTTTAGAAAATGAAAATAACTAAAAATTGGAGAAAAGACTGGAAAAATGAAAATAATTGAAATTTACGATAATTAATAAAAAAAAAAGTCTGAAATTCTGATAGCAATAATTCAAAATTGAAAAAAATAATTGAAATATGCTGATAATAATTTAAGATTGAGAAAGAAAATTGAATTATGATGAAAATAATTTAAATAATAATTAATTTTAATAATAATTTAAGGAGAGACACTACCTCTTGTTTCGACCCCCAGAAATTTTCATAAACTACATTTTTTTTTTTGGAAAAATTGGGTCCCAATTTGCCAAGAGGTCAAAAATATAAAATTTGAACTTTTAACCAATATAGAATAATTAAAGTGTTAAAAAATAAAAATTTTTGAAAATTGAACTTCTTTTTCAATTTTCAGTATTTTTGATCATCAATTTTTTTACACGCTTTGTTAATGAGTCTTTTAAATCTCTATTTTCCACAATTTTAATTTTCAAAAAATTCTAAAATGGTGAAATAATTATTTTCTTCAATTTTGATGATTTACTATAATTTGACATGTTAAATTTTGCCAGAAAAAAAATTGGCATCTCTGAAAAGTGACTTCCTAGGATAAATTAATAATTTAATTATTAATAATAATATTCCTCTTTAAATATTCAACTTTTTATACAATTTTCATTATTTTTCAATGCCAATTCTTTTAGACTCTTTTTAATCATTCTTTTGAATCGAAAAATTCATTTATTTTCTCTAATTTTTAATTATTTTCTTTTATTTTAATGAACTTCTGAAAGTTTTAAGTATTTTTCTCAAATTTTGTTTACCTTTCCTTTATTTAAAAAATGTTATCCTAATTTGTTTAATTATTTTCTCAAATTTTAATTATTTTTTTAAATTTTAATTTATTTATCTAAATTTCTAACCATGTTGTTTAAAATTTCAAATATTTTCTCTAATTTTTCATTATTCAATTTTGGTTTAATTTACTTTTAAGATTCTCAAGTATTTTTCTGAAATTTTAATAATTTTTTTTATGTTTAAAACATTTTTATGATTGTTTAAATCACTTTCCCCAATTTTTAATTAATTTCAATTTTTTTCTCAATTAATTTGCAAAATTTGCAATTATTTTGTTTAATTTCAATTATTTTTTGCAATTCTTTTTAATTCTAAAATAATATAAGTTTTGTCCTAAATAAATATTTGTTTTATTTATATTAATTGATTTTTAAATATTATATTTAAAAATATTTATTTCTTCTTATTAGATAAATAGTATTTAACGATTTTTTATATTTATTATTGTATTTTATAATTTTTTAAATGTATAAAAAACTAATAATTGGTATATAATGAAAATATTATTCAACATTAATCTGATATTACTATTTAATCTAAATTTTAAAGAATCATAAAATAGAAATCAATAGAAAGTGTTTATTTAATACGTAAGAAAACGTTTGTATTTAAAGTCAAATTTCTGTTGAAATTGTGAACCAACAGATAGCTTCAACGTGCAGAGGATTTTAAAATGAATAATTGTGGCGCAAAGAACTGAAGTGAACGTTTCTACTGCGAGAGTAGTTTACTCGTTGGCCACGACGCGGCGCCTTGCGCTCTATCTCAGAATCAAGTCGAGGCGCTTAGTCTATAAGTAGAGACGAATATCAAACGAAAGCATACTTACCTGGCGCAGGGGTTACCGTGATCAATAAGGCGGTTCCCTCAGGATGAGGCTCATTCATTGCACTTCGAGTGAGCTGACTCTTGCGAATATCCCTAATGTGGATATCTCGGGCGTAGAATTTTTGTTAGTCGGGACTGCGTACGCGCTGTCCCGGATAATTATTATAAAACATAATTGACCCATTAACCAACTCAATCTATTAATAATCAGGAAATATTGTAATTAAATTATTACAAATTTAAATTACTAGAAATATAATTTATTTAAAAATAAAGAAACGTTAATAAAATTGTAGCCTGACTTTTTATATTTGCAATTAATGAAAAATAAATAATAATCCGTTAAATGTGACAAATTATTAGTAAAAAGTAACTAAAAAATAGTTAACATTTTATTAATTGAATTAGTAAACAGCATTTTAGTAAAATATTAATTATTTTGGCAATAACCTAAAATCTTTCAAATTATAAGTTTTCTACTGAAAATTAGTAATATTTTTTTTTATGTAATAGTACTTAATCGTTTTTCTCTAATTAATTTTTAGAAAATTGTTAATTTAGATTTAGAGAATTTCATTTAAATGAAATTTAAATGACAATTGGGTTAAATAAACTTTTTGGTAAATGAAAATTCAAATTAATAAGAGTTCTGTTAAACGGAAAATTCTGCTCAATAAAATAACAGATAATTTGAAATGTGAGTGAATGATAATTCTGTTCTATTAAAATTCTGCTAAAATAAAACGTAATTTAAATTCGATTAAATAAAAGTTTTGTATAAAAATTAAGCCAGGGTGTCTATACTAATCGGCAAATAGCCGGGAAGTGAAAAAAGCGGAAAATAGTCAGGAACATTAGAAACTTGATCTGGAACTTAATTATATAATCAGCTAGATATCAATAAATAGCTTGTGTTATTAACAAATATAAATATTTTATAATAAAACAAAATTTATAATATTATATAAAAGAAAAGGTCATTCTTTCCGAGTCAATTAAAAAGCACAGATTCTGTTTTTTCTTAACGTTAAGAAAAAACAGAATTAAGAAAAAACAGAATCTGTGCTTTTTAATTGACTCGGAAGGAATGACCTTTTCCTTTATATAATATTTCTCGACCGAGTGATCTACATATTAAAATTTATAATATTTTTAAATAAAAAAAAAAAAATTAGAGAAAATAATTAAAATTTAAAAAAGTAATCGCAAATTTTTCAAATTAAAAGAAAAATGATTAAAACAATTAGAAAATTTTATTAAATGATTAAAAATTATAGAAATATTATGAACTTGAAGAAAATAATTAAAATTTAAGAAAAATAATTGAAAAAATTACAGAATATATCGAAGAAAATAATTGCGAATTGATAAAAATAATTATAAATTGAGAGAAATAATTGAAATTTCCAGATGTATAATTGAAAATTTAGGAAAATTAATTAAAAAATGATTAAAATAATTTAAAATTGAAAAAAACAATTGAAATATGAGAAAAATAATTGAAATTTCAAATAAATAATTGAAAAATTATTTATAAGTTGTCAAACAATAATTTTGATTTGAGATAATTAATCAAAGTTAGGGAATTAATCATTTGAAAAAAATGAAAATAATTGCAAAACGATACTAATAAATAAAAATTTAAAAAAAGAATTGAAAATTGATATAAATAATTGCAAATTTAGAAAATTATTTGAAAAATAATGAAAGTGAATAATTGGAGAGAATTAATTGAAAATTAAGGAGAAAATAATTAAAGTTTGGGAAAAATAATTCAATATTTTGTTAATTAATTTAAGAATATTAAAAATAGTTAAAAGTTAAAGAAATTAATTCTAAGATGATAACAATAATTGAAAATTGTAGAGAATAATTGAAAAAATGATAAAAATAGTTGAAAATTGAAAAAAAAATTCTTTTAATTTATAAAAAATAATCGAAGGTATTAAATAACTTAATTGAAATAAAAGAACATAATTGCAGAATAATAAAAATAATAATAATAATGGTAAATTGAAAAATAATTAAATTTGAAGATAAACAATTGAAAATGTTGGAAATAAATTGAAAAATAATAAAAATTATTAAAAATTGGGGAATGTAACTGAAAAATGATCAAAATAATCAAAAAAATTTTAAAATTGATTAAAGTTTTTGAAATTTGAGATAAATAATTTAGAAAATTGCAGAATATATTATTATTTGCATGAATAATTCGATACTAAAAAAGCTAATTTTAATTTAAAGACAATAAATTGTAATTTAAAAACTTCTTATATTTTGTGAAAATAATTGAAAAATGATAAATGAAATTGAAAATAAATACAATAATTAAAAAATAGTGAAATTGATGTAATGTTAAAAAAAATTAAAACTGAAAAAGTAATACAAAAAATTTTAGAAAATAATTGAAATTCGTGAAAAATTAATTTAAAATGTAGAAAAAAAAATTTTCACGAACATTTTGCTTCCTCATGGAGGAAGCCAAAAAATAATTTTTTAAAAATTTGTAAGTCGAGATTATTCTTTAAAATTTTGACAGAATATAAACTTTATATAGGTCAGTCGATTTGTTTTGAAGCAAAGAATATGATTTTTTTATCTATTAGCTTGAATTTATAGGTTAAACTTTTTTTTTATAGGAAGTTTGAAGAAAATAATTGAAATAGGATACAAACAATGGTAAGTGGTAAAAAATAAATGACATTTAAGTGAAATAATTGAAAAAATTGCAGAATTTTTTTTAAATAAAAAAAAATAATTAAAATTTCAGAAAAATATATGAAGATCTTAGAAATTATTTTTAAAAAATGAGAATAACTATAAATTGTAAAAAAAGAATTGAAGAAAGCTAAAAATAATGGAAATTTACGATAATTAATAAAATCATAGAATATATGCTTAAAAAGACAAAATATTTACAAAATTACTTAAGAAATATTAATTAAAGAGAATAATTAAAAAACCGCAGAAATAATTGAAAATTGATTAAATAATTGAAAATTTAGATAAATAATTGAAAAATTGGAAAATGATGCCAAAATAATGAAAATAATTGGAAATTGAAGAAAATAATAGAAAAATTGCAGAATTTATTTTTAAGCAAAAGAAAATGATTGAAAAATTGTTTCAAACATGGAAAATTGATGACAATAAATTAAATTGAGATAACAACTGAAAATTTAGGAAATTAATTGAAAAATAGTAAAAATATTAAAAGATGCAGAAAATAATTTGCGATATATAATATAAAATTAAAGAATAAATAATCAAACTGATTTAATGTCAAGAGAAAAATAATTAAAATTAAAAAGCGATTGAAAAAACTAAATAAAATAATTGAAATGTGAAGAAGGTAAATTTAAGATTTAGGGAAACAATTTAAAAATATGTAAAAATTGCAGAAAATAGTTTAAAAATAATAAAAATATTAGAAAATTGTAGTTGAAGTCATTAAAATCACAATAGAAAAGAATTATTAAAAATTTCAGAAACGTGAAATAATTCAACTTTTAATCATTGCAAGGTCACATTAACTGAATTTTGAAGATAAATTGAAATTGTTATAAAATTAAAATTTTTAAATTTATTGTTTTTGAGGTTAGAGTCAAAACTTGATGTGTTGGGCCAATTTAGATTTTACAGAAATCCGTTTAACCAACTTTTCATTTAAAAGAATTCCAATTTAAACGAATTTTAATTAAGAAGCATTTTTATTTTATAGAATTTTAGATTAATCGAATTTTTAAATCGAGAATATTCATTTGTCAGAATCTTTATTTGTCCGAAGTTCATTCAATGTTTATTTGTCCGAAATTGCAAATGGCCGAAAAAAGTATCCGACAGAAATATTTAAGCTCGAATTTTAAAATTGACCAATTGCAATTTTCCTCATATATTCTGATTGGTCAATTTCAAAATTCGCGCCAAAATATTTCTGTCGGATACTTTTTCGACCATTTACAATTTCTGACAAAATGAACAAATCTGTCAAATGAATATTCTGGCATTTAAAAATTCGATTGACCTAAAATTCTTTATAAAATAAAAATGCTTCTAAATTAAAATTCGTTTAAATTGAAATTCTTTAAAATGAAAATTTTGTTAAAAAAATTTCTGTAAATTGAAAATTTTGTTAAATATGAATTCGGTGACCTAAAAATTCTATTAGGTCAAAATTCGAATTAATTTATGAAAACATATTCGAAAATGTGAAATTTCGACTAAAAGAAGATTCTTCCTAAAATGAAATCCTAAGAAATAAATATTTTAAATAATTAATTTTAGAACTTAATCATACTTTCCTATTTTTTTTGTGTGGCTCTGTAATTTTTCGGCTAATAAAAATCATACCAAAAAACAATTGTATTAATTAGAAATTAGTTTCAATTATAATTCGAGTGAATAAAAATTCTATCAAATTATAATTCGAATTATAAAATTTATGTCAAACATAAAAATATTAAATAAAATATTAAATTCATTCTATTAATAATTAGACCTAATATTTTCAGATTAATTATCGGGTGAGATGGATTAGGTTAAATTTCATATTGTTTAATTATTTATTATCAAAATAAAATTTCTCTTAAATTCAGGTACAATTACATTAATATCTAATCGAATCGGAGATATACTTTTTATCATAATTTTCTTTAAATCAGAAAATTAAAATTTGGACGAAACACCGAAAGAAAATTAATTATGACCTTTATTAAAATGCTTTCTAATTTAGAAAAAAAGTATCAGAAAGCGAAATTTTCTAACAAGGAATTTTTATCTTTAGAAAAACCATTCGAACCATTACTAAGTAATTTTAAACTTAAATATACTCTATATCAAATTTAATATAATTTTTTTAAAGTTTGGAATTATGGGACGCATGATTAAAATTATTTAACAATATAACAATAATACTATTAATAAATATAATAATATAAATTTTTTTATATAAAATCTAATTATAGGAGGAATTTTTATTATTCTTATTATAACTCTAAACAATAACAATTTTTTTTTTTTCTCAATATAAATAAATTTTTTAATCTCTCAATTTTATTTCTTTCAAAAATTAAAATTAAATTCATTAAATCAATTATATAAAAAACATAATAATAAATTCAAACTTTTACCCTTATAAAAATTCTAAAAACTATTCATCTTATTTGATTTAAAGAAGAACACCCTATTAAAACTTTTAATCTTTTATTCTTAAATAATAATATTATTCTTATTACTGACCTTATAACAATTACTAAATTTAATAAATACACATTAGTATAAAATTCATATATTACTAAATTTCTTATCATAAAAAAAATTAAAATTTTCTGAATTCTTATCAATAAATTACAATTAATTCATGATAAATTTAATAATATATATTAATATATCAAAAATAAAAAGGAAATATCCCTAACTTTATTAACATAATTAAAATTATAAATCCTATAAAATTTATTTTATTCAATATTAATCTAATTGAATAAAGTAATATTATTGAAGATCTAATTCTTTGAATTAAAAAATATTTTATAAATCCATCATTAAATTTATTTCTATTATTAAATATAATTAAAGGAATAAAAGTATTAACAAAAATATAAAATAGCATTAGCATTAATCCCAATAATAATTCTAAATAATAAGACAAAAAGAATAATATTAAATTAAAATTTTTATTTATTATTAATAATAATATAATTTAAATAATTTGTATAGTTTGTAGAGTTTGTATTAAAGTAAATAAAAACATTTAAAATGATAAAAATGAGTAATAAAAGTAATAAAAATCTGAAATTTTCTCTTTTCGGTCCTTTTTCCCTAAATTGAAAAACATTTTTATAAAACGTTATAATTAATTTTCTTTCCGTGTAAACATGCGCCGCAAATTTCAGGTGTGAACAGAAAGTACGAATGAATGACTAAAACTTGAAGATTACTATATATATATAATAATTAATCTTGATCCGTCCAAAGAGTTTTACATAACAAGGAAAAAAGCAGGTATTTAGGTTCCGTTGCAATATCAGGTATTCCCGAATTTAAAATGTTGGACCTGATTTGAATGTAGGACCTAAGGAGGGTTTAATAACCCTCAAAATATGCAAAAGAACCGTATGCAAACCATCAAAACCAGGAAATCATTATCATTGTCAAGTGGGTGACTCAGAGTTGATCCTCTTTCTTATTTTATTTTATTTTTTTTTTACTCCTTTCTTTGTGTCTGTCGGTTGTTTATTTGTTTTTCTTGTGCCGTCCTTAGTGCAAGAATCCAGAACGAGGTGAATTTGCGCATTTTTCAGGAAGAGTTTCAAGATAAAAACTGAGTGTTTCGACGCTTTTGAACTGGTCTTGTAATATTTATAAGATAGTCCAGTGGTCCTTTACGGTGCCAGAAGGACGTTCTTAAACGATCAGTGACCGAGGCTCGAAACCCTAGTAATCAAAAGTTGGCCAACCTTCTTTTTATTCAAAGAATTGCATCTTAAGGCCGCGCCAAGAATCCAAATAAGAATTACGGTACTCAAGAATCATGTACTTTTCGCGAAGGGCTACCTGATTCAATGTACTACAAAGAAATCTCGTCAGTCAACTCACTCTTGAAGAATGGACACGAGGAAGAAGAATGGACTCTTCTCGGTCGTAACTTCTTCTTTTTTTTCTTCTTCTTCTTTTTTATTCTGCAGCAAGCTCTGAAAGGAAGAGTCAAATACTCCGAAATTGCTCGTTATGCGCCTTCTCAAAATCGTAATTTAATTTCCGCTTCGTTAAGCTCCTCTTATTGATAAACCCTAACTTGGTTATTAGCATTTCTCATATCCGCGCTTTTCATGTAATTAACTTATTTAAATTTTAAAAAGATTTTATTTAATTTTACTTTAGTATTAATAAATTAGTAAATAAATTAAATTATTAATTAAATTAATATTAATTAATATTAATAAATTAATTTGTTTGATAAGGTTTAATCTTAAAGTTTTCAAGCTGTTTATATTATATGTGAGAATAATTCTCTTTTTTTTTGGCCTGAACGGCTTTTTTTTAGAAATTATGTTTTATAAAAAACTAAAAAGTCAATAATATTTTTTTCATTATTATTTTATTGACGCGTTTCGATGTAATATATCACATCCTCATTAGAATTGTAAATCATAATATTTATAAGTCAATTAAGATACAATGTGACATTATAAAAGAAAGTTTTTTTTTTTACCGTTTAAATCGTCAATTTTTAAATTATTCAGTCATTTTCTGGTTTTTATTCAGAGTCAATTTTTTGAAAATCAAAAATTATTTTACAGATTTATCTGGAATTGGTAAAATGAAAAGTATGATAATTATAAATTAATCATAAATTAATTATAAAAAGCTTAAAGAGTTAGAAAGTGGATTATATGTACCTTAATAAAAAATATAATTTTCTGAATTCCTAACCTAAATTTAACTACGAAAATCTCTTGTCTCAAAATTTCAAAGCTTTTGGATTAAGTATTAGCTAAGTCGACGCCTCCCGTTGATAAAATGCTTATTCAATTGTCAAAAATATATAATTCTAATTCGAAGCTCAGTTCAATATGAAGCTAGTTCGTCGTTCGTGTAATATGATTCCTATTCAATGTTCAGAATAATCTAATACTAACTCAAAGTTTCGTTTAAAATAATAAAAATGCCATTTAAACTGTAATATAATTTTATACTTTTTCATTTTTTAGGTGTAAAAGTGTAAGGTGTAAAAGTAATAACAATTTTCCAACTATTATTATCAATAATTGAATTGATGATATTTCTAGTTTTTAAACAAATCACATGTAATTTAGATCTGAAACATTTAGATTTAGAATTTTTAAAAAAACTAACAAATTTTTTAATCCTTTAATTAAAAATATTAACATTTTAAACAAATCTTAGTATAATTAATTCTAGATTATTATAAGTATTTTAAATGTATGATATTGAAAAAATAATTTTTAGTAATTCTTTATAAATGGTAAAGAAACATAAGTTTAATAAAAAATTGTATTCATTATAAAAATTATATATTAAATATCAAGCATAAAAATTTAAAACATTTACAATGTTTACAATAATCTTGAATAATAATACTAAAGATTTGTTAAATTAGAATTCTATTATTTACTGTATTTAAACTTGAATTTTAATTATTTTAAACGAAACTTTAAGTTAGTATTATATTATTCTGAACATTAAATAAGAATCATATTACACTGACTAATAACTAGCTTTATATTGAACTGAGCTTCGAATTAGAATTATATATTTTTTACAATTGAATAAGCATTTTATCAACGGGAGGCGTCGAAGTAGTTTAATTAAGAAATTAAATTTGTAAATTAAAAATAAATTTTTTTTTGTATAATTAAAGGTAAAAAAATTTTGGGAAATTTTATACCCAAAATTTTGGTGACGCAAATTACGATAAAAGTTAGTGAAAATTTCCCGAGATTTTAGGGGAAAATTCCAGAAAAGTTATTGAATATCTATTAATTTTTTTTTTTTTTAAATAGTTGTTGTATATACATTTCTTTAATTCGATTTTTATTTTCTACAGAAATTGCATTTAATTATTATTGTAATTTTCAAAAAAAGTTATTGTTTATTGTTTTATTTAAACAAATATTACAAAAAAGAAAATATTTCTTATGTCAACGTTTGAAACCTCACTATACAATTATTATTGACAAAATTACCTTAACTTTATTCTGTTTAAAGTTAATTATTACAAGTTCAAATTTAATATAGAAACAATAATTATTTAAGAATTATTTAGCTAAACATTATTAACACTATGTTTGACCACAAAATTAATTTAAATTTAAGAACAATAATTAAAAATCATGAAATTAATTAAATATACCTAAGTTTTTCGGTAAATATAAATTCAACATTTTTTTGTAACATTTTCACTTATTTTACGGAATTTTCACTAATTTTTCAGTGTAATTGTTAATTCAACATTTTTTGTAGAATTTTCACTTATTTTAGGGAATTTTTACAAAAATTGTAGAACATTCACTAATTTTTTTGGAAAAAAGCTTTTTCTATAAAAATTGTGGAAAATTTACCAAAAATAGTTGGTGATTATCGTTGGTTGAATTATTTTTTGTTTAACCAAAATTTCATCTATTCTAATTTATATTTTCACAAATTATTAATTAACAAAATTTGCAGGCCACCGAATTTATATTAAACAGAGATTTCATTTTACAGAAATGATTTTTTACAAAAAGCGATTTTTTACTTAAAGGAAAACGAAACGAACCGAATTTTAATTTAGCAGAATTCTAATTTCACATAATTTTAAGTATGTAAATCGAATTTTTAAATGACAGAAAATCCAGTTTATCAAATCTTTACTTTTTCCGAATTTGTAATAGCTCGAATTGATATTTAACAGAATTCTTCAAACTCAGAATTCCCATTTGTCAAAAATTGCAAATTTTCGAAGAAACATTCGGTAGAAATATTTGGCGCGAGTTTTAAAATTGGACAATTCTGCTAAATTGAAATTCGGTTAATATAGTTTTCTTTGAAATAAAAAGTCGGTTAAACAGAAATTCTGTAAAATGAAATCTCTGTTTACATTATTTAAAATTGTATTCTAATTCACGCTTTAAATTTTACTAAATTTAAAATGATTTAACAATTTTTCAAATTTTTAATAATTCTTTTCTATAAAATCCGATTTTTAATTATTTTTTTTTAATTACAATATATTCTGTAAGTTTCGCAATTATTCATCTGAACATTCAAAAAATTCTATCAATTATCAATTATTTTTATTTTTTTTTCAGTTTATATCATAAATTTTCAATTGTTTATTGTCAATTTCAATTATTATTTTTAATTTCCTATTATTTTAAGATTAAGTAATTTTCTCAATCATTTTTAACAAATTATTCAATTTTCTACTATTCTTATTATTTTACAAACATTATCTCAAATTTTTAATTGTTTTCATAAAATTTAAATAATGTTCTTCAATTTTCAATTAATTCTTTCAAATTTTAATTATTTTCTCCAAGTTATAATTGTTTTGGTTACTTTTTGACCAATTCTCTAAATTTTTATTTATTTATCCCAATTTTCAATTCTTTATTTTCAATTTTCATTTATTATTATCATTTTGCAAATTTATTCTCTCCACTTTCTAATTATTGTTTTCATTATTCCCTAATTTTAATTAATTATCTCAAATCTAAATTATTGCCTTCAAATTGCAATTTTTAAATTAATTTTTAAATGAAATATCTACAATTTTAATTAGTTTATTCAATCATGAATTATCTCTATGATTTTTAAAATTAGCTTCTTCAATTTAAAATTTTAAAAATCATTTTCAATTATTATTTTTGTTAGTTCAAATATATTTTTGTAATTTTTCAATTAACTTTCTAAATTTTCTATTATTTGTATCGAATTTCGCTGACTTTTTCAATTTTCCGTTATTTTTATGATTTTTCAATTAATTTAAAAAATATTCAATTATATATCTCAAAGTTTAATTTTTTTTTTCAATTTTTCTTTATCAATTTGAAGTTATTATCTTGTATTTAATATATATTCTGCAATTATTTTCAATTATTTTTTTCAAATTTGAGTCAGATGCTTCAATTTTAAATTATTCATATTTTTTAAAATTTTATTTTCCTGAGGTTTTAATTATTTTCATTCTTTTTCATAATTTTCAATATTTTCAATTATTTATCTACAATTCCAATTGTTTTATTCAATTTTTAATTTTTTATTTATTTTTAGGAACTTTAAATTATTTTCTGCAATTAAAGAATTTTTAAAATCAGTTTTCCATTATTTTTCTCAAATTTTAATTATTTTCTTGAATTGTAAATTATTTTGATTATTTTTCAATTATTTTTGTCAATTTGTAATTATTTTAATTTTTTAAAATTAACTTTTAAGATTTTCAAGTATTTTTTTCAAATTTTAATTAATTTCTTCAATTTTGAATTATATTCATTTTATTTTTTAAATATTTTCTTTAATCTTTAATTAATTTCATTTTATTTCATAATTTCAAAAATTAACAATTTTTTATCTAAAATTCCAATTACTCTCTTAATTTAAAAAAATTTCTATGATTTTTAATTATTTTTCCCAATTTTTTATTATCTTTATTCTCTTTCAGAATTTCAAAAATTTACAGTAGTTTCTATATTTTTTTATTATTTTCTTCAATTCAAAATTGTTAAAATCATTT
Organism: Ganaspis brasiliensis; assembly: GCA_037103525.1. Classification (NCBI taxonomy): domain Eukaryota; kingdom Metazoa; phylum Arthropoda; class Insecta; order Hymenoptera; family Figitidae; genus Ganaspis; species Ganaspis brasiliensis. The sequence goes on along the minus strand of JAZKLR010000330.1, from coordinate 1,423,385 downwards.
TTCAATTATTTTCTCCAGTTTTTGTATTATTTTCATTATTCTTTTACTGATTTTTTCAATTTGCATTTATTTATCTTAAATTTTAATTATTTTTTTCAATTTACCAAAGTTCTTATCATGTTTCAATTAATCTCCCAAATTTATAATTATTTTTATTATTTTTCAATTACTTTTCTAAATTTTCTAATCAATTATCTTTAATTTCAACTATGCTTTCCAATTTAACATATTTAAAATCATTTTTCAATAAATTTTCCCAATTACAAATTTTTAATTTGTAATTATTCTCATTTTCTTAAAAAAATTTCTAAGCTTTTAATTATATTAATTATTTTAAAATTATTTTCCAAAAATTTCAATCATTTTATCTCAAATTTCAATTATTTTCGTCAATAAAAATTATTTTTGTTATTTTTTAATTATCTTCTCGTATTTTCAACTATTTTTAATATTTTGCAATTTTCTTCTGCAATTTTCAATTATTCTCATTATTTTAATATGGATTTCCAAAATTTGTAATTATTTATCTCAAATTTCAATTATTATCTTCAATTCGTTTAATCATTTTGCAATTTTTTTTTATTCATATACATTTTTTAATTTTTTCGAACATTTTTCTCGAAGTTCAATTACTTTCTTCAATTCTCGATTCCTTTTATCATGTTTCAATTATTTTTCTTACTTTTAAATATTCTCATTTTTTTCAATTAATTTACCAGACTTCAATTATTTCAAATTTCAATTATTTTCTTTCATTTAAAAATATTTCTATTTTTGTTAATTGTTTTCCTCAATGTTTATATATTTTCATTATTTGTCAATTTAATTGTAAAATTAGCATTTATTTTTTCAGTTTTCAATTATTTGTTTCAATCTATTTTTTATTCTAAAATTTTATAAATTTCGCTCTTTATATAATATAAATAAAACTTGATTTATTTATAATTTAATAATATATTAAAAATATTTATAATTATCGATCAAACGAGCATCAGAAGCTAATCGCGCGTGTTTTATAATCTATTTTCTCATAATTTAATTTACTGCATACCAAACTTTATTACTTCTTATTTTTCAATGCGCATTTTTTCATCCTCGCTTGTAGCGCCAGGAAATTTTTTGGCTGATCCGCTTAAAAATTTGCACATGACTGGGCCGCATATATCGAATATCTTTCTCACTGCACTTTTGCCACTTCAAAATATTTTCCTTCTTGTTTCTTTTTAATAACATTTTTTCATCCACGTTCGCATATATACATATATGCAAGTACAGAGGAAGAGTGAATCCAAGCAAGAACCACATATCGTATAATGGGATTGAAACGTTCGCCGAATATTCTTTATGACCTTGAAAAAGGGTTACGGGCGCACGTCACGCACATAAAATTCTCTGTATAGATTCAAACATTATTTCTCACGAATTGCTTCTAAGTGGTGTATCATGTAGGGACGTCCAATTTATTCAGGAAAGGTGCAATTTCTGCCAAGAGCCAGTGATATCTTATCACTTTCCTCGAGTCATGACATCATTCATTGTAATTCATTTCATTACAATATCTAACTTACAAGTGCTACGGGGTGAAAAAAATTAATATTACGTCTGTACAAATTCCTGTCATTTTTACAAATAAAAAAAAAATAAATGAAAATACGTTTGTCATCTATCAACTCACCTTAAATGCTGTTAATAAAATACTATTAAAAAAATATTATTAAGAAAATACTATTTAGAAAATAGTATTAAAAAAATACTATTAAAAAAATACTATCAAAAACTAATTTTAAAAAACTACTATTAGGAAAATATTATTTAGAAAATACTATTTAGAACTTACTAACTTACAAGTGCTTTAGGGTGAAAAAACTATTTAAAAACTACTATTTTACAAATAAAAAAAAAATAAGTTTGTCATCTATCAACACCTTAAATACTGTTAAGAAAATCCTATTAAAAATACTATTTAGAAAATACTATTAAAAAAATACTATTAAAAAAATACTATTAACAAATACTATTAAAAACTACTATTAAAAAACTACTATTAAGAAAATACCATTAAGAAAATAATATTAAGATAATACTATTAAAAAAATACTATTATCAAAATAATATTAAAATAACACTATTAAAAAAATACTATTATAAAAACGCTATTAAGAAAATACTATTCAGAAAATACTATTAAAAAAATAGTATTAAAAACTACTATTAAAAAACTGCTATTAAGAAAATACTATTTAGAAAATACTATTAAAAATACTATTAAAAACTACTATTAGAAACTACTATTAAGATAATACTATTAAAAAACACTTATAAAAACTACCATTAAGAAAATGCTATTTAGAAAATACTATTAGGTTTAGGACTATTAAAAAAATACTTTTGTCAAAAAAGTATTAAGATAATACTATTAAGATAATACCATTAATAAATACTATTAAGATAATACTGATAAAAAAATACTATTAAAAATATTATTAAGAAAATACTATTGAAAAAATTCTATTCAGATAATACCTACTATTCACAAAATACTATTATAAAAATACTATTAAGATAATACTATTAAAAATTACTATTATAATAATACTATTTAGAAAATACTATTATGAAAATACTATTAAAAAAATACTATTAAAAACTACTATTAACAAACTACTATTAGGAAAATACTATTTGAGATAATACTATTAAGAAAATACTATTAAGATATAGTATTTTAATAGATTCTATTAAAAAAATACTATAAAAATTACTATTCAAAAAACTACTATTAAGAAAATACTATTTAGAAAATAGTATTAAGAAAATATTATTAAAAAATACTATTAAAAACTATTATTAAAAAACTACTAATAAGAAAATACAATTAAGAAAATACTATTAAGAATATACTATTAAGAAAATACTTTTAGAAAATACTATAATGAAAATACTATTAAGGTAACACTTTTAAGATAATACTATTAAGAAAATTCTATTATAAAAATACTATTAAAAACTACTATTAACAAACTACTATTAGGAAAATACTATTTGAGATAATACTATTAAGAAAATACTATTAAGATATAGTATTTTAATAGATTCTATTAAAAAAATACTATAAAAATTACTATTCAAAAAACTACTATTAAGAAAATACTATTTAGAAAATAGTATTAAGAAAATACTTTTAGAAAATACTATAATGAAAATACTATTAAGGTAACACTTTTAAGATAATACTATTAAGAAAATTCTATTATAAAAATACTATTAAGAAAATAACTATTTAGAAAATACTATTTAGAAAATACTAATAAGAAAATACTGTTTAAAAATACTATTAACAAACTACTATTAAGGAAATACTATTTTTATATTATTTTTATATTATTTTAAAAATAATACTATTATAAATCACTAAAATAAAAATACTATTCAGATAATAGTATTAAAAAAATACTATTATATAAACACTATTAACAAAATACTATTAAAAAATACTATTATAAAAATACTATTAAGAAAATAGTATTAAGAAATACTTTTAAAACAATACTATTAAAAATTATTTTTAAAAAAGTAGTAATAAGAAATTACAATTTAGAAAATACTATTAAGAATATACTATTAAGATAATACTTTTAGAGAATACTATTATGAAAATACTATTAAGATTACACTTGTAAGATAATACTGTCAAGAAAATTCTATTATAAAAATACTATTAAGAAAATACTGTTAGGAAAATACTATTAAGAAAATACTATTTACAAAATACTATTAAGAATATACTATTAAGATAATACTTTTAAAAAATAGTATTATAAAAATACTATTAAGATAATACTGTTAAGATAATACTATTAAGGTAATACTATTAAGAAAATTCTATTAAAAAAATACTATTAAGAAAATACTATTAAATAAATACTATTAAGAAAATACTGTTTAAAATAATACTATTAAAAAATACTGTTATAAAAATACTATTAAGATAATACTATTAAAAAAATACTACTAAAAATTATTATCGAAAAACTTCTATTAGGAAATACTATTGAGATAATACTATTAAAAAAAGACTATTATAAAAATAGTATGATGATATTACTATTAAAAAAATACTAGTATAAAAGGAGTATTCGGAAATACTATTAAGAAAATGCTATTAAAATAATACTATTACAAAAATAATATTCTGAAAATTCTATTAAGATAATACTGTTAAAAAAATTCTTTTATAAAAATACTCTTAAGATAATACTATTAAAAAATATACTATTATAAAAATACTACTAAGAAAATACTATTCAGAAAATACTATTAAAAATACTAATAAGAAAATATTATTAAGAAAATACTATTAAAAATACTATTTCAAAATACTATTAAAAAATGCTATTCTAAAAATGCTGTTTCAATAATACTGTTAAAAAAATTCTTTTATAAAAATACTGTTAAGAAAAAATACTATAAAAAATACTCCTATTAAAAAAATACTACTATAAAAATACTATTAAGATAATACTATTAAAAAAAATACTTTTAATAAAATACTATTTAAAAAATACTGTTACAAAAGTAATATTATGATAATACTAGTATAAAAATAGTATTAAGAAAATACTGTTAAAAAAATTTTATTAAAAACTATTATTAAAATACTACTATTAAGAAAATACTATTTACAAAATACTATTAAGAATATACTATTAAGATAATACTTTTAAAAAATACTATTTAAAAATACTATTAAAAAATGCTATTCAGAAAAATGCTGTTTAAATAATACTGTTAAAAAAATTCTTTTATAAAAATACTGTTAAGAAAAAATACTATAAAAAATACTCCTATTAAAAAAATACTACCATAAAAATACTATTAAGATAATACTATTAAAAAAAATACTTTTAATAAAATACTATTTAAAAAATACTATTTAAAAAATACTATTACAAAAGTAATATTATGATAATACTAGTATAAAAATAGTATTAAGAAAATACTGTTAAAAAATTTTATTGAAAACTACTATTAAAATACTACTATTAAGAAAATACTATTTACAAAATACTATTAAGAATATACTATTAAGATAATACTTTTAAAAAATACTATTATAAAAATACTATTAAGATAATACTTTTAAGATAATACTATTAAGGTAATACTATTAAGAAAATTCTATTATGAAAATACTATTATGAAAATACTATTAAGAAAATACTATTAAATAAATACTATTAAGAAAATACTATTCTAAAAATGCTATTAAGATAATACTGTTAAAAAAATTCTTTTATAAAAATACTCTTAAGATAATACTATTAAAAAATATACTATTATAAAAATACTACTAAGAAAATACTATTCAGAAAATACTATTAAAAAATACTAATAAGAAAATACTATTAAGAAAATACTATTAAAAAAATACTATTCTAAAATGCTATTAAGATAATACTGTTAAAAAAATTCTTTTATAAAAATACTATCAAGAAAAAATACTATAAAAAATTCTCCTATTAAAAAAATACTACTATAAAAATACTATTAAGATAATACTTAAAAAAAAAATACTATTAAAAAATTTTACTGTTACAAATTTTACTCTTTATTTTGACACTATTAATCTCTCATCAATTTTTACCGCTAATTTCAAAAATATTGACTCAATTCTTGCACAATAAGTGCTTCTGACGTGCGCGGGAAAAATGAAGATATCAAAATATTATCAGAAGCCGAGTACATGGAACTCAAGAAGGAACTTTACTTTACATTCATCAGGATCGGTATCTCCATAAGATGTTTTACCGGGAAATGAGCGGGGTGCACCATCAATTGTACAATTTAAAAAAAAAAAAAAAAACGCAGTTGGCATGAAAGGTGCATTTAACCATAAAAGGTAAAGATTGTTTATAGAGTCGAAAAATTGTAATTAAATATGCAGCGGAGCTTGGCTTGAGGCCCAAGAAGGGTCAATGACCCCAGTGCCCGATAGGAACAACTCCCGTTCGGCGATAACTCTTCCTGTGTAAATCCAACAGTGCGCCATCAGATAATCATCTTGCATGGGTTAGCACCCTTTTTTCGTCCTCTTCCTTCTTCTTCTTCTCCTCTCTTTGCGTTACTCGTTCCGCTTCTCTCGTCCTCCGCGATTCCTTTTTTTCCTTTTTTTTCCTTCTTTTCCCTTCTTATTTTTTTTTTATTTTTTTTTTTTTGGTCTCCTGCGCTCCTGACATTCCTCTTGATGCCAAGACTCCTAGACTGGATCCGACAGTTTGAATCGATGTAAACAGACCCGAAAAAAAGCAACACACCTCAAAAAACGTCAGACCGAGTGCACCTCGCTTCGTTCGCAGAAGAAACACATAAATTTGCAGATCACAAGGGATTTTCAGAATCGAGTTTCCGCTCCTGGCTGATTGCTCATAATTAGTCTTTTTTCCATTTTTTGCATCGTTTTCTAGTTTTTTTTTTTTTTTTAAAGAAATGTTGTATTTATTGTAATTGTTAATACAAGTAAATTAAGGTAAATAAATTAAGACAGATGGATCGCTTTTCCAAAACTCATTTTTTCAAAATATCCATTTGATCAAATTTTATTTTACCGAAAGGCTGTTTATGAAAAATCTAATTTGACGGAAATTCCGAATATCAGAAATCTTACTAATTGAAAAGTGCATTTTTAAGAAATTTCTTTTGTCTAAAATTGGATTTATGAGAAATGTTATTAATTCAAAAGTTCATTCATAAGAAGCGAAATTTTTCCGAAAATCCATTAAACACTCTTTTGTCAGAAATTTCAATGATCAAAGATCTCATTTAACAAAGAATGCATTTATCAGAAATATGATTTGTCCGAAATTGCATTTATCAGAAATCTAATTTTTTTAGAATTTTTTAATATGAGAAATTTCATGTATCCAAAATTGCATTCAACAGAAATGTAATTGGTGAGAAATTTCAATTATCAGAAATCTCATTTGTCTAAAATTGGATTTATCAGAAATGTCATTTATTCAAAAGTGCATTTATCAGAAATCCAATGTTTCTTCAATATCATTATTCAGAAATCACAATTGTCAAAAATTTCAATTATCAAAAATCTCATTTATCAAAAAATGCATTTATCAGAAATCTAATTTTTCAGAATTTTTAATTAAAAGAAATTTTATGTATGCAAAATTGCTTTTAACAGAAATCTAATTTGTCAGAAATTTCAATTATCAAAAATGTCATTTGTCCGAATTTGCATTTATTAGAAATCTGATTTATCAAAAATTGCATTTATCAGAATTTTAATTTAACAAAAACTGCATTTATCAGAAATCTATGTAATTTTTTAGAAAATGCATTCGACAGTAATCTAATTTGTCAGAAATTTCAATTATCAGATATCTCGATTGTCCAAAATCGCATTTATTGGAAATATATTTTTTCATAAATTTCATTTAGCACAAATCTCATTTAACAAAAAATGCATTCTCGGAAATCTCATTTATCCGTAATTGAATTTATCAGAAATCTAATTTTTTAGAATTTTTACATATAAGAAATTTCATGAATCTAAAATTGCATTGAAAAGAAATATAATTTGTCAGAAATTTCAATTATCAGAAATAACGATTGTCCAAAATTGCATTTATCAGAAATATAATTTTTCAGAATTTTTAATTATCAGAAATTTCCTGCATATAAAGTTGGATTAAACAGAAAGTTAATTTGTCAGAATTTAAAATTTTCAGAAATATATCAGTTCGAAATTGCATTTATCAGAAATCTAATTTATCAGAAATTCCATTAATCAGAAATCTCATTTATCAGAAATTTCAATTATTAAAAATCTCATTTAACAAAAAATGCATTTTTCAGAAATCCTATTTGTTTGAAATTGCATTTATCAGAAATTATATTTATCGAAAATTGCATTTAACAGAAATCTAATTTATCAGAAATTTCAATTGTCAGAAATCTCATTTGTCCGAAATTGCACTTATAAGAAATCTAATTTGTCAGAAATTGCTTTTATTAGAAATATAATTTAGCAGAAATTCCATTTAACAGAAATCACATTTTTCAGAAAATGCGTTTATCAGAAATCTAATTTTTTAGAATTTTTAATTATCAGAAATTTCATGTATCCAAAATTTCATTTAACAGAAATCTAATTTTTCAGAAATTTCAATTATCAGAAATCTCATTTGTCCGAAATTGCATTTATCAGAAATCTGATCTGTCAGAAATTGCATTTATTAATAGTATAATTTAGCGGAAATTGCATTAATCATAAATCTAATTTTTCCGATTTTGTATTATCAGAATACTCATAAGTCAAAAATTCCATTTAACAGAAATCAAGTTGGTAAGAAGTTTCAATTATCAGAAATTTCACTTATTCAAAAGTGTACCTATTTATCAGATATCCAATTTTTCCGAAATTCCATTTATCAGAAATCTAATTTTTCAGAATTTTTAATTATCAGAAAATGCATTTATCAGAAATCTGATTTATCAAAAATTGCATTTATCAGAAATTTAATTTGACAGAAACTACATTTATCAGAATTCTATGTAATTTTTTTTTAAAAGTATATTTTTCTGAAATCGCATTTGTCAGAAATTTCATTTATCAGAAATCTCATTTGTCGGAATTTGCATTTATCAAAAGTCCCATTTGTCAGGAAATGTAGAAAATTTCTGATAAATGAAATTTCGTTTAATTTAGATTACTGAAAATTGATCTTCCTAATAAATGAAATTTCTGATAAATGCATTTTCTAAATAATTACATAGATTTCTGATAAATGCAATTTCTGTCAAATTAAATTTCTGATAAATGCCAATTCGGACAAATGACATTTTTGATAATTAAAATTTCTGACAAATTAGATTTCTGTTAAATGTAATTTTGCATACATGAAATTTCTCATAATTAAAAATTCTGAAAAATTATATTTCTGATAAATGAAAATCGGAAAAATGAGATTTTCGACAAATGCATTTTTTGTTAAATGAGATTTATGATAATTGAAATCTCTGACAAATGAGATTTCTGTTTAATGGAATTTCGGAAAAATTGGATTTCTAATAAATACACTTTTGAATAAATGAAATCTCTCATAAGGGCAATTTTAGACAAATTAGATTTCTGATAATTGAAATTTCTTACCAAGTAGATTTCTGTTAAATATAATTTTAGATACATGAAATTTCTGATAATACAAATTCGGAAAAATTAGATTTCTGTTAAATGCATTTTCTGTGAAATGCGATTTCTGACAAATGCAATTTTTGCTAAATTATACTTTTAAATGCAATATCTGACTGATCAGATTTCTGATAAATGCAATTTCGGAAAAAAGAGATTTTGCTAAATGCAATTTCGGGCAAGTGAGATTTTAGATAAAAGCAATTTTTGATAAATGGAATTTCTCATAAATACACTTTTGGACACATGAGACTTACGATACATGCAATTTCTAAAAAAGGAGATTTCTGATAAATTCGTCTATTTTTCTTTTTTTTTTTTATTTAATGTTAGACCTTGAAAAATTTACGAAAGATGAAATTGATCCAAGAATTTTTACGCAAATTATCCGACTACAAATTTTGTTTACATATAGACAGACAGACAGACAGATAGGCACTTTTTTAAAACCCATTTTTTTTGCATCAAGAGGTCAAAAAACGTTGAAAATTTTAAAAATTATCAAAAGTTCAACATCGTACAAATTTAATACGTTCTCATTTAGGATGAGAATGCAAAAATCTTTTGAAAATTTGCAATATTTATATGGAATTTTTTTTTGTTATTTATTTTATTTAAACTTTTGTGTGAATTCCCAATTTATTAATAAATAATATTGCAGAGATTTTTTAGAGAAGTTCTCCTATAAACTTTTGTAAAATTGTTTGATTATAATTGAATATTCCCTGAAATTTTTCGGTAAATTTTTTTCTAAATACCTTTGTTGAAATTACCTAATTATTAATGAATATTCCCTAAAATCTTTTGGTGAATTTTCCCTAAAAACTTTTGTGAAAAATTCCTAATTAATAATTACTAAAATATCCTAAAAATTTTTGACGAATTTTCCTTAAACTTTAGTATAAATTCTCTAATTAAAATTTCCCTCAGACTTTTTTGATGAATATTTCCTTTGTAAACTTTTGTGAAAATTATCTCATTATAAATAAACATTCTCTGTAAGTTTTGATGAATTTTTCCTGTAAACCATTTCTAAAAATTCCCTAATTAATAATTAACTGTTCCCAAAAATGTTTACTAAATTTTCCCTAAATTTATTATTAATTATTTCCTTTTTTTAATTATTAATCTTTTCTACAATTTTTAGTTGAATTTTTCTACACACTTTTGTGTAAATTCACTAATTATTGACGAATATTTCCTGAATTTTTCGGGCAAATTTTCTCTATAAACTTTAGTAGATACTCTCTAATTATTACTAATAAATATTTCCTGAGATTATTGATGAATTTTTCCTATAAAATTTTGTGGAAATTTCCTAATATCCCTAAGATATATTGAATTTTTTCTAAACTCTTGTCTAAATTGTCCAGGCTAAAAGAAAAGAATCTTAATCTTTTACAAATAAAATAAATAAAGTTACAATTTTTATTAAAATGTTTTATAATTTAGAGAAGAAATGAGTTTGTTTGTCCAATTATAGAAATAGATCAATTATTATTATAAATAGATCAATTTTGTTATATTCCAAAGTATATAAATTCTGATTGAAAGGGTGAAAAATTTCTTCCTAAATCAGCTTTAAGGATTTTCACAGAGTCTTAACCCCGTAAATCAAGTGATTCGTTGGTCTCGGTATATTTTAAATTTACACGTAGATTCCAGTTTCTTTTATGAGTATGAGCATTTATGATGACAGCAAAGCAAAAGTTCTTCATGCATGAAGCTCTTTTTACTATAAAAAACCGGTTGACAAGTACCAGACCACTAAAATGCGACAGAATGATTTTTTTCAACTTTAATACAGATTGCTTAGAAACACTGTAATGAAATCTGCAATTTGCATTTTCCCACATCTTAATACCTATACTTAGGAATAAAATACACCGTCATATTATAATTCTATGAATGTAATCATTTGTGCTCAAATCATCCTACAAATTTATTTACGAGTGCTTTTAGTGCTTTCAATTTATTGCGAGACGGTTTATTTATAAATTTTTTAGCAAATAAATGTTAAATAATAAAATTATGCTTCACAGTGATAATAAAGAATATTTTAGGGGAAATAGGGATTTATACATAAAATCCTATTTTTTGTATAAAAATAGGAGACATTGAGGGTACTTTAAAATTTTAATAAATACAGATAAATAAATTAATATTCTAATTAATTTGCAAGACAGAAACATTTTTTAGTTAAAATTTTAAAAGATGATGAAAAAAAACTACTTTTTTTTGTCTTATTTCTTAAAAGCTAAACAGTTCTCAAAATAATGAAAATTAGAATCGACTATAAGATTTGAATAGATTGAAATTTTGATTAATTTACGACTGGATTATTAGTACATTTGAATCAAATAATATTTAAAATGATAAAATTAATTTAAAATTAATTTTAAATCCGGGTAAATTCTCGAGAATATAACCGAGAATATTCTCCTTCCAGAGAATATATGAGAATTTTCTATTTTTGAATGAGCCCCACTATTTTGAAACATAAAGAATTTATTTTACAAAAATGGATAAATAACAAAATAATTATAATTACAAATTACCTATAAGTCAATGAAGTGTAAAAATTATTATTAAATTTAACAATTATTAACAATTTTAAAATGAAAGAAATAAATTGAAAAAATAAGAGGGTAATAAAAAATTGGAGAATCTAATTGAAAATTGAAAAAAATGATTCAAATTGAGATAAATATTTTAAAATTTAGAAAATTGTGAAAATGATTAAAAATTTAAGAAAATTATGAAAAAATATGATAAATAATTTAAAATTGAAGAAAAGAATTAAAATTTAAAAAAATAATTAAAAAAATTAGCTAATATATTTTAAATAAATGAAATTTAAAGATAATTTCAGAAAAATACTTGAAACTTTCAGAAGTTAATTGCAAAAAACAAAAAGAAAAAAATTTTAAATTAGAGAAAATTAATAAAAAATGATAAACATAATTTAAAATTGAGAAAAACAATTTTTAATTTAATTGTAAAATATAGAAAATATAGGTACATAAAATACAACAAAATCGTAGATATAATTGAAAATTGAATAGAAAAATGAAAATTTCAGATAAATAATTAAAAACTTTTTGGAAATTATGAAAAAAGAACGTAAGAAATTGAAAATAATAAACAAATAAAATAAATAATTGAAAATTGAATTTAATAATTGAAAATGATTAAAAATCAAAGAAAATAATGGGAAATTTGAAAAAAATATTATAAAATTTTAGAAAATAATTTTAAAAAATAAGAATAATTAAAACTTGTAAAAAATAATTGGAAAATGATTTTAAATTTTGGAACTTGAAGACAATAATTAAAATATGATGAAAACAATGATAAGTTTAAAAAAATTTTATTATTTTTCTTTAAATTATTATCAACTATTTTTTTAAAATTTCAATTTCAATCTTTAATCTTCAATTTAATTCTTTAATCTCCCATTTATTTCTTTAATTTTCAATTATGTTCTTCAATTTTCAATTGCGTTCTACAATTTTCAATTACTTTATTCAACATTTAATAATTCTCGCATTTTTTCAATTATCAAATATTTTCTTGAAATTTTAATACAATTCTTTAACTTTCAAATGATTTCTTTAACTCTTATTTATTTTTTACAATTTTTTCCATTAATTTCATCAGTTTTCAATGGACAGTTTATTTTTCTCCTTCAATTTTTTGATTATTCATCAATTTTTAAATTTCTTTTTAAATTGTTAATTATTTTTTTTAATAGCTATCAATTATTTTCTTGAAATTTAAATTTAATTCTTTTTCCAATTTATTTCTTCAATTCTCAAAAATTTTCTTTAAATTTCAATTATTTTAATCGATTTTCAATTAATTTCTTAATATTAATTAATTCTCGTATTTTCTCAATTATCAATTATTTTCTTTTAATACAATTCTTGAATTTCCAATTGATTTATTTATTTTTCATTTATTTTCTACCATTTTTTTTCTCATAATTTTTATCCTTTTTCAATTGGTAATTTATTATTCTCCTTCAATTTTATGAATATTCATTAATTACAAAATTTATTTTTTATGAATGACGATTATTCTCATCATTTGTCGATTTTTTTAATTGTTAATTATTATTTTTAATATTAATAAATTAATTTAATATTAATACATTTTTTAATATTTAATTATTTTCGTCATATTGTAATTTTTTTTGATTATCAATTTTTTTCTTGAAATTCCCATTTAATTCTTTAATTTTCAATTTATTTGTTCAATTTTCAATTATTCTAATTTTTCAAAAATTAATTAATCAAATTTTAAGTATTTCTCTGAAATTTTAGTTTTTATGTTATTTCATTTATTTATTATTTATTTATTTAGTGTACACAAATTATCCCGCGGTTATTTTATTTATTTATTTCATAATATAAATCGCATTCAAATTATTCAATTCCGCCATGTTTTCGGCTATTGAGGTTATTGAGGTGTTTTGAGAGTGTTAATAGTAATAGTAATTTAATTTACGGTGATTTTCAATTTATCTAAAAACGCTTTTACCACTTTTTTATGTGTTACATAGTGAAAAGTGATAAGCCTTACTACACGTGCTTAACAATTGAATAAGTTTTCTTATCACACTGACAAAAATTTAGTCGAGAGATTCAACTACCATGGGATTGTTGAGTGCGAAACAGTTAAAGTAATGACTTTTTTTGTTAATTTAACTGTGTTCGGGTTCTTAATTTTACTATACTTTTCTTGTAGTTAAACATTAGTAGTTCAACTTACTACTTTAAGTAGTTAAATTTCAAAGACAACTACAAAATCTCATTATACCAACTACTTTCTAAGTAGAAACAACTACTTTCGTAGTTATTTTAACTACTCTTTCAAAGTCAATATAACTTTTTAAATTCAATTGAGGACCTATTGAACTATTCCGCGTAGTTAATAGTCAAGTTTACTACCTACTTTTTTTTTGAGTGAACATTTCTTGGTGAATTATAAGTGCCGTACTCTTCTGTCCCATTCTTGATCAACATATGGGTTTTTTGCGCCTGATTTGACATTAGTTTTTATACATTATTGTCAGTTTTTATATCAGTTTTACACATTTTTTAAGTTTTCTAAGTGAAGTTTTTGGCATTGGGTGTACATCATCTGATTAATCCTTATCAATGACGTCGATCCCTTCAAACCCCACCATAATGGATACTGATAGTAACGAGCAAGGAAATACAAACATCACATGTGCCCAGTGTAAGAAACCTATTATCAAAACCTCAACGAAATGTGCAGATTGTGGCGCAAATTTTCACACAAAATGCATCAAACAGGCATCACAAAAATGATGTAAAGCCGCTTCTTTGCACCCAGAGAAATAATATATTTGTCTCACAGCCAAGTAACTTTTTATTTGTTTCAAATAAATTTTTATTTGAACCAAATAAATTTTTATTTTTGTCAAATATAATTTTATTTGAATAAAATAATTTTTTTTATTTGAAACAAATAAAAAAGTTACTACACTGAGAGAAATAGATGGTAAGAACTTTACTATCTTTGATGGTAGAGAGGTTATGTTACACTCTACCATCAGAGATACTACACCGTACCATCTAGATGCTATATCGTACCATCCAGATGCTATCAGATGCTAACCCGTACCATACAGATGCTATCTCGTACCATCTAGATACTTGTCCGTATATTTAAGATCAGATATGGTATCTGGTACCATCTAGATGGTATCCCGTAGTATCTATTTCTCTCAGTGTAGGCTGTGAGACAAATATATTTTTATTTGGCACAAATAACATATCTTTGAGTCAAATATATCACTTCTCTGGGTGTGTCCATTACTGGTATTCCTGAACCCTCTCAAGGAATTGATTTGAGCTCCCTGAATAATAATGACCAAATATTAAATGAATATTAAATTAAATCATGTTTATCTTTTTTCATTTATTTTCTCTAGATTTTAATTTTCTCTTTTTTTTTGCAATAAACTTCTAAAAGTTTCAAGTATTTTCCTGAAATTTTCTTTAATTTTCCTTTATTTAAAATATATTAGCTAATTTTTTCAATTGCTGTCTCCAATTTTTAATTATTTTCTTCAATTTTTAATTATTTATTTCAATAAGTTTTTTCAATTTTCAATTATTTTCTCCAGTTTTTCATTATTTTAAATATTTTCAATTTTCTTCTAAGAGTTTGAACTATTTTTCTCAAATTTAAATTACTTTTTTTAATTTTAAAACATTTCTTTGATTTTTCAAATTATTATCGACAATTTTAATCGTGTTTAGTATTTTTTTCAATTAATTTGCAAAATTTTATATTATTTGTTTAAATATTGTATTTAAATTTGTTGATAAAATAAGGTGTGATATTTCAATTATTAAATTAAATTTTTAATTACTTACAGGCCCCATACTCAGTTTTGCAATGAAAAATAGTGTCAAAAGTGGCATAAACTGTTCAAAAAGGTGGCAAAATAGTGGCATATTTTTGTTAACACATATATATAAATTTATTTATTTATTTAATCTTATGGTTGTAAAAATAAAATAAAATTAATAATATTACTGTTTTTATTTTATAAAATATATTAAAAATACATTAAATTAAAAAAGTATGAAATACTTCATTTACAAAATTTCTTGAATATAGTAATATTTTTCTTTTCTACTTTAACTGGACTAATGGGCACATTATCAACATTTTTAAATTTTTTGTGATTTGTGATGTTTTAATAGTCTCCAATATTTTAAGGTTTATTTTAAATCTTAGAATCGTTATTTCCTTTTATTTTAATCTAAGAGTTACTTGTTTTCAATTTTTTCCCCGAAAATTAGAAAATTTTCTTAACTAGTGGATTTATTTCGTCAAGTTTGAAAAAATTTAATATTTAAAAAAAAATTGGCAATTATTTTTAAAGATTGGAAAAATTTCCTAACATAGTGGATTTATTCCGAAAATTCGTAAATAAATCCTAGGAATTGATGGAAAAAATTCCAATGTTTCAAGAAAAAATATTTTTATCAATTATTGGAATTTTTTTCCAAAAAATTGGAAAATCGTCTAAATGCGATGGATTTTTTCCCAGAAGTAAAAAATATAAATCCTAAAGATTGGAAAATTTCCAGAATAATATAATGAATTTCCTTCCAAAGTTCAGAAACAAATCCTACAATAAACCAGAATGCTTTTCCTCTTTATTGGCTTCTGCTTCAGTTTTTCGGTCATTTTCTTCCGTCTCAATAAAAATAATTTTGTATAATTTTATAATTCCAACCAATTAAATGCATTCTTTATAATTGAAGTCTAATAAAAGAAAGGACATCAGGCAAATACTTAAGAGACTTATTAAGGGGTTAAACCACTCTAGAACATCAAAAAAGGCCTAATTTTAATAATTTTTTTTAAAGAAAAGTTTAAAAGTTATGAAAAATATGTTTATATATATCTTGATTAGATACACTTTGAAGAGAAAAAAAATGTACTTCATAAATTTTTTTCTTTTTAAATATTAGATATATTGGTACATGATGAAAACCGTTTTTGAGGGGAATGACCTCGCGGCCGGAAAGGTTTTCGCTGCAATTTTTATTCCAGAATAAAAAACAAATTTTTTTTCTATTTTTACATCTCAAAAACTAGAGAAAAACGTAGGGGATTTTTGTTTTATCGATTTTTGCAAAAATGGTCAACATTTTAAGAAATAACTGAGTTTTTTCCTAAAAAATTAAGAACTAAATTGTTTATAACTACATAAATATGCAAGATAAAATAAATCCCTACGTCTTTCTCTAGATAATGTTGCTTGAAAGATAATCTCAAAATTTCAAGTCAATCGGTAGAGAATTGAGCAAGTTATGTTTCCGGCCGTCTCGAAAAATGTAGTTTTGAGAAAAATGCGTTGGGACAACTTCATTTTAGGCGGGTAAAATTAAGCAGTTCTTGTAAATTTTTTTTTTTTTTTGAGAATAAAAAGCAAGAGAATAATACTATTACAGAATGTTATTAGACATGTCTTGAAGTAAAAAAAAATATTTTTCATTTAAAAAAAATTTCAAATTGGCGACACTAGAGACGTTCTTTTAAAGCATGTTATGTATGATGTTTTTGTAGCACACAGCTTGACCGTCTAGAAGTTGAATTTATAGAAAAGATATATACTAAATTCATCTTTTTCCTCTTATTTTAGAAGGTTTAAAGTATCTTTTAAGCCAATAAAAAAAATTAATTTTTGCAAATTCTAGAGTGGTGTAACCCCTTAAACATCCGAGTTGAAAATAGTGTCTTTAGTGGTCTTTTTTTTTTAAAAAAAGTGTCATTAGTGGCATTTTTTTCAAAATAGTAGCTAAATAGTGGCATCAGCTGAAAAAAGTGGCAAAAAGTGGCAATAGTGGCATGAGTATGAGGCCTGTAACTTACGTTCTTTTTCATAATTTTCAAAAAGTTTTTTTTTTATTTATCTGAAAATTTCACTTTTCTATTGAATTTACAATATTGTAACTACGATTTTCTTGTATTTTATGTAATTTATTCTATAATTTGGCAATTATTTCTCTTAAATTAAAAATTGCTCTTTTCAATTTTAAATTATGTTTATCTTTTTCATTTATTTTCTATAGATTTTAAATATTTTTTCTTTTTTTTTGCAGTGAACTTCTAAATGTTTCAAGTATTTTTCTGAAGTATTTTTTAACTTTCCTTTATTTAAAATATATTATGTAATTTTCCAATTATTATCTTCTCAAATTATAATTATCTACTTCAATTTTAAATTATTTATATTTTTTTTCATTATTTTCTTAAATTTTTAATAATTTCTAAAAATTTCTAAATTTCTAAAATTTCAATTATTTATCTTAATTTTAATCATTTATTTCAATTTTTCATTATTTTCACCAATTTTTCATAACTATAATTTTTTCAATTTTTTTCTAAGATTTTGATTTTTGAAGTATTTTTCTCATATTTAAATTATTTTCTTAAATTTTAAATCATTTTCGTCATTTCTAGACTAATTTTCTAAATTTGTAATTATTTATCTCAATTTCAATAATTTTTTTTCAATTTTCAATTATTTTCTCCAATTTTTCATAACTATAATTTTTATCAATTTATTTGGAAGATTTTGAAGTATTATCCTCATGTTTAAATTATTTTCTTTATTTTTAAAGTACATCTATGATTTTTTATATTACTTTCGACAATTTTAATTGTTTTCATTATTTTTCTTCCATTAATTTGCAAAATTTGCTATTATTTTTTTTAAATATTATATTTAAAATTGTTGCTAAAATAAGGTGTAGAATTAATAATACGTACGCGCGTTGTTTAATTTAGTTAGGTATAAGAAATTACAATTTATATAAAACACTGTTTATAACCGTTATATTTAATAATAAAATGAAAAAAATGATAAAAAAATGATAAAAAAAATCGAGAAAATATTTGCAAACTTATAAAAATTATTAAAATAACTGCAATTTGAGATAAATAATAAAAAAAATTAGAAAATTAATTAAAAAGTAATTGAATTACGAAATTTATTTGATTTAAAACAAAAGTGATTGAATAATATAATAATAATTGAAAATGATTAAAAATTAAATAAAATAATGGGAAATTTGAGAAAAATATTTAAAAATTTTAGAAAATAATTTAAAAAAATAAGAATAATTAAAACTTGTGGAAAACAACTAGAAAATGATTTTAAATTTTGAAACTTGAAGACAATAATTGAAAAATGATGAAAAACAATGATAATTTAAAAAAAAAAATTTGTTATTTTTTTTTCAATTATCAACTATTTTTCTAAAATTTCAATTTTAATGTTAAATCTTTAATTTAATTCTTTAATCTTTTATTTATTTCTTTAATATTAAATTATTTTCCTCAATTTTCAATAATTATCGCACTTTCTCAATTATCAAATATTTTCTTGAAATTTCAATACAATTTTTTAACTTCCAAATGATTTCTTTAATTTCCATTTATTTTCTACAATATTATTTCCATTATTTTCAACAGTTTTCCATTGAAAATTTATTTTTCTCTTTCAATTTTATGATTATTCATCAGTTCAAAAAATTTTTTTTCGAATGCAGATTATTCTCACCATTTTTTTTCAAAATTGTTAATTATTTTTTTTAATAGTTAATTATTTTCGACATATTGTAATTTTTCTTTTAATTATCAATTATTTTCTTAAAATTACCATTTAATTTTTTAATTTCCAATTTATTTTTAAAATTTTTAATTATTTTTTTCAATTCTCAAACATTTTCTTTAAATTTTAATTATTTTGGTCGATTTTCAAATAATTCCTTAATATTAATTAATTCCTGCATTTTCTCAATCATCAATTATTTTCTTTAAATACAATTCTTGATTTTCCAATTGATTTCTTTAATTTTTATTTATTTTTTTACAATTTTTTTTCATAGGTAATTTTCATCAGTTTTCAATTGGCAATTTATTATTCTCCTTCAATTTTATGAATATTGATTAACAACAACATTTTTTTTGTACGAATGACGATTTTTCTCACCGTTTTGTCAAATTTTTTTTCAATTGTTAATTATTTTTTTTAATATTAATAAATTATTTTAATATTAATAAATTTTTTAATATTTAATTATTTTCGTCATACTGTTATTTTTCTTTTGATTATCAATTATTTTCTTGAAATTTTTATGTAATTTTTTTCATTAAATTTCAAATATTTTCTTTAATCTTCCATTTTTTTATCGATTTTCAATTAACTCCTCAATATTCAATAATTCTCTTATTTTTTCATTTATTTTTTTCACCTATAAAATTGTTTTTATAATTTCAATTCAATTATTCAATTCTAGAACTATTCTTTTCAATTCTAAGTTATTTTCTTCAAATTTAAATTTTACTTTTAAATTTTCAATTATCTTCTTTAATATTAAAAAATTATTGCCTTTATTCTATTATTTATTTCGATTATCATTAAGTTTCTTTAATTTTTGAAATACAATTATTCAATTATTGTCTTTAATTTTTAATTCTATTCTTTAATTTTTATTTGCCTTTTTCATTTTTCAATTATTTGTTTTTAATTTTAATTATTTTTTTCGATTTTCAATCTTGTTGTTAAATGCCCAATTATTTCTAATAAATCCAATAATTTCCCATAATTTGGGAATTTTCTTAATTTTTAAGTTTGCAATTATTTTCTTTAAACTCAATATTTCTTGTTCAATTTTTACAATTATCTTTTTCAGTTGTAATCTAGACATTTTTTGAATTTTGTTTTCAATTGACAATAATTTTCGTAATTTTTCTCATATTTTCTGCAATTTTTCAACTATTATTAATTATTTTTCGTAATTTTGAATTATTTCCTACAATTTTTTCAATTTTTAATTATTATCTAAAAATTTTATAATTATTCTTTGATTTTTTAAATTATTTTGTTCGGTTGTGTATTAATCTAGCCATTTTTTGAATTTTGTTTTTAATTGGCAATTTTATTTTTGTAATTTTTTAAAATTATTAATTATTTTTTTAAATTTTAATTTAATTCTTAAATTTTCATCTTTTCTCCTCTATTTTTTATTATTTTCTTCAATTTCAATTATGTTTTTCAATTTTCAATCCAGTTGTTTAATTTATAAAACTGTTATTCCTATGATTTTTCAACAATTTTGTTTCAATCTAATATATATTTATTGTTTATTTTCTTAAACTATTCTTTTCAATAATTGTGTAATTATGTAGCCATTTTTCGAAGTTTCTTATCAACAGTCAATTATTTTCGTCATTTTTCAGATATATTCTTCGATTTCCTAATTTTCATTATTTGAATTTGCAAAAATTTATAGTTATAAATGACCAACAACAATGCAAAGTTTGTCTTCAATGTTGCTATAGTTAATATATATAATTCTTACTATTAACATTAAAATTCAAATCATTACTAATAAGAATTACAACTAGAGATTTTATTTTCGTATATTGATAGAGAAAATTTTACTTAATTTGATAAAATAAATAAAAAACTTAAACTCTTATAAATTCTCTATTAGAATTTTGGTCGGTTATATTCTCGTTCTCCAGGTAATATTACTTCTTCACAACTCTACTTCAGAGCGACTTTTTTGCTTGAAATACAACCGAGGAATAAATTCAAATACACATAATTATCAAACTGACAAACAAAAATAAACAAAGTCACCGAAAAACGTCTCCGATCGATCCTCAACTATTTTCCTCGTAGCAGCAGTATTCCGAGTTTCCGAGTGGGCGTGGCCTAAGCCGGCGTATACAAAGGAATTTCGTGGAAAAGTAGTACCGAGAAAAGCGTTAGAATGAAAATAACGGTCGATTCGATTTACAGGCACATTTTGCAATTACTGGAAATTTGTTTTTGGAGAATATTTGGAATTTAATTTAGGTGTCAGCAAGTCACAATTCAAATAGACAATACGCAGAAAGTCTTTCAGCTGGGAGTGTGGCGACTCCTGTAATCCAGCTACTTGGAGGCTAGTTATGGTGGAGGGCCTGAGGTCGGGGGTCACTGCTGGTGCAGTGTCCACGTCGACTGGGCGTCCGCACTAAGCTCGCCATCAATATGGGCACCCTGGAGGAGTCCGGGGTGGCCAGGTTGGCTAAGGAGAGGCGAATCGGGCCAGAGGGGAAACCCAGCAGCCAAAAGTCTCCGTGGCGGGCAGTAGTGGGATCGCGCCCGGGAGTGGAATTGCACTGTCAGCCTGGTCAATACGATCCGACCCATAACTTTTTGCAATTTTTTTTCTATTTTCTACAATCTTATAATAACCCCCTCGATCGTTTAACAGTGAAAAATTAATTTTTAAACGTGTTTTAAAAAATCATTTTTTTTATAAAAATTCAATCCATACGGCGCTTTGTTCTAGAGTTACCACTCGCGGTCGATAAGGCAGGAATTTTAGTGATTTTCTCTAAAAAGTTGAGTTTTATGACAGATTTTAAAAGAGTTACGATATTCCTTCTAATACTACTATTAAATTATTAACTTTTATTATAAAAAATATTTTTTATTTATTTGTTGTTTCTTATTTCTTAAAAGCTAAACAATTCTCGAAAGAATGAGAATTTGAATCGACTGAAATTTGAAAGTAATCAAAAATTGATTTACATTCTGATTAGTTTACGACTGGATTATATTAGTAAATTTTGAATTAAATAATATTTAAAGAGATAATATAACAAAAGAGAAAAAGAAACAAAGCAATATTTTGAAAAATGGGACAAAATCTTTTATGAAAAAATAAGAGAAATATAGGAAAATGAACTGCAAATTAAAAAGTACTTAGAATAACATAAGAAAATTAAAAAATTGCAGGATGACAAATTCGTTTAAAAATGAAAAAATTTTAAAAATTATTCACAAATTGAAGAAAATTTGAAAAGGAATATGTAAATATAAGTTTAAAAAATAAGAGAAACAAATTTTTAAACAATTTTAACAACCAAAATTTGTTTATCTAAAAATGTTATGAAAGGGTAAATAAATTTCCGAAAAAATAGTCAAAATGTAAAGAAAATTAAACAAATTTACATAAAAACAGAGTTAACTTAAAAATAATCAGTTAAATGAGAAAAAATGTTCTCCCCTCCCTGTTCTAAAATTATCAAATTAAATAAGAAGACTAATAGAAAAGTTTATACATTTTTCGAAATATTATAAAGTCAAAATTAGATAAAATAACCTGAAATACTTTGCGAAAAAAAAGAATATGAACAACACAATAAATATATTAGAGGTGCCTATTATATAAAACAAAAATCTTCAAAAAGTGATTACCATTAAGAAATTGTATAAAAATACAAAAGAAATAATAATAATAAATTACTGACATTTTTCTTTTTTTTTTTTTTTGCAACTTTATATTATTTTTAAATTATTAATCTAAATCTTAAATTTTTTTCCTTCAATTTCCAGTCATATTGTTTAGTTTTTCAATCACTATTTCAATTTTAATTATTTTTATTATTATGGCATAATTTTCAAAAATTTCAATTTTATATCTGAAATTTCAATTATTTTTTCAATTTTGTAATTTCTTTCAATGATTTTTTAATCATTCTCTTTAATTACAACTTTTTTTGTAATTTTGTAATTATTTTCTTTTTTTAAATATATATTCCATGTTTTTTTAATTATTTCTCTCAAATTTTATCTACTGTTTTCAGTTATTCATATTTAAATTCTTTTCATAATGTTCCAATTTTTTTTCTTAATCTTAAATTATTTTCAGCATATTTCAATTATTTTTTCAATTTTGAATTACATTTATATTATTTTTTAAATATTTTCCTCAACTGTGAATTATTATACTTATTTTCAAAAATTAGTTTCTTAAATTTTTAACCTATTTTTCTTAAATTTCAATTATTTTCTTTAGTTTTTAATTATTTTCATTTGTTTTCATAAACTCCAGAAATTTGTATTAGTTATCGTAAATTTCAATTATGTTCAGCTTTTTTCAATTCCTTTTCTCCAATTTTTAGTAATTCTCATTTTTTTCAATCAATTTCTAAGATTTTCATGTATTTTTCTCAAATTTCAATCCTTTTTTTTTCTTTCTCTTTAATTAAAAATTATTCTTTTCAAATTTAAATTATGTTTATTTTATTTGATTTTTTTTAATAATTGTTTCACTAAATCATAAATTTGCCTTTTTCATATTTCAACTATTTTGTTTAGTTTTTCTAATTTTAATTATTTTTCCCTTGACATTAAATCAGTTTGATTATTTATTCCTAAATTTTATATTATTCATCGCAAATATAAATCCATTTTTTTTAATTTACTATTATTTTTGTTATTTTGTAATTCTTATTTTCAATTTTCAATCATTTTCATAATTTCTGAATTAATTTCCTGAACTTTCAATTATATATCTCAATTTTCAATTATTTTGTTCAATTTCCATTTTTTTTATTATTTTGCAATTATTTTCTCCATCTTTTAATAATTTTACTATTTTTCAATTAATTTCCTCAATTTTCAGTTATTATCTCATCTTTAGATTATTGTCATCAAGTTTTCACGTTTTAAACGATTTTTCAATTATTTTCTTTTGCTTAAAAATCAATTCTGCAATTTTTCTACTGCTTTCTTCAATTTTTAATTATTTTCATTTGTTTTCATAATTTTCAAAATTTGTTATTAATTATCGTAAATTGCAATTATTTTTACTTTCTTGAATTCTTTTTTCCAATTTTTAGTTATTCTCATTTTTTTCAATTAACTTCTAAGATCTTCTTATATATATTTTTTTTAAACTAATTATCTGACGTTTTAATTTTTTCATTGCATTTTTAATTATTTATATTATTTTCTTCAATTTTAAATTACTTTCGTTCTTTTTCGTAATTTCCATTGAGGAAGCTTTATGATCGTTAAGATTTTCGATTTTCAAAAATAGTCTACATCGACTCATTTTCAACTAAAAAGCGTAAATTTTTATTTCTAAAAAAAAGTCCAGATGTATATGTATGTCTGTGTATGTGTGTGTATAGCGTTTTTTGAAAACGCTTAAACGGATTCCAATAAAATTTGGATATATCTAAATTTGGACATAGGGATTTTTAAAAATACCCAATCAAATTTTCTGAAATACCATTTTTCATCTAAAAGTTTTAAGTATTTTTCTGAAATTTTCTTTAACTTTCCTTTATTTAAAATATATTATGTAATTTTTTCGATTGTTTCCACAAATTATAATTATGTTTTTCAATTTTAAATTATTTATCTCAATTATCAATAATTTTTTTTCATTTCTCTATTGTTTTCTTTAATATCTCATTATTCATTTTTTCAATGTAATTTTTAAGATTTAAGTATTTTTTTCAAATTTAAATAATTCTCTTTATTCTTAAAACATTGCTATATTTTTTAAATTACTTTCTTTAAATTTTAATTGATTTCATTTTTTTTTTCAATTAATTGCAAAATTTGGAATTATTTTCTGTAATTTCAATTATTTTTTGCAATAATTTTCAATAATATTTTTCAATTTTGAAATAATTTGATCTTTTTTTAAATTATTTTCCTTGATTGTGAATTATTAAACTCATTTTCAAAAATTATTTTCTAAAATTATCAAGTATTTTTCTTAAATTTCAATTATTTTCATAATTTTCACAAAAATTTATTAATTATTGTAAATTACTCCAATTTTTAGTTATTGTCATTTTTGTAAATTAATTTCTAAGATCTTTATGTATTTTTCTCAAATATCAATTATTTTTTTTTTATTTAAAAAAAATTCTGTAATTTTTTCAATTATTTGACTAAATGTCATTTATTTTTTAACTTTACATTGTTTTCATCATATTTCAATTTTTTCATTTGTTTTATAATTTTCAAAAATTTTCTACTATTTATCTGACGTTTTCATTATTTCATTAATTTTTCAATTATTTATATATTTTTCGATATTATTTTCTTCAATTTTCAATTTCTTTCGTTCTTTTTCGTAAATTAATTGATTTTTAAATATTATATTTAAAACATTTATTCCTTCTTATTAGATAAATATTATTTATCGATTTGTTATATTTACTATTATAATTTATAGTTTCCAAAATGTATGAAAGACTAAGTTGTATTGTGCTATTCCTTCAATAAATTCCTCAACAATAAACTGATCTACTAAAAAATAGTAAAATTACCACTATTTAATAGTAACCCATTTCTCGCTGATTCATTAGTAGAAAATCACTAATTCAGAATTTAGAGTCAATGTTTTTACACACGATGATAAAGTGAATCACGTCAAGTTGATTTCTACATTTTAACCAATTTTAAATGATCCAGAACAGAAGTTAATCCGTTTTTTAGACCCAAGAATCAGTGGAAATTTTTTCTTTTCTCTAATCCAAAAATCCGTTATGAATCCAGATGCAATCAAATACAACTCATCGCCCACTAAAAAGAAGAAAACTACTATTATAAAAAAAAAAAAAAAAAAAAATGTGACACTAATTCCACCTTGAAATGTGACAAGTATTGTTGAAACGACCTTGATCCAGTCTCTTCTCTCAACCGGAGCATCTTCTGTATCAAAATCTTAATTAAAAACGATTTCTTTCCTGAAGATCCTTTTAGTATCCTTCAAAGTTTCCTTTTGCTTCTTTTTTCATAATCCCTCTCTCCATCTGGACTCGACTCTCTTCCTTTTTCTCGATCTAAAATCTCTTTAGTTGACCGTGACAGACCCATACGAATTTCTTCGTTTCTCTCTTCTTTTTTTTCCTCATTCTCATACTCTTCATTGGGAAGTGATTCCTCATGAGTCACACAACCTGCCTGCAGTAATGATCTCCCTCTCGTTCATCAGAAAAAAAATGGAAAAAACAAAAATCGAAAAAAAAAGTCCCCGGGGCGTTTTGTGTATTTGGTTTTCCGCACGTGTCGCTGTCGCGGCCAAAAATGGCGTTAGGGCAACTTCTCTCGCAAGTCTCTCCATACTTCTTCTTGTTCGCCTTTCGCGTTCCAAGAGTCCGCGAGTACAACGCATTGCTCTAGGTGAGTTCGTGACTCGAATTCTTATCTACTGGCTGCTTTTTTGCCCGGGGGAGCTGCGGCCTTGTGACTTCGTCTCCGGCCAACGTTTAAATTGCCTGTGACTAAACCGTCTCGGAAATCGTCATCGTTGAATGGAATCACCTGTCCCGAGTGCCTCTAGTACGTGAAAATAATTCCAAATTTCAAAAAAAAAGTTATCGGCAACTTACATTTCTAATGCACTCGAGCCGGATTCAGGATTCATCGCTCGATCCTTCCTCAATTAATCATTCATACTTTATTCTAAAATAATTCACCCTGGATTGATTTATTTACTCATTTATAAATAAACCATTTGTAAATTGAAATTTATTTACAAATGTATCTCTGCAGGCTTCGCGAACGTCCCCTAAAGTCCCTTATTTCGAAAATTTGGCCCTAATATCTCCCCTATTTTTTACTAAAATTAGGAATTAAAAAAAAATTTTTTTTTTTTTAATTCTTGATCTCAAAGTTTAATTTGAGTTTTTTACAATTCGGGACCATTCAAGTATTACGTAAGCATCGAGTCAGTGGCGTAACTGTAAAGGGGCAAAGAGGGTCGAATTAATTGAAAAAAAAAAAAATGAAATCAATTAAAAATTAGGAAAAGTATAATGGTAAAAAATCATAGCAATGTTTTCAAAATAAAAGAGAATAATTTAAATTTCAAAAAAATACTTGAGAATCTTAAAAGTAAATTGAAAAAAATTGAATAATGAGAAATTAGAGAAAATAATTGAAAACTGAAAAAACATGTTTGAAAATTGAGATAAATAAATTGAAATTAAAAAAAAAAATAATTAAAATTTGTGAAAATAATTTTAAAAATTACATAAAATATTTTAAATAAAGGAAAGTTAAAGAGAAATAAGTAAAGACTTTTCGGCAATTATGAAAAAGAATGAGAAAAAGAACGAAAGTAATTGAAAATTGAAGAAAATAATACAAAAAATAATATAAATAATTGAAAATTAAATGCAATAATTAAAAAGTCAGATAAATAGTTAAAAATTCTCGAAATTATAAAATAAATATAAAGAATTGAAAATTAAAGAAAATAAATTTTCCAAAAATAATTGAAAAATGTTTTTAAATTTTAAAACTTGACGAAAATAATTAAAATAAGATACAAACAATGATAAGTTGTAAAAAATAAATGAAATTTAAGTGTGATAATTAAAAAAATTACAGAATTTTTTTTAAATAAAGAAAAAATAATTAAAATTTAAGAAAAATACATGAAGATCTTAGAAATCAATTTAAAAAAAAGTGAATAACTAAAAATTGGAGAAAAGAATTGAAGAAAGCTAAAAATAATAGAAATTTACGATAATTAATAAAAAAAATTTGAAATTATGTAAACAAATGAAAATAATTAAAAATTGAAGAAAACAATTGAAATTTTAGAAAAATTCTTAAAAATCTTTGAAAATAATTTTAGAAAATGAGAATAACAAAAAATTGGAGAAAAGACTGGAAGAAAGCTAAAAATAATGGAAATTTACGATAAATAATAAACATTTTTGAAAATTATGAAAACATATAAAAATAATTAAAAATTGAAGAAAATAATAGAGATTTGAGAAAAATACTTGACAATTTTAGAAATAAATTTTATAAAATGAGAAAAATTAAAAATTGGAGAAAAGAATGGAAAAAAGCTAAAAATAATTGAAATTTACGATAATTAATTTAAAAAAATTAGATTTCTGATAACAAATGGAAATAATTAAAAATTTAAGAAAATAATTAAAATTTAAGAAAAATAGTTGAAAATTTTAGAAAATAATTTTAGAAAATGAGAATAATAAATTCCAATCAAGGAAAATAATTGAAAAATAATAAAATTAATTTAAAATTGAAAAAAATAATTGAAATATGTTGAAAATAATTTTAGATTGAGAAAGACAGTTGAATTTATGATGAAAATAATTTAAATATGAAAAATTGAAAACAGTAAATTAAATTTAAGAGAAACAATTGAAACAACCATAGTATATATGCTTAAAAAAAGAAAATAATTACAAAATTATAAAAAAAAAATTTAATTAAAGAGAATAATTAAAAAATTGCAGAAATAACGAAAATTGATGAAAATAATTGCAATTTCGGATAAATAATTGAAATTTTTAAAAGTAATAACAAAATAATTAATATAATTATAAATTGATGAAAATCAAGAAAAATTTCAGAATTTATTATTAAGCAAAAGAAAATAATTATTTCTTTCATATTTGAGGAAATACTTCCTTTAATTTTCAATTCATTTCGTATTTTATCACTTTCTTTCAAAATTGTAATTATTTCCTTCAATTTTCAATTATTCACCTCAAATTTTAATTATTTTTTTCAATTTGTAAATATTTTAACTATTTTGCAATTGTTTTCTCATATTTTAAATTTTATTCAATATTTTTTTTTTAATTTCTTAAATTTCTCGATTATTTATCTCAAATTTTAAGATTTTTTATCAATGCTCAATTTTTAAAATTATTTTTCTATTATTTTCTTGAATTTGCAATTATTTATCACAACTTTTAATAAAATATTTTTTTATTTTTAAATTATTTTCATCAATTTGCCATTCTTTTCTCCGATTTGTGGGAATTTTCAATATTTTCTAGTCAATTACCTTAATTTACAATTTTTTATCTTATATTTCAATAATTTTTATAAATGTTTACTTTTTTAAATTATCTTTTAATTCTTTTCTTACATTTTATATATATTTTGTAATTTTATAAATACATTTTTCTGAAATATTAATTATTTCTTAGACTTTTAATTACTTTTACCATTTTAAAATTATTTTCTCTAATTTTTTAATATTTTAATTATTTCTTAACTAATTTACTAAACTTTTCTATTATTTTTTAACTAATTTAAAAAAATTTCAATTATTATTTTTACAAATTTTAATTATTTTCTTCAATTTTCAATTATTTACCTCAGATTTTAATTATTTCTTTCAATTTTTAAATATTTTCATTATTTGCAATTTTTTTCTTAAATTTTAAATTATTTTTTTATTAATTTCCTAAATTTCCAACTTTTTATCACTAATTTCAATTAATTCTTTAAATATCAATTATTTTGTTTATATTTTTCTTTATTTTTATCATTTTCCAATTATTTTCTTTAATTTCGATTAAATTTTTTGTTTCTGGTTTCTTATATTGGAAGTATTATCACTTATTATTTTCAAAATTGTTATTATTTTCTTTAATTTTAAATTATTTATCTTAAATTTAATTTATAATTATTTTCATTTTTCAATTATTTTCATAATTTCACAATCATTTTCTCCAAATTTTAAAAATTTTAATTGTTTTTCAATTAATTTTCTAAATTTTCTAAAATTTATCTCAAATTTTACTTATTTACTTGAATTTTCTATTGTCTTCATCATTTTTCAATTATGTTTTTTAATTTTAAATATATTTTCTACTTTCATCACTTAATTTTCTCAAAGTGTAATTATTTTCTTTAGCTTCGCATTATTATTATCATTTTTAATCATTAAATCCTATTTTTATATTTTAATTAATTTTATATATTTTGCTTCCTCCTAGATTTTTCAAAAATAGTCTAAATTGAATTAATAAGATTTAATTATCTTATGTAATTCTCAAAGTTTTTTATTTTAATCTGTGATGGTTTTTATGTTCCGAAAATATCATTAAATAATTTTTTTTTAATTCTAAACTTTCACACAGGTATGTAAGGGAAAAAAAGGAGAAAAAGAGGATTAGATAAAAAAGGGGAACAACATCCCTGCCTTAAAGTAAAAAAGAAAATCGTAAAACTTAAAACAATTTTTAATTAATCAAATTCTTAATCAGAATTTTGTTAGAAAGTTCCAGCAAACAAGAATCATTAAATAATTAAAATAAAAATACAATTGCAAAATTTTGTTAAATTTTTTTTTTTTAATTGGATACTTTGTACGGGCTATAAACAAAATTTGCGACTGGCACGTTGTGTTAAACAGATCGTTTAAGTTTACATAAAGAAGCTATTTGGCATAATTTGGCAATTTCTGAGAGTAGTGAAAAAATTTGCCATTATTAATTCTTATTGCCTATTCGCAAATTTAGAAGCTGTAATTTCCTGTTAGGCACACATCCAAAAACGAGTCCTCAGACCCGCATAATAGTCAGCGCGAAATTTAATCGGATGATAAATTTCGGCCTACGAACCGTTCAATTTCTCTTCAACACAAAATACATAATTTTTTATCTTGTCCGGCATTCATTTAGTCATCTCGTTCAATCTTCGGACCATAAATCACATAATTCACGAAAAAATTTTATAGTGCCGTTATTTATCAATATGTTTTACTGTAAAATATCTATATATTTGATATTAGCTATATTTTATTTTTTAGAATAACTTTTTTTCTTCAGTGTACAAATAATTTTTAATTCCTCTACTTTTTATGGTTAATACGGCATGTCCCGTATGTAAATAAATAAATAAATTTAAATAAATAAATAAATACTCTACATTCTCTAAAGAAAATACTTTTCCCGAAAAAAAATTAAAAAGTTGGTGAAATTTGTATAAAAATTCTTGTGAAGAAAAATAATGAAATAAATAAAAGTTGGGAAATTGTTTACACATTTTATCGGGAAAATAATATTTTGGAATATTTTCGTATTTAACATTTATTTCTATTCTGGTAATTAGATTTTTATTTTTATTATTTATGTTATAAATTTGAGTAAGTTGGAAAAGAAGAAGTTTATAGTACCATTCGTTTTTCTAAAATATTTCAATTCTATAAAAATTTACAAGTTTCTTTCATTCATTCAATTTTTCATTCTGTCCACACCTGAAGTTTGTCACTAGATGTTTTTTTTATATAAATTTTTACATCATATTTCATCTTTTCAAAATGTTCTCAAATTTTAGATTCATAGAAATTTTAATATCTTCAAATTTTTGTTAATTTAAACTCATTAAAAGTTTAATTGATCGGCGGTTCAAATATACTAAAATTGAGGTGATTTAAAAATTTCTAAAATTTTTAAGAATTCTTTTCTCTTATGATTTCAATTACTTAAAATACAATTTTCACCTATTTTTATCATTTTTCAATTATTTTCTGCAATTGTTAATTATTATCATTATTATTTTAATCATTTTTCAATTAAATCTGAAATCTACTTTCCCCAAATTTCAATTATTGTCTTTAATTTTTTCAATTACTTTTAATAATTTTTCAATTAATTTCTTACGAGTTCAGTTATAATCTCAAATTTAGATTATTGTCTTCAATTTTCAATTTTTTCAATGATTTTTTAATTATTTTCTTCTGATTAAAAATAAATTCTGTGATTTTTTTAATATTTTCGGTAATTTCTGATTATTTTCATTTTTTTTTCCATAATTTTCAAAAATTTCAATGTTTTTTTTTATAAAAAACAAATTCTGCAATTTTTTAAATTATTTATTTCAAATTTCATTAATTTTTTGCAACTCATTATTGTTTTTATCATAGTTCAATTATTTTCTTCAAGATTCAAATTTTAAAATCATTTTCCAATTACTTTGCCAAATTTTCAATTAATCTCTGCAATTTTTAATTATTTCATGAATATTTTCAATTTTTTTCGCTAAATCTTAAATCTACCTTTTCCAAATTTCAATTATTGTCTTTAATTTTTTCAATTACTTTTAATAATTTTTAAATTAATTTCCTACATTTTCAGTTATAATCTCAATTTAGATTATTGTCTTCAATTTTCAATTTTTTAAACGATTTTTCAATTATTTTCTTCTGATTAAAAATAAATTCTGTGATTTTTCTAATATTTTTTCTAGTTTCTGATTACTTTCATTCTTTTTTCATAATTTTCAAAAAATTTTTAATTTTTTTTATAAAATACAAATTCTGCAATTTTTTAAATTATATATTTCAAATTTCATTAATTTTTTTCAACTTATCATTGTTTTTATCATAATTTAATTATTTTTTTCAAGTTTTAAATTTTAAAATAATTTTGCCTAATTTTCAATTATTCTCTGCAATTTTTAATTATTTTCATTAATATTTTCACTTTTTTTTCCTAAATCTTTTTAATTTACCTTCCCCAAATTTCAATTATTGTCTTTAATTTTTTCAATTAGTTTTAATAATTTTTCAATTAATTTCCTAAATTTTCAGTTATTACCACAAATTTAGATTATTGACTTCAACTTTCAATTTTTTAATTATTTTCTTTTGATTAAAAATAAATTCTGTGTTTTTTTTATATTTTCTCTAATTTCTGATTATTTTCATTTTTTTTCCATAATTTTCAAAAATTTTAATTTTTTTTTATAAAAAACAAATTTTGCAATTTTTTAAAATTATTTATTTCAAATTTCATTAATTTTTTTCAACTTATCATTGTTTTTATCATAGTTCAATTATTTTCTTCAAGTTTCAAATTTTAAAATAATTTTGCCTAATTTTCAATTATTCTCTGCAATTTTTAATTATTTTCATTAATATTTTCACTTTTTTTTCCTAAATCTTTTCAATTTACCTTCCCCAAATTTCAATTATTGTCTTTAATTTTTTCAATTAGTTTTAATAATTTTTCAATTAATTTCCTAAATTTTCAGTTATTACCACAAATTTAGATTATTGACTTATTTTAACTTTAATTATTAAAATTAAGTTCAATTATTTTCTTCAAGTTTCAAATTTTAAAATAATTTTGCAATTATTTTGCTTAATTTTCAATTTTTCATATTTTTTAAAATTGTAATAAATAAATAAATAAATAAGTAAATAAAATTAGGTTCTAAGATTTTAAAATACATAGTTTTCTTCAAATTTTAATTATTTTCAATTTTTTTTTAATTCCCAAAATTCTAAACTATTTATCTGATGTTTCAATTATTTTATTCAATTTTAAATTATTTATATTATTTTTCTATTGTTTTTTTCAATTTTCAATTACTTCACGTTCTTTTTCATAATTTGCAAAAAAATTTTAATTATTCATCTGAATTTTGTCATTATTTTATTCAATTTTAGATTTTAAATTATGTTTATG
The DNA here is from genome assembly GCA_037103525.1 of Ganaspis brasiliensis. NCBI lineage: Eukaryota > Metazoa > Arthropoda > Insecta > Hymenoptera > Figitidae > Ganaspis > Ganaspis brasiliensis. Next base: position 1,389,562 of record JAZKLR010000330.1, on the reverse strand, counting down.
TTTTTTCATTTATTTTTTCTAATATTTTCTAATTTTTTTTCAATGATCTTTAAAAGTTTCAAGTATTTCATTGAAATTTTCTTCAACTATTCTTTATTTAAAATATATTAGGTAACTTTTTCAATTTCTAATCATTTTCATTATTTCTGAATTAGTTTCCTTAATTTTAAACTACTTATCTGATATTTCAATTCTTTAATTAAATTTTAAATTACTTATATTATTTTTCTATTATTTTCTGCAATTTTCAATTACCTACGTTCTTTTTCATAATTTGGAAAATGTTTCTAATTATTTATCTGAAGTTTCCATTATTTTATTCAATTTTAAATGTTAAATTATGTTTATCTTTTTTCATTCATTTTCTCTAATTTTTAATTTTTTTTTCAATGATCTTCCAAAAGTTTCAACTATTTTATTAAAATTTTCTTCGACCTTTCTTTATTTAAAATATATTATGTATTTTTTTCAATTATTTTCTTTAGTTTTTAATTTTTTACATTCTTTTTCATAATTTGCAAAAATTGTCTAATTATTTATCTGGAATTTGCCATTATTATATTTAATTTAAAATTTTAAATTATGCTTATCTTTTTTCATTTATATTCTCTAATTGTTAATTATTTTCTTTTTTTTCAATAAACTTCTAAAAGCTTCAAGTATTTCAATGAAATTTTCTTTAACTTTTCTTTATTTAAAATATATTAAGTTATTTTTTCAATTTTTAATCTTTTTCATTATTTCTGAATTAGTTTCCTAAATTTTGAATTATTTATCTAAATTTCAGTCATTTTTTTCAACTTTCAGTTATAGTCTTCAATTTTTTCATTATCTTATTTTTTCAATTTTTTTTACAATGTTCAAGTACTTTCCTTAAATTTATTTATTTATTATTTATTACCCTCAAATTGTAACATAATATTAATACTAATAAAAACAATAATAAAAAAAATTATTTTTACTTCTGCAGAACACAATATATTTTAAATTTACATTTTTACAATTTTTGTAATTATTTACCAGTAATTACCGGAAATTACCAGAAAGGTAATTTACCATTTTCCTAATTCTCAAAACCTAGGTTCTAAATTCCCGTGAAATTTACCACAGTACACAATATTAGAAAACAACATACTAAAATTGCCCTAAATTGAATTTTTTTTCAAAACCCGTTTCTAAATCTCTCTGAAACTTTACCGACATATTTCTCTTCTTATTATTATTTAACCCTCATCTTTGAACAGAATCTCCTCATTTTTAAAAATAATGTCAAATCATCCTTAAATAAAAAAAAAAAACCTAACATTTCCCTCCAAAATCAATCATCAACTAAAATTTATTCAAAATCCCGCCTAATTTGAATTTAGCGAGAAATTTCGAGATAAAAACGTTTAACACAAACAGTTTGAAATTAAAAGACGTTTCAAAAAAACAAATGCCAAAAGTTGCGTAAAAAGTGAAAGGCACGTTTGTTTAAGGAAAGACAAATGGGACGTTAAACTTCGAATTTATTACGCTTGTATAAAAAATTAGGAAACAAGTGATTCTCGGTTTGTCACGGCAATGACTCTCAATTTCTTTTTTGCAAAAATAATCGTAGAAGTCTCTGAAAGGGCTTGTGACACAGTAGAATAAAATAAAGGGTTTGGTGAGGAGAAGAAGAAAAATGAAAAAAACAAAAAATCTTAGAAATTCCCTTTCACGTACCATTTTAGTAGTATACAATAATAACTTCACAGCAAAGCATGTTGCCGTGATAGGGTTGGAAGGCCGAACAGTGAAATGTTTAAGTTCCGCGAGGGTACATATCTTGATATCTACACACAGGTCTGCAGGTCCGGATTCGAGAAGAAACAACTTGGGTGGCCTTCGGATGTTGCAATTTTCCCTGAAAGCCCTTCGAAATGAATTAATCATTGTATTCAATTATTCCAGAGAAATTATCCTCTAGCAATATGTTGCCTGAAACTTACAACAATCACCTCCAATCTATTCGATTGTATTTTTTTTTTTTTTTATATATTGGGATAAAACTGAATTTTAATCGAATCAGATAATAATAATAAAATATTCACTGGATAAAAAAATATCATATTATTCAGGGGAAAGGTATTAACATTTTTCATGCCACTATTTAGCTACTATTTTCAAAAAGATGCCACTAATGACACTTTTTTTTTTTTAAAAAAAGGCCACTAAAGACACTATTTTCAACTCAGATGTTTAATAAGTCTCTAAATATTTGACTGCTTAGAGTTGCAAAATTCTCGGTAATTTAAAATCCGGTTAAATTCTCGAGAATATAACCGAGAATATTCTCCTTCCGGAGAATTTATGAGAATTTTCTATGTTTGAATGAGCCCCACTATTTTGAAACACAAACAATTTATTTAAAAAAAATGGATAAATAACAAAATAATTATCATTACAAATTAACTATAAGTCAATGAAGTGTAAAAATTATTATTAAATACAACAATTATGAACAATTTTAAAATGAAAGAAAGTAATTTAAATTTAAGAAAAATACTTCAAAATCTTAGAAATAAATTGAAACAAATTAGAGTAATGAAAAATTGGAGAAAATAAATGAAAATTAAAAAAAAAAATGATTCAAATTTAGATAAATAATTAAAAATTTAGAAAATTATTTCAGAAATAATATAAATAATTTAAAATTAAAGAAAATAATTAAAATTTCAAAAATAAAGAAAATAATGGGAAATTTGAGAAAAATAATTAAAACTTTTAAAAAATGAGAATAGGTAATTAAAACTTGTGGAAAATAATTGGAAAATGATTTTAAAATTTAAAACTTGAAGTCAATAATTGAAATATGATAAAAAAATGTTTGTTATTTTTCTTACAATTATCAACTAATTTTTTAAAATTTCTATTTAAATCTTTAATCTTCAATTTAGTTTTTTATTCTTCTATTTATTTCTTTAATTTTCAATTATTTTCTTCAATTTTCAATTGCATTCTACGTTTTACAATTACTTGATTCAAAATTCAATAATTGTCGCATTTTCTCAATTAGCAAATATTTTCTTGAAATTTCAAAACAATAATTTTTTAACTTCCAAATGATTTCTTTAATTTTCATTTATTTTTTACAATTTTTACCATTATTTTCATCAGTTTTCAATTGACAATTTAATATTCTCCTTCAATTTTATGATTATTCAACAATTTTAAAATTTGTCTTTTTCAAATGTCAGTTATTCCCACCATTTTTCGATTTTTTTTTCAATTGTTAATTATGTTTTTTAAAAGTCAATTATTTTCGTCAATATTTAATTATTTTCGTCATATTGATATTTTTCTTTTAATTATAAATTATTTTCTTGAAATTTACATTTACTTCTTTAATTTCCAATTTATTTCTTCAATTTTTAATTATTTTCAATTAATTCCTTAATATTAATTAATTCCCGCATTTTACCAATTATCAATTATTTTTTTCAATACAATTCTTGAATTTCAAATTGTTTATTTAATTTGCATTCATTTTCTACAATTGTTTTACACAATTTTCATCAGTTTTCAATAGGCAATTTATTATTCACTTTCAATTTTATGAATATTTGTTGATTACAGAATTTTTTTTGTACGAATGACGATTATTCTCACCATTTGTCGAAGTTTTTTTTTCAATTGTTAACTATTTTTTTTAATATTAATAAATTAATTTAATATTAATAAATTTTAAAATATTTACTTATTTTCGTCATATTGCAATTTTTCTTTTGATTATCAATTATTTTCTTGAAATTTCCATTTAATTCTTTAATTTCCAATTTATTTCTTTAATTTTTAATTATTTTCTTCAATTTTCAAATATTTTCTTTAATCTTTCATTTTTTTATCGATTTTCAATTAATTCCTAAATATTCAATAATTCTCTTATTTTTCAATTATTTTTTTCACTCATAAAAATTGTTTTAATATTTCAATTCAATTATTCAATTATCGAGAATTTATTCTCTTCAATTCTCAGTTATTTTCTTCAACTTTAAATTTCAGTTTTAAATTTTTATTATTTTCTTAATTATTAAAAAATTATCACCTTTTTTCTATTATTTTTTCCGATTATTATTAAATTCAATTATTTCCTTTAATTTTTAATTACATTCTTCAATTTTTATTTCCATTCTTCAGTTTTCAATTGTTTTCTTCTATATTTATTAATTCTCGTCTTTTTTTAATTAATTTTTTTTTTAAACTTTTAAGTATATTCCATAAATTTTAATCCTATTCTGCAATTTTTTATTGCTTTCTTTAATTTTTAATTATTTTTTTTTCAATGGTTATTATTTTTTTCGATTTTTAATCCTGTTGTTAAATGTGCAATTATTTCCAACAATTATTCCTATAATTTTATTAATTTTTCAATTTGCAATTATTTTCTTTAAACTTAATATTTCTTGTTTAATTTTTATAATTATTTTTTAATTGTTTATTAATCTAGTTTTTTCTTAAAACATTGGAATTTTTTTCACCAATTTCATGAATTTATTTACGAATTTTCGGAAAAAATCCACTATGTTTGGAAATTTTTCCAATCTTTAAGAATAATTTCCAATTTTTTTTTTAAATAGGGAATTTTTCCAAACTTTACGAAATAAATCCACTAGTTGGGAAGATTTTCTAATTTCAATTATTTTCCTCATTTCTCAATTATTTTCGTCATTTTGTAATTTTTTATTCAATTATCAATTATCTTCTTCACATTTCAATTTAATTCTTTAAATCTCTATTTATTTCCTTATTTTCAATTATATTCTTCAATTCTCAATTATTTTCTTCAATTTTCAATTACTTTATTCAATATTTAATAATTCTCGCCCTTTTCCAATTATCAATCATTTTTTTTTAAATTTCAATACAATTTTTTAATTATCTTCTTCAATTTTCATTTATTATCTAAAATTTTTTCTAAAATTTTTTTCAGTTTTTAATTGACAACTTAAAATTTTCCTTCAATTTTATAATTATTCTTTAATTTTTTCAATAATTTTGTTCTATTATCGATTAATCTCGCCATTTTTCGAACTTTTTTTACTTTTTTTTCAATTGTCAATAATTTTTTAAATATTAAATTATTTCAGTCATTTAGTAATTTTTCTTCTAATTATCAATTATTTTCTTACAATTTAAATTTAATTCTTTAACTTTCAATTTATTTCTTCAATTTTTAATATTTTTTCCAATTATTATTCTCATCATTTCTCAATTATTTCTTTCAATTATTAATTATTTTCTACAATTTATCATTACTTCCTACATTTTTTTTCAATTTTGTTTGTTTTGTTGTCTATTAATCTAGTCTTTTTTAGAATTTTGTTTTCAATAATTGTCTCTTATTTTCGTCATTTTTCAAATATTTTCTTAAATTTTTCATTTATTCTGCTCGATTTTTAATTATATCTTTCAATTATTAATTTTCTCCGCAATTTTCAATTACTTTTAACAAATTTTTGAATGTATAATTATTTTTCTTAAAATTTATAATTATTCATTAATTTTGAAAATAATTTTTTTGTGTGGTCGATCATTCTCGACAGTTTTTTAATTTTTTTTATTTATCATTTATTTTCCTAAAATTTTAATTCAATTCCTTAATCTTTAATTTATTCCTTCAAGTTTTAATTATTTCTTCACTTCTCAATTATTATTTTCAATTTGAAATTACAGTTTTTAATTTTCAGTTATTTTATTCACTATTCAATAATTCTCACCAATTTTTAATTATCAATTATTTTTTCAAATTTGAATTTATTCTTAAATTGATATTTTATTATTCATTTAATTTGAATATTTTATATTTTTTTCGTTGTAAATATCAAAAAAGTTATTAAAATAATTTTATATTTGGACCTGGAATTTTATCGAAAAAAATTTCCACAATTTAATGTTCCAACGGATAAAGACGAGATAACGTTTATGCTTTTCTTGTGGTTTTGAGAATAAACATTGTAATAAATAATGTTTAAAAGTTTCGAGTTGCAAAAGTGCAGGTTCTTAAAAGATTTTAAAAGAGCTCTTTTATAAAAATGTGGTGAATTTCCTCTGAGGATAAATTCTTTTTCAGAAAATGTAAGTGGAAATTGAGCAGGTGCCGTAACTGAAGTCGGCTGCAGACACTTAATTTAAATTCCATCCCATTGCGAATAAATGAAGAGTAAAGCGTATAATAAGATAAATCCACTCTCAAAGCGATGGGATAATGATTGTGTCTATATGTTTAAGAATATCATAAATTCTTATCATATAAAATGAGTTTATTTTATTTACAAAGCGGAGTTTTTCATCAAACTTTGTCGTGTTATTGGATAAATATTGATTTTGTGATTTCAAGATTATTATTTTCATCATTTAAATTAAGTGAAAATTGTAATGGTGTTTTTGGTTTCTTTAAATTTTCGATAATTTTTCGTAGTGACTTTTATTCTTCTTTTATTCTTTATTCTGTATTTCACTTTTATTCTCAAAAAGTTTCAGAGATATAGAAACTTTAAAAATATTTCTTCATTAATGAAACATCGTCGACTAATTATTAGAAAAATTTTCACTATTTAAATTCGTGGATTTTAAAATTGTAAAATAACTAAGAATAAGTAGAAATTTTCACTAATTTAACTGGACGTTTTTGTAGTAATTAAGAATTAGAGAATTCTTGTAATATGCGAATACTATTCTAAGGAAAAATTAGAAAAATATGTTAAGAATGCGAATTTTCTTTTTGGAATATTTAAATCCATTCTAGGAAAAATTTAGAGAAATTTTTTAAACATAGAACAGGAGAAAAATTTTTCATTCTTGAATATTCTACGAACATTCAAAAAAGCGAAGTTTAAATTTAGAAAGGGGATATTCTAACAATATTCTAAGAATGCTAAAAATTTTCCATATTCTACAAATTTTCCACAGCTGAATATTCTACGAACCTTTACATAAGCAAAATTAAATTTTAGAGAGGGGATATTCTAAAAATCTTTTCAAAATTCTAAGAATTCTAAGGATTTTCCGTATTCTACAAATTTTCCACAGCTGAATATTCTAAGAAATTTCGAATAAGCAAAATTAAAATTTACAGAGGGGATATACTAAAAATCTTCTAAAAAGTCTAACAATTCTAAGGATATTCCACATTCGACAAATTTTCCACAGATGAATATTCTATGAACTTTCAAATAAACCAAATTAAAATTAAGAGAGGGGATATTCTAAGAATCTTTTAACAATTCTAAGAATCTTCTAAAAATTTAAAGAATCTTCTAAAAATTCTAAGGATTCTAAGATTTCTAATGATTTTCCATATTCTATAAATTTTTCACAGCTGAATATTCTACAAATTTTCGAATAAGCAAAATTAAAATTTAGAGTAGGGATATTCTAAGAATTCTAAGGATTTTACACATTCTACAAATTTTCAACAGCTGAATATTTTACGAACTTTCAAAAAAGCAAAATTAAAATTTAGAGAGGAGATATTCAAAGAATCTTTTAAAAATTCTAAGAATTCTAAGGATTTTCCTTATTCTACAAATTTTCCACAACTGAATATTCTACGAACTTTTACATAAGCAAAATTAAATTTTAGAGAGGGGATATACTAAAAATCTTTTCAAAATTCTAAGAATTCTAAGGATTTTCCGTATTCTACAAATTTTCCACAGCTAAATATTCTATTAACTTTCAAATAAACCAAATTAAAATTAAGAGAGGGGATATTCTAAGAATCTTTTAACAATTCTAAGAATCTTCTAAAAATTTTAAGAATCTTCTAAAAATTCTAAGGATTCTAAGATTTCTAAGGATTTTCCATATTCTATACATTTTCCACAGCTGAATATTCTAGAAATTTTCAAATAAGCAAAATTAAAATTTAGAGTGGGGATATTCTAAGAATTCTAAGGATTTTACACATTCTACAAATTTTCCACAGCCGAATATTTTACGATCTTTCAAAAAAGCAAAATTAAAATTTAGAGAGGGGATATTCTAAGAATATTATAAAAATTCTAAGAATTCTAAGGATTTTCCTTATTCTACAAATTTTCCACAACTGAATATTATACGAACTTACAAATAAGCAAAATTAAAATTTAGAGAGGGAATATTTTAAAAAACTTCTAAAAATTCCAAAAATTCTAAAAATTCTAAGGATTTTTCATATTTGACAAATTTTCCACAGCTGAATATTCTATGAACTTTTAAATAAACAAAATTAAAATTAAGATAGGGGATATTCTAAGAATCTTCTGAAAAGTCTAGAAATTTTCAGGATTCTAAGATTTCTAAGGATTTTCCATATGGTATAAATTTTTCCCATTTGAATATTCTACAAATTTTCAAATAAGCAAAATTAAAATTTAGAGAGGGGATATTTTAAGTATATTATAAAAATTCTAAGAATTCTAAGAATTCTGAGGTTTTTCCTTATTCTACAAATTTTCCACAGCTGAATATTTTACGAACTATCAAATAAGCAAAATTAAAATTTAGAGAAAGAATATACTAAAAATCTTTTAAGAATTCTAAGAATCTTCTATGAATTCTAGAAATCTTCTAAGAGTTCTCAGAATCTTCTAAAAATTCTAAGCATTCTTAGATTTCAAAAAATTTTACACAATCTAAAATTTTCCACAGCTGAATATTTCAGGAACTTTAAAAAAAGAAAAATTAAAATTTGGAGAGGGGATATTCTAAAAATGTTTTAAACATTCTAAGAATCTTCTGAGAGTTTTTAGAATCTTTTAAGAATTCTAAAAATTCTTAGATTTCAGAGGATTTTCCACAAATTACAAATTTTCCACAGTTGAAGATTTTACGAATTTTCAAAAAAGCAAAATTAAAATTTAGAGAGGAGATATTCAAATAATCTTTTAACAATTCTAAGAATCTTCAAAGATTTCTAAAAATTTTCAAAAAATTCCAAGAATTCGAAGAATTTTGAGGATTTTCACATTCTAAAAAATTTCCACAGCTAAATATTCTACGAATATTCAAATAAGCAAAAATTTAAGTTAGAGAGGGGATATTCTAAAAATCTTTTAAGAAATCGAGAATCTTCTAAAAATACTAAGAATCTTCTAGGAGTTCTAAGAATCTTATAAGAATTCGGAGAATTCTAAAAATCTAAAAATTTGTTCATATTCTACAAATTTTCTACAACTGAATATTCTACGAACTCTCAAATAAGCAAACTTAAAATTTAGAGAGGGGATATTCAAATAATCTTTTAATAATTCTAAGAATTTTATGGATTCTAAAATTTCTAAGGATTTTCCATATTCTACAAGTTTTTCACACCTGAATATGCTATAGTTACTTTCAAATTCGCAAAATTAAAATTTAGAGAGGAGATATTCTAAGAATCTTCTAAGAATTCTAATCATCTTCTAAGAAGTCTAAAATTTATAAGAATTCTAAGGATTTTCCAAATTCTACAAATTTTTCACAGCTGAATATTCTTCGAACTTTTAAAGAAGCAAAATTTAAATTTACAGAGGGGATATTCTAAGAATCTTTTAAAATTCTAAGAATTCGAAGGATTTTAATAATTCTACAAATTTTCCACAGCTGAATATTCTATGAACTTTCAAATAAGGAAAATTAAAATCTAGAGAGGGGATATTCTAAGAATTCTATGCATCTTCTAAGAAGTCTAAAATTTCTAAGAATTCTAAGAATTCTAAGAGTTCTAAGGATTTTCCAAATTTTCCACAGCTGAATATTCTACGATCTTTCAAATAATCAAAATTAAAATTTACAGATGTGATATTCTAAGAATCTTTCTGTAAAAAATTAAAAAAAACTTTTAGTACTACATTCTAAAAATTTATCAGTGGAATAATCTACTAATTTTTTAGAGATATATTAAAAAAATTTCAGAACATTTTTTTATAGAAATCTTTTAGTTTAAGAATCTTTTGAGTAATATTTTAAGAATTTCACAGTCGAATATTCTAAGAATCTTTAAATTGAAAGTATTAATCATTTTCCAAACAACATTGAAAAAATGGAGTATTCTTTCAATTTTTAGGGGAATATTCTAAGAATTTTTTATAGAATAATATACTAAGAATTTTTTACAGAAATATTCTAAAAGTTATTGAGAGAAATATGGTAGAAATTTCTCAAAGGAATATTCGAATAATGTTCTAGAAATATCGCAGAAATCTTCTACTGAAATATTCGAAGAACCTAGAAAAATATTTTTCAATTCTTCAAAAGGATTATTCTCAAGCATCTTTCAGTGGAATATTCTGAGAATCTTTTGGTCTTATGTTTTATTAATTTTGTTGAAAAATATTTTGAAAATTTTTTACAGGATTATTCTAAGAATTTTTTACAGGACTATTCTAAAAATGTTTCACCGAAATATACAAGAAATCCTCCAAAGGAATATTCCAGTACAATTCTAAAAACTTTCCAGAGGAATATTTCTGGAAACTTTAAACGGAATTTTCTAAGAATCTTTAAAAGGAATATTCTAAGAATCCTTCTATTTATTTCAAGACTGTTCCGCTAGAGCATTTTATAATTCTTTAACCGACTGTTATAAGAATTTAAAAAACAAAAATTCAACGAATTTTCCACAGCTGAATATTCTTAGAAGTTTTCATAGCGGAAATTTCTAGGAATTCTCCACAGCTGAATATTCTTAGAATTTTCCATAGCAGAAATTTCTAGGAATTCTCCACAGCTGAATATTCTTCGAATTTTCCACAGCCAAATATTCTTAGAATTTTCCACAGTCGAATATTCTTAGAATTTTCCACAGTCGAATATTCTTAGAATTTTCCACAGCCGAATATTCTTAGAATTTTCCACAGCCGAAAATTTTAAGAATTTTCCACAGCCGAATATTCCACGAATTTTCAAATAAACAAAATTCCTCAAAAATGTCATAAACATTCTAAAAATTTTTTAAAATAATATCCTAGTTCCATTTCATTAAACAAATAAAAAAAACCCTATTTCACCAATCAGTCTAAATCGATCATTAAAAATGCCCAGTGGCTGAAAATACCAAGAAAACTCGCCGACTAAATAAAAATAATCTAATTAAAATAAATTCTTGTCAGGGTGCGGTATGCAGGATAAAATAAATTCCACGAAAGATGATCAAGAAAACATTAACTCCTAAGATCGTCCCTGAACGCGCACATATGTGATTCGCATCTGTAAAAACGTTTTGAGCAGAACATTGCGGGGGCGTGGAGGTTAGGCTCCCGGGGCGATTTGTCTACGGCCCTGAATGCTGCATCGGTACTTGAATTCCGATTGTCTCTCAGCGTTTCTCCACCTCCTTTATTCCCCTTTCTTTTTTCATCTGAGTTTATTTTATTTTATTTCATTTATTTTATTTTATTTTTTGTCATATCGTTTTTATTTGAATTTTACCGTCATTACGACTGGAAACCGTTCGGTTTGCACTTCCTCATTGCCGAAAATAATCTGGGACCAGATAATAAAAAGGACGATGAGCCAAGATTCACGCACTGGACCCGAGAGTGCAACCAGGGCTGGGAAGCTCGCTCGAATTCTTCGAAAAGAACAAGGCGGAATTTGCCCTCTTGGATTTGCCGCAAAGACAAATTTATTGAATTTGGGTTATTTTGCATTTTGTATTACGGACCTGATTATAGAAAAAAAAAAATAATACGGGGATTTATTCGGAAATTGTAAAACTTAACAATGTAAAATGTAACAAAATAGTTTTTTGAGAAATTTTTTTTTTTTTTGGCAAATTAGAATTTGTATAAAGGTAGTTGGAATTACAAAATAATTTATTTTATGTTTAGAATAATTATTATTTGTTAAAAATTAATATAATATGATAGGCTTCGTCTACAAATTGTGGAAAGTAGTTTAAAACTGATAAATAATAATTCAAAATTATAGAAAATGAATGCAGAACTTTGGAAATAGTTGAAAAATCAAGATAATAGTTGAAATATGAATGATGGGAATAATTAAAAATTGAGGAAAATAATTGAAAAATAGTAAAAAATTGAAAGAGTACAGAATTACTCTTTTTAATGGTAAATTAATTATAATTATAATGGTAAATTAAGAAAAAATTGAAAATTTAGGAAATTAATTAAAAAATGATGAACATAATTAAAAATTGAAAAAAACAATTAAAAGATTCTAAAAGTAATAAAATTAAAAAGAAAGAATTTAAATTTGAGATAAATAATTAAAGATTTAATAAAACAAATTAAAAATAATTTAAAATATTAACAATTTTTTCTGTAATTCAAAAATTATAGGAAGAACTGAAAATTGAAGACAATAATTGAAAATAGAGAAAATGATTGAAAATTTAAAAAATCAGTTTACAAATGATGAGAATAATTAAAAAAAAATTCAAAATTGATGAAAACAATTGAAAAAAATAATTGAAAATTTAGAAAACTAATTAAAAAATATGGAGATAATTTAAAATAAAAGAAATTAATGAAAAGATTATAAAACAAATTGCACATTAAAAAAAAGAATTAAAATTTAAGATTTATAATTGAAGATTGAGTAAATCACATTGAAAATAATGTTAAAAATTAAAACTTGGAGAAAAAAGATTGCCAAATTATAGAAATAGTTAAAAATTAAAGACAATAATTGAACATTTAGAAAATAGAAAATATTTGAGAATTGAAAAAAACAATCAGAAAAAAATTGGGGAGGATATTTGAAAAAAATCAAAGAATGTTTATCAAACTGAAGGAAATAATTGAAAAATGGCAAAAATAAGGGTAAATTTTTAAAAATAATTGAAAATTGAGATAAATAATTAAAATTTTAGGAAATTAATTACAAAATACCGAAAGTAATGGTAAATTGGAAAAAAATAATTGAAAGATTCTAAAATTCATTAATAATATTTTTATAATTAATTGAAATTTGAAATAAATAATTAAGCGTTTAGTAAATCAGTTATAACATAATTTTAAAGATTAAAAATTGGTGAAAAAAATTGCAAAATTACAGAAATAATTAAAAATTAAAGACAGTAATTGAAAACTAAGAAAATATTTAAAAATTGAAGAAAATATTGGAGAATTGAGAATTGAGAAGAATAATTGAAAAAAAATTACAGAATATTTATAAAAGAATTAAAATTTGAGATAAATAATTAAAAATTTAGAAAATTAATTAGAAAATACCGAAAGTAATGATAAATTTGAAGAAAATAATTGAAAAATTTTAAAATTCATTTAAAATATTTTTAACTAATTGAAATTTAAAATAAATAATTAAAGGTTTAGTAAATCAGGTAAAACATAATTTTTAAAATTAAAAATTGAAGAAAAAATTTTGCAAAATTATAGAAATTATTAAAAATTGAAGACAGTATAATTGAAAATTAAAAAAATATTTGAGAATTGAAGAGAATATTTGAGAATTGAGAATTGAGAAGAAAAATCGAAAAAAATTACAGAATATTTATAAAAACGAAAGTAAATAATTGAAAGATGGCAAAAGTAATAATAAGTTTCTAAAAAGAAATGAAATTTGAGATAAATAATTAATAATTTAGGAAATTAATTAGAAAATTCCGAAAGTAATGGTAAATTTAAAGAAAATTATTAAAAGATTCTAAAATTTATTTAAAATAAAGGTTTAGTAAATCAGTTAAAACATAATTTTTAAAATTAAAAATTGCAGAAAAAAATTTGCAAAATTATAGAAATAATTAAAAATTGAAGACAGTAAAAAATAATAATAATTTTTTAAAAATAATTGAAATTTGAGATAAATAATTGAAAATTAAGGAAATTAATTACAAAATACTGAAAATAATGGTAAATTTTACAAAAATAATTGAAGGATTCGAAATTTCGGTAAAAATATTTTTAATTACTTGAAATATAAAATAAATAATTAAAGGTTTAGTAAATCAGTTAAAACATAATTTTAAAAATTAAAAATAAGATAAAAAAATTTGCAAAATTATAGAAATAATTAAAAATTGAAGACAGTAATTGAAAATTAAGAAAATATTTGAGAATTGAGAAAAATATCGAAAATTCAGAAAAATAATTGAAAAAAAATTACAGAATATATATCGTACTAAAGTTAATAATTGAATATTAGAAAAAGTAATGACAATTACTTAATTGTCAAAATTGTTAAATTTAAATTTTAATTTGTTAATTGTTAAATTTTTAAAAATAATTGAAATTTAAGATAAATAATTGACATTTTAGGAAATTAATTACAAAACGCCGAAAAAAATGGTAAATATGAAAAAAATAATTGATAATTCTGAAAATCATTCAAAATTCTTTTAATTAATTGAAATTTAAAACAAAATTAAAGGTTTAGTAAATCGAGTAAAAAACAAGTTTAAAATTTATAATTTTGAAAAATAAATTGAAAAGTTGAAGACATCAATTTAAAAATGATGGAAATAATTGAAAAGTAATACAAATAACTGAAATTTAAGATAAATAAATTAAAAATCTAGAAAGTGAATAAAAAAATATTTTTCAAAACTATAAATTGTTGAAAACATTTTCAAAATTATAGATATATTTAAAAATTAGAGAAAATAAATAAAATTTATGAAAAATAAATGATAAAATTACAAAACATTTTTGAAATTTAATATAATAACTGAAAAATAAAAAATACAATGAAAAAATAATGAAAAAATTTAGAATGTAAAAAAAAATTGCAAGTTTTGGTACCTAATTAAAAAATATTGTAAATATTCAATAAGTAGAAAAAATCATTTAAATTGATGAAAATAATTGAAATCTGAGATGAAGGACTGAAAATTCAGGAAATCTATTGAAACTATAATTTAATAAATTAAAAATTGGAGAGAATAATTTTGAAATTAATAGAAATAATTGAAGATTGAAAAAATAATAAAAATTCAAAGAAGATTGAAAATAATTGAAAATCTCTAGATACCTTGACTTTAAATATATTTTCGTCAAAAATAGAGGATTTGAGGGTAAATTTTTTAAATAGGGGACTTTTAGGGACCAGTCGCAAAACAGGGGACAAATAAAAAATAAATAAATATATTTTTAAATGTGGAATTTTAATAACGTGTATTCGTTAAGTTTTTATGGTCGAATCAGATAAAACAGAATCTTATGAAAAGTTAATTTATTCTAATGTTATTAATTGTTTAATCAAAAAACAAAAATTTGACTTAAAAATACTTGAATTTGAGACTAAAAACTATAATTGTAAAGAGCAATTATTAAATTTATTCATAAGACAAAAAAAAATTGGAAAAAGTCAACCTAACCACAAAATATTTTAATGCTTATTTTGACGCAACAATTTTGTGGCTCTCGTATATTAAGACAAAAATTCGGTTATGCCAATAAAACTTTTATTCGGCATTAAAAACTTTTTTTTCAGTAAAAAGAAATTATAATAATTCAGATAACATTTACCACTACTCGAGCAGATTTTTTATTAAAAAATAATTCTTTTTAGAAACAAAGTGCAACCGATGACCTCAGAAGTTATTCCGCTTTAATAAACTTGTGTATATTATGGAAAGCATTACAATTGCGAAACGACGTGAACAACAAAAGTTTGCCTAGTTAATTAAAATTTAAAGTAAAACTTAAATTTAAATTGTAAATTCGCGCCTTTATTATGGATAATAAAAGTAAAGTTTAATTAACTCTCATATAAAATGATCTTTATCAGGATTCGTTTCATTTGTATATGGAAATACGATTTTCCTGCTGCGTCCGACTAAAAAGTTCCTTTTCTACTGAAATAATAGATATCAGTCTTTTTCACTCGGAAGCATTTTTTAAATCTTAACTTTGGGAAGATCGAAAAAAACTACTTGAAAAAAAAGATTTTGAAATGTTATACCCTGATTTCGTAGATTTGTTTCAATTTGAAAAAATACCCCTGTTTTTTATTGGAAAATATTTATAGGTTTAAAAACAAAAACAAAAAATTGGAAAAAAATTCTAAAATGACTTATTATTAGTTTATTTGAGGTTCTTTACCAAAACTGTTGTAATTTGATGAATTATGAATTTTTATTAATATTTAAATGTGCTTTTCATTTGTTTAAACAATTTATTTATATTTATACAGTTATTCAAATAATCCTAGAAAATTGTTCCTTTCTGAACTTGTCAAATCTTTAATTTTTATAATTACTATTTTAAAGTCACAACAATTATTAACAATTCAAATAATTTGTTTCAGCAATTTGTTTAAACAATTTATTGTTGTAATTATTAATAAAGCCGCGGCTGTTGTTTTACTTGATGAATTAGTAGAAAATAATTAATAATTAATAAAACATGACTATTAATAAAAAAATAACTAAAAAATATTTGAAAATTAATTAATTGAATTAATCAGCAGAATTTTACTAAAATATTCGTTGTTTTGACATAACCTAATAGAGAATTTAACTGATAACTAATGTGTTACTAATTGATTAGTAGAAATAAGACTATTTAAATTGCAGGCTCACTTTTTCCTATCTTCGCCAGTTTTAATAAATTCAGATTTAGGGAGAATAGAAGATTAACAATTAACAAGAATAATTTGCTTAAATAATAATTAGCATATTAATTAAAGAATTAATTTAATTTTTAAAAAACCAGTTACTAACATCAAACAAAAAATAATAATTCGACCGATTGTTTAAACAAATTTTTATGGTTTAATTTCAATTTTTTATCAATTTGAGCCTTAGAGTTGCAATTTATTTCTCAAATTTGCAACTTTTTAAGCTGAAAGATACCAATTTCTAATAACAGACTAAAATTCAAAATTCTGCTAATTGTTTCAACAAATTAATATTATTTAATTTTCACTTTTTATTAAATTAATCCACAGAGATGCAACTTTTTCTCAATTACGCAATTTTTGAAATCAAATGAAACAAATTAGTTTAAACAAATTCCTATTGTTTAACTTAAGGGCATGTGATGATAATGCTAAATTTGTCCGTAAACTTTCTCTTAAAGTACTCAATGTTTTGACACCACACTTTGTAGAATTACTCAAAACACCATTTGAATGGTCTCTCTGACCCAATTTTGTTTCATTTTTGTCTTTAAACTAAATATTTTTCAAATTTACTTTTTTTTCAAAATTTTCCAAAAATTGGAAAATTGGAAAAAAAATTAGTTTAAAGATAAAAATGAAATAAATTTGGGTCAGAGAGACCATTCTAATGGTATTTTGAGTAATTCTACAAAGTTTGGTGTCAAAACATTGAGTACTTTAAGAGAAAGTTTACGGACAAATTTAGCATTATCATCACATGCCCTTAAATTTTTTTTTTTAAAAAACTTTAAACAATTTCTCATTATCTAAATTTTTTACTATAGTGGCAAAAGCAAAATTTTTGAAAATCGATAGAATTTTTATTTTTAGTTCGTTGTTAGAAATTTCTTACATTCGTTTTGAAAAGTTACAAAAATGAGAAAAAGTTGACTTCAGTTGAAAAAAAGTTGAAATTAAACAATAATTATCTGTTTAAACAATCAGGCAAATTTTTATTTGCAGTTCGTTTTTAGTTTTTTGTAACATTCGTCTTAAAAAGTTGCAAAATTAAGAATAAGTTGCAGGCCTGTGACTTCAGTTGATAAAATGTTAAAATTAAACAATAATAATTTGTTTAAACAATTAGTAGAATTTTGATTTTTAGTTTGTTATTAGCAATTGGTATCATTCAGCTTAAAAAGTTTTTTATTATTTATATAAGTTAGATAATTTATTTTTTATTTTTAATCGGTTATTATTAATTGGTATCATTTAGCTGAAAAAGTTGCAAACTTGAAAATTAATTGCAACTCTGTGGCTGAAAATGATAAAAACTTGAAATTAAACAATAATAATTTGTTTAAACAATTCGACGGCCCCCGTTGATAAAATGTTTATTGAAAATCCAGTGGAATAAAATGCTAACTCAAAAGAGAGTGCTATATAATTCTTATTCAATTGTTTGTGTAATAAAATGACAACTGATGTTCAGTGCAACAAAATGCTATCTCAAAAAATTAAATATTCATTTTGTATGCAAATATAAATGTAATTTTCATATTTATACCATCAGATACATATTATTTATTATAAATTACATCTTACATACAATACGGAGTTAATTTACAGTTAAAAATAATGTCATTTATGTTTAAATAATTTTTCAGAGAAGAAAAATTTTTCATTTTTTTTTCAACTCAAAATCAGTTGGCATTTTATTACACAATCAATTGAATAAGAATTGTATAGCACGCTCTTTTGAATTAGCATTTTATTCCACTGGCTTTCCAATAAACATTTTATTAACGGGGGCCATCAAATTGGTACAATTGTTATTTTTAGTTTGTTGTTAGTAATTAGTGTTATTCAGAAAGAAAAGTTGAAAATTTAAGAAAAAATTGCAACCTATGGCCTACTTTGTTTAAAAATTGAATTTAAACAATAATAATTTTTTTAAACAATCAGGCGACTTGTTATTTTTAGTTCGTTTTTAGTAATTTGTTACATCCGTCTTGAAAAGTTGCAAAATTGAGAATAAGTTGCAGCCTTGTGACTTCAGTTGATAAAAAGTTGAAGTTAAACAAATAATAATTTGTTTAAACAATTGGTAGAATTATGATTTTTAGCCTGTTATTAGTAATTGATATCATTAAGCTGAAAAAATTCGAAAATTGAGATAAAGTTGCAGCCATGTGACTTAATTTGATACAAAGTTAAAATTAAACAATAATTATTTGTTTAACAAACTGGTAGAATTTTATTTGTTAATCTGTTATTAGCAATTGGTATCAATCACCTGAAAAATTTCCAAATTTGTAAACAATTGCAAATCTATTCCTTATATGGTTTAATAATTTGAATTAAAACAATAGTTGTTTGTCTAAACAATCGGCGAATTGTTATTTATAATATAATTTGTTTAACGATTTGTAGAATTTTGATTTTTAATCTGTTTTAATTTTTTGTATCATTTGTCTTGAAAAGTTTCAAGATTGAGAAAAAGATTTAACCATGTGACTTAATTTGATAAAAAGTCCAAATTAAACAATAATTATTTGTTTAACAAACTGGTAGAATTTTATTTGCTAGTCTATTATTAGCAATTGGTATCAATCACCTGAAAAATTTCCAAATTTGTAAACAATTGCAAATCTATTCCTTATATGGTTTAATAATTTGAATTAAAACAATAATTGTTTGTCTAAACAATCGGCGAATTATTATTTATAATATAATTTGTTTAACGATTTGTAGAATTTTGATTTTTAATCTGTTTTAATTTTTTGTATCATTTGTCTTGAAAAGTTTCAAGATTGAGAAAAAGTTGTAACCGTATGACTTAATTTGATAAAAAATTCAAATTAAACAATAATTATTTGTTTAACAAACTGGTAGAATTTTATTTGTTAGTCTGTTATTAGCAATTGGTATCAATCACCTGAAAAATTTCCAATTTTGTAAACAAGTGCAAATCTATTGCTTAAATTGTTTAATAAATTGTAATAAAACAATAATTGTTTGCTTAAACAATCGTTTAACGATTTGTAGAATTTTGATTTTTAATCTGATTTAATTTTTTGTATCATTTGTCTTGAAAAGTTTCAAAATTGAGAAAAAGTTGTAACCGTATGACTTAATTTGATAAAAAATTCAAATTAAACAATAATTATTTGTTTAACAAACTGGTAGAATTTTATTTGTTAATCTGTTATTAGCATAAAAATCATCATAAAAATTTCCAAATTTGAAAACAATTGCAACTCTATTGCTTAAATTGTTTAATAATTTGTAATAAAACAATAATTGTTTGTTTAAACAATCAGCGAATTGTTATTTATAATAATTTGTTTAACGATTTGTAGAATTTTGATTTTTAATCTGTTTTAATTTTTTGTATCATTTGTCTTGAAAAGTTTCAAGATTGAGAAAAATATTAAACCATGTGACTTAATTTGATAAAAAGTCCAAATTAAACAATAATTATTTGTTTAACAAACTGGTAGAATTTTATTTGCTAGTCTATTATTAGCAATTGGTATCAATCACCTGAAAAATTTCCAAATTTGTAAACAATTGCAAATCTATTGCTTAAATTGTTTAATAATTTGTAATAAAATAATAATTGTTTGTTTAAATAATCGGCGAATTGTTATTTATAATAATTTGTTTAACGATTTGTAGAATTTTGAGTTTTAATCTGTTTTAATTTTTTGTATCATTTGTCTTGAAAAGTTTCAAGATTGAGAAAAAGATAAAACCATGTGACTTAATTTGATAATAAGTTCAAATTAAACAATAATTATTTGTTTAACAAACTGATAGAATTTTATTTGTTAGTCTGTTATTAGCAATTGGTATCAATCACCTGAAAAATTTCCAATTTTGTAAACAAGTGCAAATCTATTGCTTAAATTGTTTAATAAATTGTAATAAAACAATAATTGTTTGCTTAAACAATCAGCGAATTGTTATAATAATTTGTTTAACGATTTGTAGAATTTTGATTTTTAATCTGATTTAATTTTTTGTATCATTTGTCTTGAAAAGTTTCAAAATTGAGAAAAAGTTGTAACCGTGTTACCTGATTTGATAAAAAATTCAAATTAAACAATAAGAATTTGTTTAAACAATCGGTCGAATTATTATTTTCAGTTCGTTGTTAGTAATTTGTTACATTTTTCTTCCAAAATTGCGAAATTGAGAAATAGTTGTAACTCTGTGGTTTACTTTACTAAACAGTTGAAATTAAACAATAATAATTTGTTTAAACAATTGGTAGAATTTTAATTTTTACTTTGTTATTACTGTTTGGTATCATTGATCTCAAAAAGTTGTAAAATTGCGAGAAATTTACAACTCTACGGTTTAAATTGATAAAAACATGAAATTAAACAATAATAATTTGTTTAACAAACTTGTAGAATTTTGATTTTTAGTCTGTTATTAGCAATTGATATCATTCAGATTAAAAAGTTGCGAATTTAAGAAAAAAATGCAACTCTAATGCTCAAATTGTTAAAAGCTTGAAACAAAATAATAATAATTTCTTTAAACAATCGGCAAATTGTTCTTTATAATTATTTGTTTAAACAGCTAATAGAATTTCGATTTTTAGTTAACAAAATTTACATTAGTATCAATTGATATCATTTACCTGAAAAAGTTGCAAATTTGAATAAAAATTGTAACTTTACGGCTTTAATTAATAAAAACTTGAAATTAAACAATAATAATTTGTTTAAACAATTAATCAAATCGTTATTTTTACTTAGTTCTTAGTAATTCTATACATTCATCTTCAAAAATTAAAAAATTGAAACTCACTTGCAGCCCTGTTACTTAATTTGCTAAAAAGTTGAAATTAAACAATAATTATTTGTTTAAACAATTGATAGAATTTTATATTCTTCGTCGTTTTTACTGTACCCATAAAAAATACTTAATATTAAAAAATGGTCAACTAAACAATTTAGCATAATTTTTTTACGTCTCCTAAGGAGATACAGTAGAGTTTGGCGCAAAATATTGATTGTTTACAATTCTATCCCATTTCTTCAAAAAAGTTTTTTTCCCCAAGTAAAATACATCAAAAACTTTGTGCGCTCTGATCTCTAAATATTTTTTTACATTCATAACAAAAAAACCACAGTATTTTTTTTTTCTTCAAAATAGTCCAATCCTAGATGATAATAGAATTAAAATTCCCAATTTATTTTATTTTTTTGTTTCACCTTATTCCACCCACGTCTGACCAAAATGCCCTTTTCTACTTAGAATGTCAATCTAGCGCGAAAAAAGTCATAAATCGTATGAATTTCTGTTCACACTGAGTTGTACCGAATTCGGAGAAATGAGAAGAAAGAAGTTATTTTTCGTACGTGAAGCGAGGAGGATGTGAATTTGAGGCGCTTGGTGATTTCAATGACCGCACGAGCAGTGTCATTCTATCCCGCTTTTGCTCTCGCAATTTCCGACAGCTCTCTCATCGTGTCGGCTTTTGAAAGATCGCTCCACAGTCAGGGCAATGACGTTTCTCAACAAGCTCCGGATAATTATATATTTGCATCTCTCTCAGACCACGAAATTTCCTCGATTCAGGAAACTGATGAATTCTAGAATAAGACGTGTCAATAAATAGTCGATATATCTTGACACAGACTCGACAGCGGCCATGTAATACAAGTTTTTTTTATGCAATAAACAGTGACTAGACAATTATCTTGGCTTTAAAGACACTGATAACGGTTATTGGAAGTGAAATACGATTGAGCGTTTTTGCAGAGTATTTTATGCAGCGTCGCGCACACGTGGGTGCAATGACCAGCTGCAGAAAAGACATCTGTCCAAAAAGTTTATATCGCCGATAAGATAATAATTTTACCCTTTTTTATCAGAAGAAAATACCAATTACAAGATTCACCGTTCATTTGTGCGGTGTTTTTAATTACTTTTTTTTTTTTACTAATATATATAGATATATATATTAGAAATCAAGTTTTTTTTCGGGAATTAGGCACAAGGTGTAAATTTACTTTTAGGTAGGGAAACAAATTGAATTGTGTTTAATTTTGGGGAAAAAGTAATTGAAATTTACATAATTACTTTCAATGTATTAATATTATGTATTAATTATGTATTGAATATTATAGAATAACTAGTTTTTGTTTTAGAAGAAAATTATTGTATTATAATATCTGCGCATTTCCAACTGAGATTTACCTATCAAAAATTGAATTAAGTTTAATGTATATTTTTCAATTCTAGGGTGAAAAATATTGTATACGTAATTTTTTATTTTGAAGGCCAAGTTTTTGAGTAACAAATTTTCAAAATTTTGATTTTGCAATTTTAGACCTTTTTCTAATTGTTTATAGTTTGCAAAATATTGAAGATACAAAATTTATGTAAATAGATAAAATACTTATTTTCTTGTCAACTTAACAATTATTTTAGCAAGAAAATTAATTCGTGTTTTTTTAATAACAAAATAACAATTTTTTATAAACAAATTAATTTTTTTCAAATTTGGGCGCGAAAAAGAAAATATTTTTTTTTCTTTAAATAAACTTAAAAATGCTACAAATAAAATGCAATAAGTCCCATAATGATCCGACTCTTAGTTTGATTTAAATAAATTTTATAAGTTCGTGGTGCAACTTGGTAGATAAATTTTTAATACTAAAAGTAAAAGATATGTGTATATTAATATATGTATAAATAAATAAATGTTTAATTTGATCACTGAATTGCTTTGAATATTTCGAATTATTGTACGCTCAAATTGCGTCACACTTAGAGCTGGCACGACGAACTTATAAAATTTATTTAAATCAAACTAAGAGTCGGATCATTATAGGACTTATTGCATTTTATTTGTAACATTTTTAAGTTTATTTAAAGAAAAAAAAATATTTTCTTTTTCACGCCCAAGCTTGAAAAAAATTTATTTCTTTATAAAAAATTGTTATTTTGTTATTAAAAAAACACGAATCAATTTTCTTGTTAAAATAATTGTAAAGTTGACAAAATAATAAGTATTTTATCTCTTTACATAAATTTTGTATCTTCAATATTTTGCAAACTATAAACAATTGAAAAAAGGTCTAAATTTGTAAAATTAAAATTTTGAAAATTCGTAACTCAAAAACTTGGCCTTCAAAATTCGAATAAAAAATTACGTATACAATATTTTTCACCCTAGAACTAAAAAATATACATTAAACTTAATTTAATTTTTGATAGGTAAATCTCACTTGGAAATGCCCATCTGCATTATTTTTTAGTTTTCAACTATTTGAAAATTAAGAAACAAGTAGATTTTTAATAATTTTAAATTAAATTAGAAGATTAATTTATAAATTTATTTCAATTTCATTTTGAATAGATTTAGTAAAGTAACTATTAAGTTAGACCTTTTTTAAAAAAAATCCAAGAACCTTACAAATTGTAGTAATTTAAAGTTTGACTAAATTCAAAAACGCCCTCTGGAGCGCGATTAGTTTCTCCATGTTCTGTTATCAACAATTATAAATATTTAATAATATACATTTGACAATAAATGTATATTATAAAATATTTATTTAGGAAAACAGTTATAATATTTTGGAATTGAAAAAAATTATAAAAAATAATTGAAATTAAAAAACTAATTGCAAATTTTGAAAATTAAATGAAGAACAATGAAATCTGTTAAAAATTGGGGTAATTTAAAAAATTAGAAAAATGTTTTAAAAATACAGAAAATAATTTAAATTTAAGCAAAATACTTGAAAATCTTAATAATAAATTTTAAAAAAAGGTAATAATGAAAAATTAGAGAAAATAGTTGAAAATTGAGGTAAAAACTTAAAATTGAAAAAAATAATTAAAATTTGAAATAATAATTGAAAAAAAATTACAAATATATTTTAGATAAAAAAAAGTTAAAGAAAATATCAGAAAAATACTAAAAACTTTCAGAAGTTTATTGAAAAAAAAGAAAATAATTAAAAATTAGAGAAAATAAATGAAAAAAGATATATATAATTTAAAATTGAAGAAAATAATTTTTAATTAAAGAGAAATAAATAAAAACTTTTTGGAAATTATGAAAAAGAACGAGAGTAATTGAAACTTGAAGAAAATAATATAAAATATAATATAAATAATTGAAAATTAAACAAATAATTTAAATGTCATAAAAATAGTTTAAAATTTTGAAAATTATAAAACAAGCGAAAAAAATTAAAAATTGAAGGAAATTTTGGAAAATAATTGAAATCTGATTTCAAATTTTAAAAACTAGAAGAAAATAATTGAAATATGTTACAAAAAATGAAAAGTTGTAAAAAATAAATGACATTTGAGTGAAATAATTGAAAAAATTACAGAATGTTTTTTAAATAAAAGAATTAATTGAAATTTGACAAAAATGCATAAAGATCTTAGAAATTAATTTAATAAATGGAAATAACTAAAAATTGGAGGAAAAAATGGAAGAAAGATAAAAATAATTGAAATTTACGATAATAAATAAAATATTTTTGGAAATTATGAAAACAATTAAAACAATTAACAAGTAAAATAATTAAAAATTGAAGGGAATAATGAAATTTTAGAAAAAAACTTAAAGATCTTGAAAACTAATTTTACAATACGGGAATAATAAGTAAAAATTTATGGAAATAATAGACAAATGATAAAAATAATTTAAATTTGGGGAAAAAATTAGAATATGATGAAAATAATTTAAAACAATTTTAAATAATTAAAATGTGATGAAAATAATTAAAATTTTAAATAAATAATTGAAATTTTTAAAAATTATGCCAAAAGAATGAAAATAATTAGAAATTTTTTGGAAATTATGCAAAAGAACGAGAGTACTTAAAAATTGAAGAAAATAATATAAAATATAATATAAATGATTGAAAACTAAACAAATTAACTAAAATGTCAGATAAATAGTTTAGAATTTTTAAAATTATAAAAGAAACGAAAAAAATGAAAAATTAAAGGACAAAACTTTTGGAAAATAATTAAAAAATTATTTTAAAAATTGAAACTTGAAGAAAGTAATTTAAATATGATACAAACAATGAAAAGTTGTGAAAAACAAATGAGAATTGAGTGAAAAAAATGAAAAAATTACAGATTTTTTTAAAATTAGATCTTAGAAATTAATTGAAAAAAACAAGAATAACTAAAAATTGGAGAAAAGAATTGAAATTTGAGAATTTCAAGATCTTAAAAACTTATTTTACAATATGAGAATAATAATTTAAAATTGAGGGAAATAATAGACAAATGATAAAAATAATTTAAAATTGGAAAAAAATAATTGAATTATGCTGTAAATAATTTAAAATTGATTTTAAAATTGAAAAATGATGAAAATAATTTAAATATGAAAAATTGAAAACAGTAAATAAAATGTGACAGAAATAATTTAAAAGATCATAGAATATATGTTTAAAAAAAGAAAATAATTATAGAATTAATTAAAAATTTTTAATTAAATAGATAATTAAAAAATCGCAGAAATAATAAAAATATGATGAAAATAATTAATATTTTAGATAAATAATTCAAATCTTTTGAAATTATGCTAAAAGAACGAAAATAGTTAGAAATTAGAGAAAATAATAGAAAAATTAGCAAAAGAAAATAATTGAAAAATCGTTTAAAAAGTTGAAAATTCAAGACAATAATCTAAATTTGCGATAATAACTGAAAATTTGGGAAATTAATTGAAAAATAATTAAAACAGTTAAAATATGGAGAAAATAATAAAAAGAAATGAAAATTGAACAAAATAATTGAAAATTGAGATATATATTTGAAAGTTTAGGAAATTAATTCAGATATCTTGAAAATTATTAAAAATTGAAGATAATAATTCCAAAATGAAAAAAACTATTGGTGAAACTAAAAAGTTAATTTAAATTTGCGATGAATAATATAAACTTTAGAAATAAATAATTAAATTGATTTAATCATGATAGAAAAATAATTAAAATGGGGAACGTAATTGAAAAAAATAAACAAAATAATTGAAGTTTGAGGAAGGTAAATTCAAGATTTAGGAAAACAATTTAAAAGTAACTTAAATTTGTAGAAAATAATTGAAAAATGATAAAAAAAGTACAAAATTGTACTTTAAGTAATTGAAATTTTAACACAGAAAAGAATTATTAAAAATTAGAGAAATTTTTTAATTTCAATTGTGGATTAATTGAACTTTTAATCAATGCAAGTTTACGATAACTTAAATTTGAAGAAATTAAAGTTGCTATAAATTTAAAACTTGAGAACATTTTAAAAAGTTGAAATATGATTTAAAATTTTTAAAAAGGAATTTTTAATTTCTTTTAAAAAGGATCTTTTTAAAAAGGATTCCTTTTAAAAAGGAACGCCACTGAATAGATTAATGAAATTTAATCCTATATTCTAGTAGAAATTAAATTCTAATTTTTAACAAGTTTTAGGCCATCATTTCCACATTTATATATGGCCTAAAACTTGTTAATTATTATATATATAAATATAAATCCACAAAAAACTGCTTCTATAAATTCTAATTTATTTAGATTTATTCAAAAATGAATTTGAATAAAATAATTTTGAAATGTGATTTAAATGTTATTAATGTTTTAACTTTTATTTATGAATGTTATTTTAATCAATTTAAAGCTCGTTCAATTCATTGATAACGCAATCCAAAAATTAGAATTAAGAAAATAAAAATAAAAAGAAAGATGTTTTTTATAAAATTTAATTGCGAGTAAAAGATGATTGGTAAAATTAAAGAAATTCCAACATTACAAGTTAAAACTAGGTTAAAAATATACTTATACATGAATTCGCTTCCATGTTAGTAAAATAATTTGCTTCCTTATAGAAGATGCAATAGATTATAATAACGCAAAAATAAAACAAAATTTTATTTTTATTAAAATTAAAAACATTAATTAATTCTATCAATTTGCAGAAAAATTTATTATAGATTTATTATGAAATTTCATTATTTTAAAATGATACTCTAATTTGGCTAATTTATACAAAAGTTTAACTATTTTTCAGAGCCTATAACTTTTTTCTGGTACTTCCTAAAAATTCGAGGTCTTGAATATAATTTAATATTAATATAATCTACTTTACTTTAAAGTTTCACAAACGTGTTTTTTTTTCTTTATTCAGTCTTTATTTAAATAAATTTTAATTTACCCGAATTTAAATTTGATTTATTTTTTATTTACCCGACTTTTGATTTGACCGAGTTTTAACTTGACCGACTTTTAATTTACCCGAATTTTAATGTACTCGACTTTAAGTTTACCCGACTTTTAATTCGTTCGAATTTTAATTTACCCGAATTTTAATTCATCACAATTATTACTAAACAGTATTTTAAGTGAATATAAAATCTTTAAATTTCATAATTTCAGTGAATATTCATTTGTCCTAATTTTTATTTGAACGAATTGATTTTGGCATAAATTTGCCAAATTAAGAGTATCATTTTAAAATAATGAAATTTGACCATAGATACATCTTTTCTAAGTTTAGAATAAAATAATTTATATTTCTATTAAGTTCTGATAAATAATATTAAACGGGTTTACAATTATAAGATTTAAAAAAAAAGTGTCACTATTAAATAGTAATATTTTTACTAATTGTTTAGTAGAAAACTACTAATTCAAATAGTAAAACCTAAATATTTCAAATAGTAATTTTCTACTATTTCAATTAGTAGTTTTCTACTAAACAATTAGTAAAAATCTTACTATTTAATAACAGCTCACTTTTCGCAAATTCATTAGTAGAAAACTACTAATTTTAAATTCCTATCTAATCTACCAATTCATGTTTACAATACCTGAAAAATTAACAAAAATTTTTTTTCTAAAATCCGCCAAAACATTTCGCAATGACCCAAAAATTCTTGATCCGTGTGTCCACTTTATTTTTGAATCTAGAATCCAGAAATTATAAAATTTAGCATGTTTTTAAAATGCGGACGATTACCTTGACCCTAGAGATTTTAAAATGACCTTGACGCAACGAGAAGCTCGTTTCTTATGGCATCATAATCAAGATCATGAACATTCGCACAACAGGGAAAGGTATAAGACTCGAAGAGAGTTACTCAAGCTGTCAACGTTCTCAACTTACGACTCATCCCCCTTAAAATTCACACAGATTGAATTTCTCCATCACATTTGTGCTTGTGCGATTTTTTTTTTTTTTTTTTTTGAACGCTCGAAATTTCAATTCACAGGACAATAAATTCATTCACAACTCCCACTTGGAACTATTTTAATCTCTTTTAAAATTAAATTTGTAAATGACATTTTATTTTTAAAATTCGTTCTTTTAAATCACTGGATTTTTTTTTCAAATCAAGGAAGTTCTTTATGTGTAAAGTTACGAAAATCTCGAGGAATTGAAAAATACTGAATGAAACGTTATTCGGATAAAATTTGTTAATATAACTCTCTACACGAGTAGCAGTTATATAATAGATATCTAACTTAAGAAGCCAATAAAATTTCGCAAATGCTTGGGACTTTTACAGTTAGATTTTTGTGAGGTTTTCAAAGCCGATGAAGAAAACCAGTTTTAGTGGCAATTTCTCATGGGTGTCTTTTTGTATAGATACCAATACCATTAAATGTCCTGTACTTGATATCAAAATATACTTACATAAATTAAAAATTATCTTTTCGTAAACAAGAATTTCAACGAGGTCTTCGTAATGAAAATGCGAGAATTGGAAATTGTGTCAAACTGAGGTGTAAAGGTATACATGATTTTATAAAATTTTGTTTCTTTTTTTATACTTTTTTATTGTTTAGATATTTATTATAATTATTTGTTCATTTATTTATATATTCATTTATTTATTTACTTCATGACTACTTCACATTAACGATTATTTAGTATTCAATAAGAGCAATAAAAATAAGTATTTCTTGCTACTGATCAGTAACACGAACGTATTGAAAAATTGATTGTTATGACAGGACGATTCTAATTAAAAAGCTCTAGTTGCAAATAAAATTGAAAAATAATAAAATTTACTAGTTGGGTGCAAAAAAAAGGATAATTAAATAAAAAATATTGATATATTTATGAGAACATTTTAAAGACAACGGAAGAAACCAGTCCCAATGGGATATTTTCAAACTGGTCGTTTTGCCTAGATTGCATTACATGGTCTGTGTCTGGTGTAATTATATACCTACATTAATTAAAATATTTATCGCTTTTGTATCAAAGAACTTCTGTTTTTCATTTTTTTTTCTTCTCATAATTTCAATTACCAATCAAATATAATTTAATGCATTTTTACTCGTGACAAAAATCTTGTCAGCGGACAAATATTTATTTCAAAATTAGAATTTATATTATAGTTACAGTTATTATTAGACATTTTATATACTTTAATTTTTTTTTTTTAATTTTTGTATAGTCGAATTTAAAATTTAAATTAACCTGCATTTTTACTCAAGAATTTTTACTCGAATTTAAATTTTATTTATTTTTTACTCACTCGACTTTTAATTTGACAGAATTTTAACTTGACCGACTTTTAATTTACCCGAATTTTAATTTATCCAAATTTTAATTCATTACAATTATTACTAAACGGTATTTTAAGTAAATATAGAATTTCTAAATTTCAGAATTTCTACTTTATTGAATCTTCATTTGTCCGAATTTTTATTTGCTCTAATTGATATTTATTTTAATTTGATTGAAATTGAAAATGCGAATTTTGAAATTCACCAATTTTTTTGCTAATTGCTCATTGGTCTATTTTAAAATTCGAGCTAAAATCTTTCTGTCAGATATCTGATCAAACACCTGCAAAAAATAAATAAATTACATTTGAGTGAAAGAATTGAAAAAATTACAGAATTTTTTTATATATAAAAAAAATAATTGTAATTTTGAGAAAAATACATGAAGATCTTAGAAATTAATTAAAAAAAATGAGAATAACTAAAAATTAAAAAAAAAAGAATTAAAGAAAGATAAAAATAATTGAAATTTACGATAATTAATAACAAACTTTGGAAATTATAAAAAGAAATGAAAATAATTAAAAATTGAAGAAAATAAAAAGAAATTTTAGAAAAATACTTAAAAATCTTAGAAAATAATTTAAGGAGTCGTTCATAAATTACGTGACACAAATTTTGATTAATTTTGACCCCCCCCCCCCTCCACAATCGAGGAAAATAATTGAAAAGTGGTAAAATTAATTCATAATTGAAAAAAAATCAAACATGCACAAAATAATTTAAGATAGAGAAAAAAAATTGAAATATGATGAAAATAATTTAAATATTATAAATTGAAAACACTAAATTAAATTTGAAAAAAATAATTGAAAAAATCATAGAATATAATATGTTTAACAAAATAAAATAATTACAAAATTACTTAAGAAATTTTAATTAAATAGAATAATTAAAAAATCGCAGAAGTAATTGAAAATTGATGAAAATAATTGAAACAGATAAATGATTGAAATTTTGGAAATTATGCCAAAATAATAAAAAAAAAATTAGAAATTAAAGAAAATAATAGAAAAATTTCAGAACTGGTTTTTAAGCAAAAGAAAATAATTAAAAAAATCGTTAAATACATGGTGAATTGATGACAATAATCTAAATTTGAGATAACTGAAAATTTAGAAAATTAATTGAAAATAGTGGAAATATTAAAAGATGAAGAAAATAATTGCAAAATGATAAAAGAAATGAATATTGAACAAAAGCAATAAAAATTGAGATATATATTTGAAAGTTCAGGAAATTAATTCAGAAATTATGAAAATGATTAAGCAATTGAAAGCAAATTTAAGATTTAGGGAAACAAATTAAAAATATTTAAAAAAAAGGAGAAAATAATTTAAAAATGATAAAAATAGTAGAAAATTGTAGTTTAAGTAACTGAAATCATATTAGATAAGAATTATTAAAAATTGAAGAAATTTTAAAATTCTTTCAAAGTTATTATACTTGAATCGTGAAATAATGGAATTTTTAATCAATGCAAGTTCACATTAACTGATATCTGAAAAAATTAAAATTGTTATAAATTTAAATTTTGAGAACTTTTTAAAAAGGTGAAATAGGATTTAAAAATTAAAAGAGAAAACATCTAGAGACAAATGTCAGTTGTGGATAGAATGAATGAATGAAGCTTATAAAAATAGGTTGACTGTTCTCGACACTTTTCAAATTTTTCTTTCAATTGTTAATTATTTTCTTAATTCTTTAATTATTTTAGTCATTTTGTAATTTTTCTTCCAATTATCAACGGTTTTTTTAAATTTCAATTTAAATCTTTAATCTTCAATTTAATTTATTTTTATTTATTATTTATTTTCAATTATTTTATTCAAAATTAAATAATTCTCTTATTTTCTCAATTATTAAATATTTTCTTCAAATTTTAATACAATTCTTTAATTTACAATTGATTTCTTGAATTTTCATTTATTTTTTACAATGCCGATTATTCTTACCATTTTTTGAATTTTTTTAGTAGTTAATTATTTTCGTCTTATTGTAATTTTTCTTTTGATTATCAATTATTTTCTTGAAATTTCCTTTTAATTCTTTCATTTACCATTTATTTTTTCAATTTTTAATTATTTTCTTCAATTCTTAATTTTTTTTTTCAATTTTCAATTATTTTTATTAATTTTCAATTAATTCCTTAATATTAAATAATCTTTGCATTTCTTAATTATTATTTCTTTTCTTTTAATACAATTCTTTAATTCCCAATTGATGTATTTAATTTTCATTTATTTTCTATAATTTTTTCCGTAATTTCTATAAGTTTTCAATTGACAATTTCCTATTCTCCTTCAATTTTATGATTATTCATTAATTTAAAAATTTGTTTTTGTACGAATGGCGATTATTCTCGCCATTTTAGATTTTTTTCCTTCAATTGATAATTATTCTTTTTAATAGGTAATTATTTTCGTCACATTGTAATATTTCTTTTAATTACCAATTATTTTCTTAAAATTTCCATTCAAATATCTTTAATTTACCATTTATTTTTTCAATTTTTAATTATTTTTTTCATTTCTCAAATATTTTTTTTTTCATTTTCAATTATATTTATCGATTTTCAATTAATTCCTCAATATTAAATAATTCTCGTGTTTTTTCAATTATTTTTTTCAGTCATAAAAGTTATTTTAAAATTTTAATTCAATTATTCAATTTTAGAACTGTTCTTGTCAATTTTAAGTTATTTTCTTCATATTTAAATTCCACTTTTCAATTTTCATTAATATTCTTTAATATTAAAAAATTATCTCCTTTGTTCTATTATTTTTTTCAAATATCAGTAAGTTTTTTTAATTTTAAATACAGTTTTTAAATTATTTTCTTTTATTTTTATTTTCATTCTTCAGTTTTCGATTGTTTTCTTCTATAGTCATAAATAGTCTTTTATTTTTTTATTTTTTTTTTTTTTCTTCTATAGTCTTTTATTTACTTTCTTTCAATTTTTAAGTATATTCCATAAATTTAATTATCCGTCCGTCATCCGTCCGTCAGTCCGTCGTTCACAGCCAATAGCTATCAATTTGCGATTGTGTGTTAATTAATTAATAAATAATTATATATATATTATTATATATAATATATATTTTCTTTAATTTTCAATTATTTTCGTTCATTTTCTCGTTCTTTTTTATAATTTCCAAAAAGTTTTTACTTATTTCTCTTTAATTAAAACTTGTTCTGTTCAATTTTAAACTATTTTGATCTTTTTTCATTGATTTTCTCTAATTTTTAATTATTTTCTTTTATTTCAATGAACTTCTGAAAGTTTTAGGTATTTTTCAAAATTTTTGTTTAACTTTCCTTTATTTATAATATTTTATGTAATTTGTTTAATTATTTTCTCAAATTTTAATTATTTTTTTTAATTTTAATTTATTTATCTCAATTTCAAACCATGTTTTTTCAATTTTCAATTATTTTCTCTAATTTTTCATTATTCAATTTTGTTTTAATTTACTTTTAAGATTCTCAAGTATTTTTCTCAAATTTTAATTATTTTTCTTAGGTTCAAAACATTTTTATGATTGTTTAAATTACTTTTCCCAATTTTTAATTTATTTCATTTTTTTTCAATTAATTTGCAAAATTTGCAATTATTTTGTTTAATTTCAATTATTTTTTGCAATTCTTATTAATGCTAAAATATTATAAATTTTGTCCTAAATAAATATTTATTTTATTTAAATATTAATTGATTTTTAAAAATATTATATTTAAAAAATTTATTTCTTCTTATTAGATAAATAGTATTTACCGATTTTTGCTTCCTCATAGAGGAAGCTTTGTGATCGTTAAGATTTTTGATTTTTCAAAAATAGTCTGAATCGACTTATTTTCATCTAAAAAGCGTAAATTTTCATTCCTAAGCAAATGTCCAGATGTATGCGTGTGTGTGTGTTTGTGCGTGTGTATATGTGTGTGTGTGTGTGTGTGTGTGTGTAGCGTTTTTTGTGCACAAGATATCTCAAGAACGCTTTAACGGATTCCAATAAAATTTGGATGACTTATTAAGCTCATGAATATCTAAATTTGGACACAGGGATTTTTGAAAATGCCCAACCAAATTCATCATTTTCAAAAGGTATTCTGATTTTATTCAAATTTTATATTTTGATAGTGAATATTAAGATAAACAAAACCCTATAATATTATTAAAAAAATGTTGATATTTTAATAGTTATTAACAATCAAAGTTTTTTGTAAACAATCCTATTACTTCCGTTCTAATTAACAGAATGTTATAAAAATTGGAACTATTACTTAAAAATAGGCGCTTGTAGAAATACTAAAAGTTTTTTTTAAAAAACACATGCAATTTGTTTAAATAATCAACACTTGTTATAAACAAATTAAAAATTAAGCTTGTTCTTAATGAGATATTGACTTCGTTCTTTTTTAATATTATTTTGTATAGAATTGTTCACATTTCCCAAAAATAAAATTTTGGGGCCCATATTATAGGAATAAAATACTTTTAATTTTGTTGAAAGAAATACCGTTTAATTACTAATGTGAAGTTTTCAACAACAATATACTATCCATATCTTTTGTTTTTTTTTCTTTAAATATGCTGAATCGACAGAAACTTTTAAATTGAGAGAAGCAAAATACAAAAGTTATATTAATTTCTAAAATAAATATTATGAACAGATACAGTATACACATATGATAGTTAAAAAGTTAGGTTATTTGTAAATGTTTTATAAATGTTTGAAATCTTATTTTAAATATTTTTAATTTCATGTTTCTTTAAAAATAAATTTGATAGATTAAAATATGTTTTCTAAATATTTTACTATATTATGTAATACATATACTATGTTTTCGTTTGCAATAATAAAATGTTAAATTATATTTAAATAATAATTTTTAATAATAACTTTTCTACAGTTGTTGAACACAACTAATATATAATCTCATTTTGTTGTGTTCTAAAATTGTAAAAATATTATTATTAAATAATATTATTTAAATATGATTTAACGTTTTATTATTGCAAACAAAAACAGAGTATATATATAGTAATATATAGTATAGTAAAATATAAAATATAGTTATAGTAAAATATTTAGCAAATGTATTTTAATCTATCAAATTCATTTTTAAAGAAACATGAAATAAAAATTTTTAAAAATAAGATTTTTAACATTTTTAAAACATTCATAAATAACCTAACTTTTTAATTATCGTATGTGTATACTGTATCTGTTCATAATATTTATTTTAGAAATTATTATAGCTTTTGTATTTTGCTTTTCTCAATTTAAAAGTTTCTGACGATTCAGCATATTTAAAGAAAAAAACAAAAGATATGGACAGTATATTGTTGTTGAAAACTTCACATTAGTAATTAAACTGTGTTTCTTTCAACAAAAGTAAAAGTATTTTATTCCTATAATGTGGGCCCCAAAATTTTATTTTTGGGAAATGTGAACAATTCTATACAGAATAATATTAAAAAAGAACGAAGTCAATATCTCATTAAGAACAGGCTTAATTTTTAATTTGTTTATAACAAGTGTTGATTATTTAAACAAATTGCATGTGTTTTTTAAAAAAACTTTTAGTATTTCGACAAGCGCCTATTTTTAAGTAATAGTTCCAATTTTTATAACATTCTGTTAATTAGAACGGAAGTAATAGGATTGTTTACAAAAAACTTTGATTGTTAATAACTATTAAAATATCAACATTTTTTTAATAATATTATAGGGCTTTGTTTATCTTAATATTTACTATCAAAATCTAAAATTTAAATAAAATCAGAATACCTTTTGAAAATGATGGACACACTTCAGGAATCCTTACTCAAATACAAATACACTGAGAAACTTTTGATTTTAATATCTGCTTTATTGCTTATCATTATGTACCATAAAATTTAAGAGTTTAGGGATAATCGAGATGTTGTTATAAAAACTAATACACTGTTTAAGAAAAGACGTTTTAGATGCAACAGTTGTCTTTTTGATAAAAAGTAGTAAAAGTGTTATATACTTCATAAGACACATAATTATATTACCTCTAAAGAATTGCAAGAATTATAAAACGTGTGTTAGAAACTTAGAAGCATAGGGTGCGCGCGCAGTAAAAAGAAAGATGGCAGTATTTGTTTGACAGGTCAGAGATACAGATGGAAGTTCGTCTTTGATATTTGTATAGTTACAAGTATTCTGCATCTTTAGAGTGGTATTTGACGAAATCTGTGTAACGAAGAACCTATACTATGATATATACATTACGCACATTTTAAGCCTAAACTACAAACATACATATAACATTTCGATGACGTCGAATAATCGCTCGCGTAGTTACCGATAGAATAGAGTGTTTTAACTTTCCTTATATACTAACGAGCAAAAGTTTCATGTGGTTTGAGAAGTGATTTTTTATTAAATTGAAGTGAAAATGGTAATAAGAATTAACGTCTGTGTTCAGTATTCCGGATGATACGAAATTTTTCTAGAGATCGATTTTTTTTTAAATATATTTTTGAATAAATATTGTGAAGTGGTAGAATAGCTCACGAGACATATGGCTGCTCGAAAAACTGTCGTAGAAAAAGTCTAATAAAATTTTAGATATGCTATAATAAATATATCAAAATGTGTTAAAAATGAATATCGCTTTTTCACATTTACTTTTCTCTAACCTCAAATAATACTAATTCTAATTATATGTATTAATTTTTTGTCTCACGAAATTACAATAATACAAAACAAGGTAACACAATCTCTTTTTTTTAAAAGAACTATTATGATCGTACCTCGATTATCCCTAAATTCTTACGTTTTATTACAAATATAGAAATTGAAAAAAGCAAAAACTATAATTAAAAGTCTCTCAGTGTATAAATTCAAGTTTTTAAGAAATAAGCCACTTTTTAAGTAAAATAAATCACAGTATGGTTTCATAGAATGATAAGTTTGTATAATAAATTTGAATCGGTAAAATAACTATTCTTCAAATTTTCAAATTATTTTCTTCAATTGTGTATTAATCTACTCATTTACCGAATTCTGTTTTCAATTCTCAATTATTTTTACCCATGTGCCATGTGCCTATCCCATCCTTACTCCCATCTTTCTTATTCAATCAAGCAAAAAAAAAAAAAAAACTTCCGTCCCCAAGAGACAAAAAAAAAAAAACAACATCGGAATTTTGTCTCGCGTCATCTAATTAATTATAAAAGCAACACCTCTGAAAGAATAAAACTCTGCGGAGAATATAAAAGCAATCGGTGTAATTGAACGCGTTTGATCAAGTTGACAAACGACCCGATCATGGCCACATCTCAGGTTCAAGTTCAATGGCGTTCACTCGATGTTGCTCGCGAGTCTCCTGTCTCGTGTGGCATCCCTTGTTTGTTCCCATATCAGCACGATACGTCCACTCGTAACGACGATTAGACTCCAATAGTGTTTCCCCCCACACACACACACCCACCCAAACCATAAATTTTGGCCTGAGATCGCCGAGGCGTATTTTTGGCTTGGCCACTATTACCGTAAGGTATCGGCCGTCCGGCAAGCTTCCTGCGCAAGAGTCTCGGAGGTCCTGCGCCCGTGTAATTGGGGTCCTGGCGGTTACCCTGAACAGGTCGCTGGTGGGGGCTGCCCTATGTAAGCCCTCGGACGGCCGTGGTCCAGCCCATCCAGCATCAGGACACGAACTCACGACAAGGATTCGTCTTCTTTGCAAATCGCGCTCGCAATTATTCGCGCTCGTGTTTCTTCAATCCGCGTGTTGCCCACGGCGGGCTTAAGCCTCTACGATGAGGATTCTCCTCGTGTTTTTGGCAGGGTTCGCCCTCGCTTCTGCCATCGGAAGAAGAAGGGTTGTCAATCGCGCTAGACAACTGCCCTTGTCCGATCAAACCGAAGGTGAGTGATCGTGCCTGGAAAACTATTCAGACATTTTTTTTTCTCCTTTTTTTTTTTTTTTGCTTCGTCTTGCTCTCAAGTGTTGTTGGATTATCGATTTTATCTGTGATTAATGGCTGATTCTTCTGAAAGTGACACTTTTACCTTTTTTTAAAAACACAATTTTTAATGTCAAGTTCGTGGGATTGTTGATAAATAACAGATTGACTAGTACTTGGTCAATTTAAAATTAATTTTTCTAAAGTTGCGTGGATAATTTGAAGTTATAATAGCATAGTTAAAGGGGAGGGTGTATTTTCACCACGTTAAAATTTAGTTAGTTCGAAGGTGCCAATTTTTTTTTAAGAATAATTTACAATCTAAAATGAACGGCCGAATTTGCCAGTTTACCCATTTTTTAAGAATTGAAAAACTTCTTTAAAAGTACAAAGTATAATTATTAAAAAAATTTTTATTTCCTAAAAGTAGATAAAATTCTGAAGAAAATAAAACCTGAGTGAAGTGATTTAGTCCATTTTTCATTGAAATAGAAATCATAGAGCCGCTTTTTAGAAAACCGATTTTTTAAATTAAAATATTTAAGTTTTCAAAGTTGCGCGGATAATTTGAAGTTATAATAGCAAAGTTAAAGGGGAGGGTATATTTTCACCACGTTAAAATTTAGTTAATTCGAAGGTGCCAATTTTTTTTCAAGAATAATTTACAATCTACAATGAACGCACAAAACCGGCTGAATTTGCCAGTCTACCCATTTTTTAAGAATTGAAAAACTTCTTTAAGAGTACAAAGTAATTATTAAAATTTTTTTATTTCTATTTCCTAAAAGTAGATAAAATTCTGAAGAAAATAAAACCTGAGTGAAGTGATTTAGTCCATTTTTCGTTGAAATAGAAATCATAGAGCCGTTTTTTAGAAAACCGATTTAAAAAATTTAATTTTTGGACTTTTATTTGAATTATGAGTATTGTGAAAATGCATTATATTTATTTTATTTATTTATATTCTATATATTTATTTATTTCTATATATTTATTTACGTATACTCAAAAAACGGGAATTCTTAAACTTTCATAAAAATTCAAATCATTTCTGAAATAAGGTTAAAATAGGTTTATTTCAAAATTTATATCCTATAAAATCGAAATATGAAAGATATTAATAATTTTTATAACTTTAATAAATGTCACAAAAATATTCTAATGGTCTTAAAACAAATTTTGCAATGTTGCATTTTCCACTTCTTTCAGTTATTATTTTTCTAAAAATTTAATTACCTTCAATCAAAAAATACGGAAAAGAAATTTTTTTTTTATTATTACAGAGTATAACAGTGAAAAATAACTTTTAATCAAATCTAGCGTAAGTTTTTCGTCATGAAAAAATTAACAATTTTTTTTTTAATTCTGCCCCCCCCCCCTCCCCTCCTCTCACCACCAAAATTGTTCTTTAAAGCTAAAAAACCGTTTTTCTGCAGTTTTTGTATAAAGTATACTATTACTTCGTCATTTTTGATCCGATTTCAACATTTTTTTCTTTATTTTAAAACTTAGAAACGAGACTTTTTATACCTAATAGAAGTTTTGTGTTTTAAATAAAATTTATGGTAAAAAAAGGAGTAAATAAAGTTCTAAAAATGGCAATTTTTTTGAATTTTTTCTACTTTGGCAATGATTTACGTACCAATTTTGTTTTTTTAATTTAATTTAAAAAAAGCTCATTCGACACAGAATTAAATACACTTTGAATAACTCAGCCCGGAAAAAAATTGTAATTAAAATTAGACAGTAAAATATTGCCAAAGTAAATTTTACTTGAAACTTAAAATTACTTTTAAGTAAAAAAAACCTTGTTTTTCAACTTCATAATAATCAGACCAAAAATAACGAAGTAAAAGTATACAGTACCGGCTGAATTTGCCAGTCCACCCATTTTTTAAGAATTGAAAAACTTCTTTAAGAGTACAAAGTATAATTATTAAAAATTTTTTATTTCTATTTCCTAAAAGTGGATAAAATTCTGAAGAAAATAAGACCTGAGTGAAGTGATTTAGTCGATTTTTCATTGAAATATGTTTAAAAAAGTGGAATTTTTACTGTTTGACAAAAATTCAAATTTCTGACGAACTAACGATGGTTTTTTGAAGTTCGTATACTTTTTTTCAAGATAATTTTTTAAGGAATAAAACTTTTATATAAGCGTAAAAATTCAATTTTTATCTTAGAATATACAGGGCTGGGAATTTGGACAAAACAATTTATAAAAATTTGGAAACATTATATTGACATTAAAATAATTTTAAAAATTTTAATAAATATATTATATTATTTTTTTTCCGAAATTTGTTAAAAATTACAACTTTGTTATATTTTATATAGCTGTATTCGACATCAAGACGTTAATTATAATTTTTCTATCTTTTTTGGTCCAATTTTCAAGCCCTAAGTTAAAAATTGCACCTTATATAATAGTTTTATTCCTTAGAAAATTACCTTGAAAACAAGAATAGGAACTTCAAAAATCCATCGTTAGTTCGTCAGAAATTTGAATTTTTGTGAAACAGTAAAAATTCCACTTTTTTAAATATATTTCAAACAAAAATTGACTAAATCGCTTCACTCAGGTCTTATTCAACTGTATTTTAGAAAATTTCGGTAAAATTTTGAAAATTAAGAATGGTATCAAAATTTTTGAAAATTTATTTACCCGAAAAATACTGCACAGAAAAAAAACATTCTAAACAAAATTGATACGCAAATCATTGCCAAAGTAGAAAAAATTCAAAAAAATTGCCAATTTTAGAACTTTTTTTTACTCTTTTTTTACCATAAATTTTATTTAAAACATAAAACCTCTATTAGGTATAAAAAGCCTCGTTTCTAAGCTTTAAAATAAAGAAAAAAAATGTTGAAATCGGATCAAAAATGACAAAGTAATAGTATACTTTATACAAAAACTGCAGAAATTCAGAGATGATTTGAATTTTTTTTGAAACTTTAAGAATTCCCGTTTTTTGAATATACATAAATATATAGAATATAAATAAATAAAATAAATAAAATGCATTTTCACAATACTCATAATTCACATAAAAGTCCAAAAATTAAATTATTTAATTTAAAAAATCGGTTTTCTAAAAAACGGTTCTATGAAAGATTTTGATTTTATTTTGTGCAAAATACTCGAGAAAGTGTCCAGATTCAATATCTACATTTACAGTGGGAGCACCTTTCGGTTAAAATGGTTTAAAAAGCACCGTGTAATATTTTAATCAGTTTAGAATTTTTATTCTAGAAAAAATGAAAATTTGCAAAATTGAACTTTCCTTTACAATTTTTAGTATTTTTTCTGTTCGTTTTGGATTTAGTTAAAATACTTTTTGTTTAAAAAATACAAATCTAATAGAAAACTTGTATTTAATAATTTTCTAACAAAGCATTATTAACAAAATCAAATAAACAGATTTGAAGAGAAATGATTGAATAATTATTATTTAATAACAAATATTCTTTCAAACTAATTTTTTTTTGTTAAATTTACAACTTGGTCTGGCAAAATTAGGTAAAATCAATTTTAATCATATTTTAATTTTAAGTGAAAAACCATTTTCTAATTTGAGGTTATGTCAATGGGTTGAACGTCCTTAAGTATTATAGTAATTTTAATTCCACAATTTTTACTACTTTTTATCATCTTTTATTTTCTGGGTAAAAAACATATTTTCCATACAAAACTACGGATGAATTTTTGTCAAATTAATCTCTAAGAATTTTGAGTTTGAATTATATTTACTAAAAGAGCGCGAGTTACAGAAACAATATTTAAGATAATATTTCTTGAAGGATTGAAATCTCATTTTATAAAAACTTATAAACTGAAATATGATTTTAATTTTTAATAAAAACATGATTAGTATTGTAAATGCGTATCAAAATTTTAAATCGTTGAAATTTTTTTTTAAAATAACCGAAATTGCTGTTATTTTACCAAAGGAAAATATTAAATAGGGCCGTAGTATTCCAGATAATTCTATTTCAGAAATTTTCCGGTAAAATTTTCCAGTTGTTTTTACAACTTATTCTAGTAAATTTTACCGCAATTTTCAGTTGAAATAACGAAATATTTTCTGATTTTTTTTAAAATTTATTTAACCAAATATTCGGGCTATAAAAGCACCCTTTTTTAAAAAAATAAGATTCTTCTTAAAATCTCCGATAATTCGAACCGAAAAATTATTGATCTAGAATATTTTAACCAGAAATTATAACCAGATTTATTGATAAATTTAACCGGAATCTTTTTTTAATACTTTATTCTAAATCATGAAGAAAAAGGTTAACTTTTTAAAAACATTGGAAACGAACAAAATTTTAATAGTTTCAAGAAAAAAAGCTTCGGAGATGAAAAAATGATATTTTTTACATCTATAATTATAAAAATTTTATAATTTATATATAGGGTATAATATAGGGTATTATTAAATATAGAATAATATTAAATATAGGGAACTATTATAGGGTATATAAGTAAAAAATAGTTTTTAATTATTTATAAAAATATTTTACTACAATCTTATGTCATCATGTTAATATTCAAAATATTTCAGTTATTTACTAAAAAAAAAAAAAAAAAACAAAGCTAAACCTAAAGACAAAGTTTAAAGATTCTTATAATCCAGAAAGCTGCAGTCTAAATTTTTTAAACATTTAGATAAAAATAAAACATACAAGTTTCAGAAAATAATTTTTAAAAATTAAAAAGAATGCCAAAAAAATATTCAAAAACTTAATATTTTGGAAGAAGTCATGAAGATTAAAGTTTCGGAGATGAAATCATTTTAGTGTTTTTATTAACTCGGATTAGCCAAATGGATTAATTTTTTTTTTATAATAATAAGTAGACGCTAAATTTTAACTATAAATATTGACAATAATTATTTATGAATAGTTTCTATAAAATTTATTAGAACATCCAAAAAAGTTACTTTCAGAGGAGTCACCCGCATATTCAAGGCTTTATTAAAACTCAAATTACTTCTGAAATAATTGAGTTTTTTTAATGATTGTTTAACGGTTATTTTTCCATTTCATAAAATAATTTTTATACTTAAATTTCTTTATGAATTTAATACATTTTTTATTAAATAAAATTAGACTTTACATAAATTTTTTTTTTTATTATTAAGAACAAACAAATTTTTCGTGCCTGTAAAACTGTTCTCTCTGCAAATATTTTGATCATTTTTGTTTTTACTCTTAAGTGTTCTTTAACTATAGAAACGTGGATTATTATTATTGATTTTATTACGAAAAATTTGTATTATTCTTTAATAATTGTTTATTTAGAGAAGACAGCAATCATATTTATATCACTTTAGAATTAATTTTGTTCTTAAATTAAAAATTTTTAAAATCCATCTATTTCATTGTGGGGAATTGTATAAATAATTATTCTAGTAAATTCTACCGTAATTTTTAGTTAAAATAACAAAATATTTTTTGGTTATCTAATTCTGTTTTTTTTTAATTTATATTTTTTCATTTCGGTAAATTAAAATGAAATTTACAATTTAACCCGAAAATTTTACCCAAAAATTATAGCCGGATTTTCTAGTGAATTTAACCGAAATTTATTTATCTAAATAGGTTTAGTACTTTAAACAAAAATATTTCATTCAGTGTAATTCTAAATGTTTATTTTCATCAAAAATGTCAATATTTCAAAATAATTTTGTAGAAAATTAGTGTTTTTATCCAGAAAAAAAATTTATCGACTCCGAGTAAAATGGATTTCGAAGTGTTAAAAATATATCAGGATATCCCCACAAAAATAATTTTGTCTCCTTTTTTTCTGCTAGATAAAATTACTCAAAAATAAGTTTCAATTCATAGCCAATTACAACAAAAATGTACAATTGCTTTAAAGAAACTCAAGAACCTTATCGAAATTTACTATTATTTAAATGTGCCGTTTAATTATATTATAATATGATTAATTAATTTAATTATAATTTTATTATACTAATTCAATACATTATTTTAATTTTTATATTTATTTTTCAATCGCATTAATTATCATTTTTAATAACATCTTA
This sequence comes from Ganaspis brasiliensis, assembly GCA_037103525.1. Taxonomy (NCBI): domain Eukaryota; kingdom Metazoa; phylum Arthropoda; class Insecta; order Hymenoptera; family Figitidae; genus Ganaspis; species Ganaspis brasiliensis. The sequence goes on along the minus strand of JAZKLR010000330.1, from coordinate 1,345,493 downwards.
AATACTTTTTTCCAATCCCTATATTTAACTTACTTTACAGCCCAATTTATTCCACCTGTTTTTCAATTCTAAAAAAAATTGACAAGCACTTGCAGAGATTTTATAAGGGACACGCGTCTTTAAAAAAAAGTAGAAATGTTAGTACAGCTGTTATCGGATATAAACGAGTGCTTGACAGTCGGAACATTTGATAGTTGCTCTTTTATCTTTCCTGTATTCATCAAAGAGTTACGAACCTTAAAAGGCTGACATGATTTACAGTGCAGACTCTGTTCAGTAACAAATAAATCAAGGTCCAAGGTTATCCTTCAATGGGAGATGCCTTTATTCCCATACTGAGAGTGAATCTTCACTTCCATGGAAAATAAGGACTTTTCATTTCTTTTTTTTTTTTTTTCTCCTCATACGCATCGCTATACGAAGAAGCACCCTATCATGTATACTTATTAGGCTAATCGTGAGGTATCTTGAGCTTGCGTTATCGTTTATTTTACATGCATTCGTTAGTAAATTACAAACCGCAGAATGTAGACGTGATTTACGATCCGGTTAGTGTATCTTCATTAAGGCAACTGAGCCTCGGTCTTTACTACATTCTTCCGTCTTTGGACTTTTAGAAAAATTATTCTTCCTATCTTACAAAAGAGGACAATGACCGCGTTATACTCTAAACCGTAACAGGTTAAGACACGATTTTGCATGAAATAAAGAGATTTTTCGCGCTCTTTCATTATTCAAAACAATTTTGGAGGAATTTTGATTTTAAATTTTTGAATTGAAAAGTGGAGTGAAATTGAGAATAAAGCCTTTTTGAGGATAAAAAATTAGCATTAATTAGGTTACATTATATTTGTGGTTTAGACGAAAAAAAGAATATTTTCTGAAGCAGGTATTATGTAAAATTTAGGAGAAATATTACCTCGTGTCAACAGAAGATAATACTTTTCTATCTGAAGAATATACGCGAAAAAAAAAGAATCTTAATCTAAGATGTGATTTAAATTTAATAAATCCTTCTGTATAAATGTTTTTGTAAAAATACTATCTTTATCAAGATGCATTAATAATAATTATATAAATTTACATTTTTACATTGATTAGTACTTCACGTTTTTATGCTAATTTCAAGTTTTTAATTTCTTTTTGTGCACAGTTTAAAGCAAAAGAAAAATCTGTAAAATCAGCAAAAGATATCTTAAAAAATAAATTAAAAAGAGATGAAATTGATTAAAAAGCAAGAAAACATTTTATTTCAATTTTTTTATTTTTATATTAAAAAGTTAAATTGAAGATGTTTTAAAAATCTCCTACTTTTAAAAGGGGAGAAAAATCCTGATTTTTAAAAAAGAAAAAATAAGGGTAAATAAGTAAAATAAGGGGAACTCTCCTTATTTTCACTTAAAATCCATTTTCCTCCTTTATATTAAAGAAATAAATTGAAGATGTTTCCCAAATCTGTCCCTTTTAAAAGGGGAGAAAACTCTTGATTTTATGTGATTTTTTTTTTTTAATAAAAAAGGAAAAATATGGGAAACTCCCCATATTTTCACCTAAATTCCATTTTCTTCCTTTATATATAAAAATTAAATTGAAGATCTTTTAAAAATCTCCCCATTTTAAAAGGGTAGAAAAATCCTAATATTAGATGATTTTTTTCTTAAAAAAAGGAAACATAAGGGCGAATAAGTAAGATAAGAGGAACTTCCCTTATTTTTTTTTACCCCTTTAAATTAAAAAAATAAATTAAAGATGTTTTAAAAATCTCCCACTTTTAAAAAAGGAGAAAAAGCCTGATTTTAGGTGCTTTAAAAAAAAAAATAAATAAGGGTAAATAAGTAAAATAAGGGGAACTCCCCTTATTTTGACCTAAAATCCATTTTCCCACTTTTTATTAAAAAAGTAAATTGAACATGTTTAAAAAATCTCCCCCTTTTAAAAGGGGAGAAAACTCTTGATTTTAGGTGATTTTTTTTAATAAAAAAGGAAAAATATGGGTTAATAAGTAAAATAAGGGGAATTCCTTTTTTTTTTACCTAAAATCCATTTCCCCCCTTTATATTAATAAATTAAATAAAAGATTTTTTAAAAATCTCCCTCTTTTAAAAGGGGAGAAAATTCTTGCTTTCAGCTGATTTTTTTAAAAAACGGGAAAAATAAGGAGAACAAGTAAAACAAGAAAAATTCCCCATGTGTTCACTTAAAATCAAAAAAAAAAAAAAATGTAGGTGATTTATTTAAAAAAAAGAGAAAATAAGGGAAAATAAGTAAAATAAGAGGAATTCCCCTGATTTTCACCTAAAAACAATTAAAAAAAAAATTTTTTTTTGTTTTTTTTTAAAAAAGGAGAAATAACGGGGAATCCCCTTTTTTTCACCTAAAATTAATTTTTTCTTTTTAAAAGGGGAAAAACCTTGCTTATAGGTAATTTTTTTTTATAAAGGAAAAATGAGGGGAATTCCTTTGTTTTTCACCTAAAATTAATTTTCCCCTTTCAAAAAGGAAGAAAAATCTTGCTTATAGGTGTTTTTTTTAAGTTAAAGAAAAAATAAGGGGAAATAAGTAAAATAAGAGGAATCTCCTTATTTTCGAAAAAAGAACAATTAAAAAAAAATTTTAGGTGATTTTTTTAAAGAAAGGGAAAAATCAGGGAAAGTCCTTTTATTTTCACCTAGAATCCATTTCCCCCCTTTATATTAAAAAATTAAATTGAAGATGATTTAAAAAACTCTCACTTTTAATAGGGGAGAAAAATCTTGATTTTAGGTGATTTTTTTTTAAAAAAGGGAAAAATAAAGGGGAATAAGTTAAACAAAAAAATCCCCTTATGTTCACTTAAAAAAATTTTTTTTAAAAAAAATTAGTTGATTTAAAAAAAAAGTATGAGAAATAAGTAAAATAAGGGGAATTTCACTTAAAAACAAGTTAAAAAAATTTTTTAAGTGTTTTTTTTAAAGAAAGAGAAAAATAAGGGGAATTCCATTTATTTTCACCTAATATTAATTTTTCCCTTTTAAAAATAGAGTAAAATCTTGATTTTAGCTGATTTAAAAAAAAAAAAAATAAGGGGTAATAAGTAAGATAAAAGGAATTCCCCTTATTTTTACATCAAATAAATTTAAGAAAACATTTTGGGTGATTTAAAAAAAAATAAGAGGGAATAACTAAAATAAGAGGAATTCCCCTTATTTTCACCAAAAATTGATTTCCCCCTTTTATATATAAAAATTAAATTGAAGATATTTTAAAAATCTCTCCCTTTTAAAAGGGAAGAAAAATCTGGCTTTTAGGTGAAATCAATTTAAAAAATAAAAAATATTATTTGATTTTAAAAAAAAAACGTAAAATATGGGGGGATTAGTAAAATAGGGGGAATTTCTCTTATTTTTACCTAAACTCAATTTTCCCCTTTTAAAAAGGGAAGAAAAATCTTAATTTTAGGTGATTTTTTTTAAAAAAAGAGATAAATATGGGGAATTCCTCTTATTTTTACCTAAAATCAATTTTACCCTTTTAAAAGGGGAGAAAAATCTTGATTTTAGCTTATTTTTTTTTAAAAAAAAGAGAAAAAGAAGTGATTAAGGGCATGTGATGATAATGCTAAATTTGTCCGTAAACTTTCTCTTAAAGTACTCAATGTTTTGACACCAAACTTTGTAGAATTACTCAAAACACCATTTGAATGGTCTCTCTGACCCAATTTTGTTTCATTTTTGTCTTTATACTAAATATTTTTCAAATTTACTTTTTTTTCAAAATTTTCCAAAAATTGTAAAATTGAAAAAAAAATTAGTTTAAAGATAAAAATGAAATAAATTTGGGTCAGAGAGACCATTCTAATGGTATTTTGAGTAATTCTACAAAGTTTAGTGTCAAAATATTGAGTACTTTAAGAGAAAGTTTACGGACAAATTTAGCTTTATCATCACATGCCCTTAAGGCGTTGAACTGTGATCCCTTTAAATATATGTTAGGTTAGTTTTTTTTCTGATTTTACAAGAACCTTTTTTTTATTTATATACTGTAAAAAGATATTGTTAGGTAACCTTAAGTTATTCCTAAAATTGTTTTAAGCTGCATTACAAATTTAAATTCTGTCAGTTAAATTCTGTCTTCTTTTCATTTCTGTCAGCAATTATCTACTGAGGTCTCCCCTACATAAAAGAAACATTCAAAAACAAAGGTGGTTTTGTCTGAAAAATTCGATAAAAATTATGAAGAATAATGAAATCCTTTGGCTATGTTTATTATACTATTTTTAAGAAATATTAAACATTAATAACAAATATCAGATTCAATTTGGCTCTCTTGACACTTATTACTTATGTCACTGAGAAGCTGAGACCTCCCTTATCGCTCAGCTAGCAAGCATTCCTTGCAGGCTAATAAATTGCACCAGGGAGCACGATATACTCCTAATGTGACTTCGTTAATAAATTAATAGTGATACGAAACAGCAGTAATGGTTTATGTATTGAGTTTGTAATGACCTTTCTCAATAATAAAGAACCTCAAATAAACAACGAAAATCAATTTCAATTCGAAAAAAAAATCTCTCTTTAATTATAAATCCAATTTACAGATTTGCAATACAATATGCAACTTGTTATTTATATTGAAAAGAAGAATGGTTGTTTCTTTATGCAAGGTCCTCGACTAATTTATATGTCAATTTATGTGATATCGATACCCAATAAGGATTGAATTTAAACTTTATAAAAACAGTGTTCAAGGCTTTTTGAAAATTTGCTGATGATGCGCTCTTCATCTTATGATAGTTTCATACGTGAAATTCACTTATCGTTTATCAAATGGTCTCAGTTTAATGACTCAAAGTCCCAAGGGACAGGATTTATAATGCAAGGGCGACTTCATTAATAAATGAATGAGTTGTAAGTGCTTTTAAATTAGGTACAAAAAAAGTTTCGATCACTTTATCAATCCAGTTATTATATCCACTTACAAAGTTTTTATTTAAAGCCGTTATCATAAAGCAATTTTTCGTTTTAATGTCCGCAATAAAGCAGACAAATTAACATCGGCGAATCTTGAGAATTATAATTGGTATTAATTAAAACTGATGTTCGATAATGAAATAATAAAACGATATTTCATAATTTAATTTATTTTTATCATTTATCGAAATAGGATTTTAAAAATAAATTTATTATTTCAGCAATTTCGCGTAATCATCCCGAGCTGCTTTTATTAAAACTGATATTAATTATAGCTTACCGGTGAAATGATTCTCATATCTTTGAAATTTAACGCAAACTTAAATTGAAACTGATCTTTATTTTCCTACCTAGAAATTAAGATTATCTTCTCGCTCGTTAAATAGTCATTACAATCTCGGCAAATGACCGTTTTGATAAAGGAATTCAATACTCGAGCCTAGCAAGGCTAAAAATACCCTTTTATCTCGGAACGTCCTCTGAATACTCGCAAAAAGACATCTTGAAAATGCTAACTATTATTATTATTAGCGTCTTCTGTGATACCCGACACGTCCGTTTATCACGCGTGATTAGCATACTGCTTTTAAATATAAGATTATCCAGTAAATCATTCTAGACAAAAAAAAAAAAGAAAGAAACATATTAATAAATCTTTCTGACAAATTAGCCACTAATAAATCTGTAGCATCTTTTGACGCGCATTCGTCATTTTACTGCTAGTTTGATTTACGATTTTGCGAATAACGGAACTGTCCTTTAGCGAGTATTTGAAAATTTATTATTATTCGAAAAATCACGTAATAACAAGATTAATAAATCATATTTTATCTTGATTGCAGATCTGGATAAACTCTGGGATAATGTAGACATACAGAAGATAAATCCACGCAAAAGTACAAACAACGATTTAGATAGTTCTGCTGATAAACAGTCGGTGCAAGCAAGACAGGGATATCCAGGATTACCGGGATCACCAGCAGGACCTGGATGGCCCGGACATCCTGGATTTCCAGGATCTGGAGGTCATCCAGATTCTCCAAATCCACCCAAACCAGGATGGCCCGGGGTACCTGGGTCACCAGGAAGTCCGGGAACACCCGGGGGAACTTGGCCAGGTTCCCCGGGATCACCAGGATCACCAGGAAGTCCGGGAACACCAGGAACTCCAGGAGGAACTTGGCCGGGTTCACCCGGATCACCAGGAAGTCCAGGATCACCCGGGGGAACTTGGCCGGGATCACCAGGTTCCCCGGGATCACCAGGAAGTCCAGGAACACCAGGATCTCCCGGAGGAACTTGGCCGGGTTCACCAGGATCACCAGGCAGCCCAGGAACACCAGGATCACCAGGAAGTCCCGGATCACCAGGAACACCCGGATCGCCAGGTCAACCTGGAACACCAGGTTCTCCAAGTCAACCTGGAACACCTGGATCTCCGAGTCACCCAGGATCACCAGGTTCTCCAGGATCACCAGGTTCCCCCGGCTCTCCAGGTCAACCGGGAACACCAGGAACTCCGAGTCAACCAGGAACACCAGGTTCACCAAGTCAACCAGGAACACCAGGTTCACCTAGTCAACCAGGAACACCAGGTTCACCAAGTCAACCAGGAACTCCAGGCTCACCTAGTCAACCAGGAACTCCAGGATCTCCTGGTTCACCAGGTCAGCCGGGAACACCTGGCTCACCTAGTACACCAGGACACCCAGGAACACCAGGATCTCCGGGAACACCCGGATCACCAGGACAACCAGGAACACCAGGATCCCCAGGAACACCCGGTTCCCCAGGTCAACCAGGAACACCCGGATCGCCAGGGCAACCAGGAAGGCCAATAAAACCAGGGCACCCTCACAGACCGGGACATCCTCACTTACCTGGACATCCTCCGGGACATCCTCACTTACCTGGACATCCTCCGGGTCACCCACACTTGCCAGGACATAATCCAAATCACCCACACCTACCCGGACATAATCCGAACCACCCACACCTACCCGGACATAATCCTAATCATCCACACCTGCCCGGCCATCCGCATCTACCAGGACATCCACATTTACCAGGTCATCCTCATTTGCCAGGTCACCCACGACCTCCAGGATCCCCGGGATGGCCAAGTCAACCAGGAATTCCAGGCATCCCGGGAATTCCAGGATCACCAGGAAGTCCGGGATCACCAGGATCACCCGGGGGAAGCTGGCCCGGAACTCCAGGCTCACCAGGGACGCCCGGAACACCCGGAGGAAGTTGGCCTGGAACTCCAGGCTCACCAGGGACGCCCGGAACACCAGGGGGAAGTTGGCCTGGAACTCCAGGCTCACCAGGGACACCCGGAACTCCAGGGGGAAGTTGGCCTGGAACTCCAGGCTCACCAGGGACGCCCGGAACACCCGGAGGAAGCTGGCCCGGTTCACCAGGCTCACCAGGAACACCTGGTACACCCGGAGGAAGTTGGCCTGGAACTCCAGGCTCACCAGGAACACCCGGAACACCCGGGGGAAGTTGGCCGGGTACGCCGGGACATCCAGAAACACCAGGACAACCCGGAGGAAGTTGGCCCGGAACACCAGGACAACCAGGGACACCCGGAACACCCGGAGGAAGTTGGCCGGGTACGCCAGGACAACCAGGGACACCTGGAACACCCGGGGGAACTTGGCCCGGAACTCCAGGACAACCAGGAACACCAGGAACGCCCGGGGGAAGTTGGCCCGGTACGCCAGGACAACCAGGGACACCCGGAACGCCCGGGGGAAGTTGGCCCGGAACCCCAGGCTCACCAGGGACGCCCGGAACTCCAGGGGGAAGTTGGCCCGGAACTCCAGGACAACCAGGGACACCAGGAACACCCGGGGGAAGTTGGCCCGGAACTCCAGGCTCACCAGGTACACCTGGAACTCCCGGGGGAAGTTGGCCCGGATCACCAGGAAGTCCGGGAACACCAGGAACACCCGGGGGAAGTTGGCCCGGATCACCAGGAAGTCCGGGAACACCAGGAACACCCGGAGGAAGTTGGCCCGGATCACCAGGAAGTCCGGGAACACCAGGAACGCCCGGGGGAAGTTGGCCCGGATCACCAGGAAGTCCGGGAACACCAGGAACACCCGGGGGAAGTTGGCCCGGAACTCCAGGCTCACCAGGAACGCCCGGAACACCCGGAGGAAGTTGGCCCGGAACTCCAGGCTCACCAGGAACACCCGGAACCCCCGGAGGGGGTTGGCCCGGCTCTCCTGGAACCCCTCCAAAACCCGCCAATCAGTGCCCAAAGCCCAGAGGTCAATTCCCAAGTCCGAAAAGTTGCTCGAACTATCTCAACTGTTGGGACGAAACTGTAGTTGAGGAAAAATGTCCAATGGGACTGCTGTTCAATGAAAGGAAGAGTTACTGCGACTTCCCAGAAAACGTCAAATGTGGGAACAGACCTGGACCCACGTCAAGTGAGTATACAGCGAAAATAATCGATCAGTAGCGATTTTATCATCTTGCAGTGACTACCAAAATGATTTATCGCTGGCACTCGCAAGGTCCGGCTAACAGCGTGTAATATGAGAAACACCCGCGGCGCGAACACGATCATTTTAATGCAGCCAATGCACTGTGTGTCTTGTGCCAGCATGAAAATGACTATATCCCTTCGCATAATAATTAAAATGCTAATTCACTTGCACAACGCGATGAAGCGCAAAGGAGAAAATTATACCCGCTTGATTGATAGGATCGGCACGGTAGTTGCTAAGAAGAGAGAAACGTGCAATTACCTCTTTAACACCGCTCACTTCAAGCCGGAAACTTCACTTATATAGCGGAAATTCGAAAAAAGAAAACACGCCAGAAAAAGAAAATCATATTTTACGGTTTCTTGTTCGTTTCTTTTGATTCTTTAACGATTGTTACTCTTCTTACAAACTTACCTGTTGTTTGATTAAGAGTCAGAATTCCTGAAAAAAGCCACCTAAAATCAAATAATTTTTTTTATGTGATAATATGGTTTTTATTATAGAATTTTATATAAAAAGTTAGTACACCAAAGGATTATGTAAAAAAAAATTTTTTGTTAATGTTATAAACTGTTAAATTTTTTTTAAGTTTCTAATTACAAAATTAATGTATTGAAAAGTTATTGATCGATTTTAATGGTTCAAATGTCAATCTCATTGTCTTGAAATAAAGTATATGACATTTTTTCAGAGGAAAATATTGCACTTTAGTGAAAATAAAAATTATTTATTTATAAAAAGTTAATAACAAATGGTGTTTTGGATGATATTTTAAATCGAAAAAAACTGCATATTCTTCAAAAATTTTTGATAAATATTCAGTTGAGAAAAACATTGTCACGAGGATTGTAATTAAATTTAGAAAACTGTCATTTGCGACTTTTGATTTTTTTGTTTATTTAATTTATAAATTAACAAAAGTACCTACAAACAAAAATGGCTATTTCAGTTATGGAAATTTTTATCTCAAATAAAAATATAAAATTCAACTTAGTATCCTGACAAATAATTGTAACAACACTCATAGAAGAAAATTAATTGCTATACGATTAATTAATTATAAACAATGATTATAAACAAATTCTAGGCTGTGCTATTTAGCCTAAAAAGGATTTTTTTTTTGGTAGTACAATTGTTAGAAATTGTAGTCAAAACCATAAATAATTCTAAAACACTATTTTCTATAAACATTGACTATTGTTATTAACAATTATATAAACAAATTCTAAATTTTTATATTTTATCACAACCAGATAAGTTTTTTTTTTTACTGAACTATGTTTTTATTTTTTTTAAGATATTAAACACATAATAAATATTTTATTTTATAAAATTTTTTTTTTTTTAATTGTATAAGAGTGAACTGAGAAATATAGAAAAATTACCCGTCAATTTAATTAAATTAAAATAAAATAAGCCGTAAGAAAGTAAATATATACTACAAAGTGTATTCAGAAATCATAATTTTTTTTTATTTCTTTAATATAAAATAGTTTAAAAACAAAAACATAAAATTGAAGATATTAAAATGAAACAATTTCTTTTATAAATAAAAAGCAGTAAAAATTAATTAAATTAAATAACATTAATATACCATATTAATATTATTAATTAAATTTAATTTTTTTATTATTTTATATTAATAATTTCATATTAATAATATTTTTCTATGGACACTGTTACAATAATTGATCAGGATACTAAGTTGCATGTTATATTTTTATTTAAGAAAAAATTTTCAAATTTGAAATGGACATTTTCTCTGTATTTTTGTTTATTTATAAATTAAATTAAGAAAAAAATCGAAAATAACTGTTTTTTAAATAATATTAAACTAAGTTATTAAAAACACTAAAAAATTTTATAAGTTAATAACATTAAAAAAAAATTTTTTTTACTTAATCCTTTAGTGTGCTAACTTTTTATACAAAACCCTATAATAAAAACTATTTTACGCCATAAAAAAAATATTGGGTTTTGGGTGGCTCTTTTCAAGATATTTTTATTTTGTTTCTTTTTAAATAAAGAAAATGAAACAAAAGGAACAAAATACAAGATAAAATTTTCAGTATATCCGGAAAAATGACAGTAATTTAATATATCATGAAAAAACCCGGGAATTTTAAAAAAATCGGAAATTTTTAAGAAATTTCAAAAATTTGTAAATGAATCTTAAATATTTCAATTTTGTATTTTTCAGTAACTTAAAAAGTTGAATTTGAAATGGTAAAAATGCGAGCTAAAAATTTTATATTTAGAAAGAAAATCAAAAGTAATATTAAATTTTCATTAATTCCAAGTAAATCTAATTAAAATAAAGTCCAAACGCCAATTAAATTAATCTTAAATTAATTCAAACTTTTAAATTTTAATTAATTTAACTTTCAATAATAAAAAATTAATTCGTTTGCATTTCATTTTATTTTACGTGCAATAATTACAACTTTTTCTAATTTTGTAACTTTATCATTAATTAATAATTATATAAATTTGTCATTTGGTAAAATAATATAGATTATAGAAAATTCGGAAGTTTGATATTCTTATCTCTCATTTTATCATCAATTTTTTCCTTCTTTCAAACTTTTTTCCCTTATAGATTTTTTAATTTCCTATTTTTACGCAAATTATTTCTGTTTATTTTATACAATTCTGTTGTTTAAACCTTTAGAAAAATTTATTTATTTTTATACTTTGGTAAAAAATTTAATTTCTTTCAATTTTATGATTTTCTTTCGATTTATTAATAAAGTCAATTTATTTATATCACTTTTCTTTTTTCTTTGCAAATTTATTTACTCTTTCATAAAATTCCTAGATATTATAATTCAAAAAAAGAAAAATACTGTTACAGTTATATTAAAAATATATTTCATGTTTTAAACAAAATTTTTTTTAGAATTGCTTCCAATTTATGTATTTTTAAATTTTCACCATTATGGGACTTTATGTTTCTTCATCATTTCTTAGATTTTTTTGAAGGTTTTCATATTTTCATTGTTTTTTAACTTTAAACTTGTTTTTGAATTTTAAACGGTCTCACTTTTTTTTTAACTATTCAGTTTCTTTTATCTTTTCTGTAATTCTTTTATTCTGTAGTTGATTTTTATTTCGGATATTTTTAAAATTTAAACTACTTTGTTTTTGTTCTGTTTGTGTACTTTTTCTGAACTAATATTAAATTTTCATTCAAACCACCTAATATTTAACTACTCTCTTAATCTGAATTAATTAAAAACAACTAATTTTATTAATTTAATATGACTAAAATTATTAATAAAAAATAATTATTATTAAAAAAAAGTTAGAATTTGACTAATTGATTCAATAAACAGAATTTTACTAAAATATTAATAATTTTGACATAACCTAAAAATTAATGTAACTAGTAATTAGTTTTTTTTTCTAAATTGTTTACTTAATTTGCCAATTACTAACTGACTTTTTGCTTCCCAGGTAAAAAAAATGAATACAATTTTTATAAACATGTTTTATTGTAATTTGAGTATATACACTTTGTATATAAACATTATATAATATATACAATATAAGTTATATACAATGTATATTGATTTTGTATAAAAATTACATAAAGTTAAAAAAAATTTTTAATTATATATAATTGTATACAAATTTTATAAAGTTAAAAAAAAATTTTAATTATATATAATTGTATAAAAATTATATAAAGTTAAAAAAAATTTTTTTTTAATTATATATAATTTATATTATATATGTAAATTATATGTAAATTATATAATGTTTATATACAAAGTGTATATACTCAAATTACAATAAAACATGTTTATAAAAATTGCATTCACTTTTTTTACCTGGAATTCAAATTAGTTATTTTTAACTAATTCAGATTTAGAGAGCACTATTATTATTAATTATTTAACAAATTCTCGGCTCCGTGTTAAAAAGTAAAATAAAAATAATCTAAAAATTCGACATCCTCAAATTTTAAATCGTCAGATTAAAACTGATCGCGAACAACAGGAATTTGACGAACAAGGAAATAATTTCAAGGACGGAGATCCTTATTTATTAGAGATATGACGCCTCGGATTCTAGGCATATTTTAGGGGTCGTGTTGTGCTTTCGAATGAAGTGATGACAGAATTTTTAGCGTGCACAAAAAATTATTCGACGTATCAGAAACGTGATTGGAAAAAGAACAATGAGATTGGATATCTTAGAGAATTATTGTGCAGTCGATAAATCTCGACGCAGCGTCTTGAATTCAAATTCTGCGTTGAATTTAATAGTTTTGAAATGCCCAGACGAATTGCAAGTAAAATTTTCTTTGACCTTAAACTGAAGGACTCGACGCAAGAAGCAGCGAATTTTTATTTTATTTTTAAATTGTATACGATGCAAATTATACTCGTGGATTTTATGACTTTCAAAGTAATGCTTTTCCTCTTTTCATTCGCGCAAAAATCTCACCGAGAGAAAGATAAAAAAGTAAATAAACATTTTTTTTTTTTTTTTAATATCAAAAACAAATATTTAAGATTTTAATAGAGAAATAAATATGAATATAGAAATAATAGAGAGATAAATGTGGAAATATTAAAGATAATACATCAAGGAAAAAATTAAGGATGTAGTAATTATAAAAATTAAAAAATTCCAAGTTGAAAAGAAATAAGAAAATAATTATCTCTAATTCTGTATTTACTTTTTCTAAAAAACAAGAATAATTGTTTACTCATCGGGGTAAATTTTGAAAAATGAGCGATTTTAGATACGATCCCCTCGTTTAGAGAAAATTGCCTCGAGTGCATAATTTCATAAATCGATTCAGGCATTAAATCACCAATTTGCTTGTTTTTAAAATTTTTTTTTTGTACTTTTTCAGAACCACCATTAACTTCTGGTTCGAGACGATGCCCAGAAATGAATGGTCGTTACAGAAGTTCGACAAACTGTTCAGAATTCTACGTTTGCTTGGATGGAAGCCCAATCAAGTTTAATTGTCCCGCCGAATTGGTCTACAATGACGTAAGAATAAATTTTTAACCCCTTCCTTAATTTCATAAATTTAAGCCTCTTGCGTCATAAAGTCTATTCACCTCAGGACCTCGACAAAAGCAACGTTATTCGTTTTTTTATTGTCGCATTATCAAACTAATTTCGCAAATTTGCACTTTGTATTTCTGAAGTATTACCGATTCTTTTATAGAATTTTTTTCCAATTTATTTTATTTTTAAGCTGGATGTTTCTAACAAATTTTGCTTTTTCTATTTTTAATTTTACGAAATTTGGGTTTATATTTAAAATCTAACTTTATAGTTAAATTTAAAATTTGCACATTCTTATAATTTTATTTGAAAAATGGCTACATAATTAATCAATTGAAAAGAGTAGTTTAAAAAATTAAACAATAAATATTAAATTTAAGCAAAATATTTGAATAATTCTGGGGATAACTGTTGCAAATAATTGCAAAATGAACAACTAGATTAAAAATAGAAAAAAATAATTAAAATTGAAAAAAATAATTAAAAAAATTATTAGGTAAATTAAAAATTTTAAAAATAAATTGGAAATTTAAGAATTAAATTAAAATTTGAAAAAATAATTGATAATTGAAAAGAAAATTATAAAATGACGAAAATAATTTACAATTGAAAAGAAAATTCAAAAAATATCTAGATGAATACACAACCGAACAAAATAATTTTTTAAAATCAAAGAATAATTATAATATTATAATTATTCTAATATAAATATTATAATATTAAAATAGAAATAATTGTAGGAAACAATTGAAAATTTCTGAAAATAATTAATAATTGAAGGACATAGTTAAAAAATGACGAGAATACTGAATAATTGAAAAATTGAAGAAAGTGTGTAAAAAGTGACGAAAATAATGTCAATTGATTAAAAAATTCAAAAAATGACTAGATTAATACACAACTGAAAAAAAATTGAAAAAATTAAACAAGAAAAATTAAATTTAAGGAAAACATTTGCAAATTGTAAAATTAAGAAAATTATAGAAATAATTATTGGAAATAAGTGCACAGTCAGAATGAAAATAGAAAAAAATAATTGAAATTGACGAACGTACTAAAAAATCGAGAAAATAAATTGAATATTTAAGAAATAAATTGAAAATTTAAGAATTAAATTAAAAAATAATTGATAATTAAAAAAAAAAAATTTAATTTATGAAAAGAATCGACAATTGAAAACAAAATTAAAACAATGGCTTGATTAATATAAAACAAACAAAATAATTTAACAAATCAAATAATAATTATAAAATTATAAGAGAATAATTCAAAATTGAAATAATTGTAGGAGATAATTCAAAATTGCAAAAAATAATTAATAATAATTTAAGGGAATAGTCGAAAAATGACGAGAATAATTGAAAAACTGAAGAAAATGTGTAAAAAATGACGAAAATAATTGGCAATTGATTACAAAATTCAAATAATGACTAGATTAATAGACAAGTGAAAAAAAATTGAAAAAATTAAACAAGAAAAATTTAGTTTAAAAAAAAAAGAATTGCTGATTGAAAAATTAAGAAAATTATAGGAATAATTGTTGGAAATAATTGCATTATTAACAACTAGATTGAAAATCATAAAAAATAATTGAAAATTGATGAAATCAATTAGAAATTGAAGAATTAAATTGAAATTAAGAGAATATACTTAAAATTTGAAAAAAAGTAATTGAAGAAGCCGAGTATTAATGAATATAGAAGAAAAATAATTGAAAACTGAAGAATGGAAATAAAAATTAAAGAATGGAATTAAAAATTAGAAAGATAATTGAACAATAGTTTTAAAAATTAAAGAAACTTAAGAATAATCGAAAACAATAATAGAGAAGAGGCTATAATTTTTTAATATTAAAGAGAATAATTGAAAATTAAAGAGGGTAATTTAAATTTGAAGAAATTTGAATAATTAAATTGAAATTTTTAAACAATTTTTATGAGTTGAAAAAAATAATTGAAAAAATCCGAGAATTATTGAACATTGAGGAATTAATAGAAAATCGAAAAAAATAATTAAAAATTGAAGAAAATAGGTATTTGAGAATTGAAGAAAATAATTAAAAATTGAAGAAATAAATTGGAAATTAAAGAATTAAATGGAAATTTGTAAGAAAATAATTGATAATTAAAAGAAAAATTGTAATATGACAAAAATAATTGAATATTGAGGAAAATAATTAAATATTGAGGAAAATAATGAACTATTAAAAAAATTAATAAACAATTTAAAAAAATCGAAAAGTGATAAGAATAATCGACATTCGAACAAAAATTTTTTTTAAATTAATAAATAATCATAAAATAATAAATTGTCAATTGAAAACTGATTAAAATTACCGGGAAAATTGTCAAAAATAAGTGAAATTGAAGAAATCAATTGCAAATTGAAAAATTGTATTGAAATTTTAAAAAAATAATCGATACTTAAGGAAATGCGAGAATGATTGAATATTGAATAAAATAATTGGAAAACGAAGAATACAATTGAAAAATAAAGAAAATAATTGAGAATTGAAGAAAATAATTGAAATTATGAAACTTAATGACAATCTCAAAAAAACAACAAAGAGAAGGCGATAATTTTTTAAAATTAATGATTATAATTGAAAACTTAAAAGTAGAATTTGAATTTAAAAAAATTAATTGAGAATTGAAGAGATTAGTTCGAGAATTGAATAATTGAATTGAAATTTTAAATCAATTTTTATGAGTGTAAAAAATAATTGAAAAAATCCGAGAATTATTGAATATTGAGAAATTAATTAAAAATCGATCAAAATAATTGATCAAAATAAAGAAAATATTTGAGAATTGAAGAAATAAATTGGAAATTAAAGAATTAAATGAAAATTCAAGAAAATAGTTAATTATATACCAATGAAAAATTACAATATGACGAAAATAATTAAATCTTGAAGAAACAATAATTAACTACTAACAAAATAATTAATAATTAAAAAAAAAATTCGAGAAATGGTAAGAATAATCGAAATTTGAACAAAAAATTTTTTTAAATTAAAAAATTTAAAAAGAAAAAAATTGGAAATTAAAGAATTAAATGGAAATTCAAGAAAATAGTTGATTATATATCAATGAAAAATTACAATATGACGAAAATAATTAAATCTTGAAGAAACAATAATTAACTACTAACAAAATAATTAATAATTAAAAAAAAAATTCGAGAAATGGTAAGAATAATCGAAATTTGAACAAAACATTTTTTTAAATTAACGAAAAATCATAAATTTGAAGGAGAATAACAAATTGTTAATTGAAAACTGATGAAAATTATGGAAAAATTGTAAAAAATAAATGAAAATTAAAAAAATAAATGAAAATTGAAAAAATAAATTGAAAAGTGACGAATTATATTGCAAGAAAATAATTGATTATTGAGAAAATGTGAGAATTATTGAATATTGAATAAAATAATTGAAAAACGAAGAATGCTATTAAAAATTGAAGAAAATTATTGAGAATTTAAAAAAATAATTAAGAATTAAAGAAATAAATTCAAGATAAAAGAATTAGATTGAACTTTTAAGAAAATGCATAGTTGACAATTGAAAGATAAATTAGAAATTACAAAATGACTCAAATAATTAAAAACTAAAGAATCTTAATGATAATCGAAAAAAAATAATAAGAAGAACGATAATTTTGTAATATTAAAGAAAATAATTGAAAATTGAAAAGTTAGATTTAAATTTGAAGAAAATAAATGAGAATTAAAGAGAACAGTTCTAGAATTGAATAATTAAATTAAATTGAAATATTGAGGTAATAATTGAAAATTGATAAAAATATTTGTAAATTAAAGAAGTAAATGGAAATTTCAAGAAAATAATTGTTAATTAAAAGGAAAATTACAATATGACGAAAATAAATAAATATTGACGAAAATAATTAACTATTAAATAAAATAATTAAAAATTGAAACAAAATTTTGAAAAATGGTGATAATAATCGGCATTTGAACAAGAATTTTTTTAAAATTAATGAATAATCATAAAATTAAAAGAGAATAATAAATTGTCAATTGAAAACTGAAATAAAAAATATGGTAAAAATTGTAGAAAATAAATGAAAATTGAAGAAATGAATTGAAAATTGAAAAATTGTATTGAAATTTCAAGAAAATAATTGATAATTGAGAAAGTGTGAGAATTATTGAATATTGAATAAAATAATTGAAAAACGAAGAATGCAATTGAAAATTGAAGAAAATAATCGAGAAACAAATACTTGAAAGAAAACTTACAAAATGACTAAAATAATGAAATATTATAGAAAATAATTAACAAAAGAGGACAATAACTGACAATCGAAAAAAAAATTCTAAAACGGTCGAGAATAATCGACAACAGAACAAAATAATTAAAAAATAATTAAAGAAGATTACAAAATTTAAAGAGAATAATTATTATAAATTAAAAACAGTTGAAAATTATATATAGTGAAAATTACAGATTTATTTATTAATGAAGTTCAAATTATTTGAATTGATATTTATAAATTTAAATTATATTCCATTTTAATGCATTTTTTAAAAAGTATCTAATTTAAATAAAAAAATATCTATATGCCAAAAAATTCTCCGGTTTTTTCCAGTCAAGTGTCCACCCTCATTAAATTCTATTTATTCCTTATGAAAAATAAAAATAGTTTTATTAGTTCCCGATTTATACTACCAAACGAAATAAAAAAAAAGTAGTAAACCGAACTTAATTTCGTGTTGTTTCAAATTCAATATATATTTTTTTTAATTCTATCAAGTGACAATATTAAGTGCGTACATTTATCAAACTAGCAAATTTGATTTAATTCCATCGTCTCGTTTAGACGCGGTGCGCGAACAAAGTTTAGCATACAGACAGACAGACAGACAGACATTTGTATTTTTTTCCCTTTTTTAAATTCCTATCGTCTCGAAATTGAATTTAAATTCGATTGAATCGAGAATTTAACTAAAATAATTTTTTTTTTTTTAGGATCTTGGTGTTTGTGACTACCCTTACAAAGTGGATTGCAAGGGGGCAGCCACCCCAAGACCCCCACTTCCGGAAACTACAAAACCGACTATTCCAATTCAACCTCCAGGTGAACCAAGGCCACCTCTCAATCCATGGGAGCCGCCAACTCATCCCCAACTTCCCCCCTATCAACCACCCCCCCTAGGAACCAGGATAGAACCTGATCCCTGGCATCAGCGACAACCTGCTACACAAATAGAACTTGACGCAGAAAGTCTGGAGCAGGTAGAATTCGAGTCCCTACAAAATGATTCAGACTCGATAAATCGCGAGATTTTTATCTCAATTTGATTTATTTTATTTCATTAATTTTCATGTGAATGCAACTTTGTATATATATATATATATTAGAGTGCCCCAAAAAAAAAAATTTTTGATTTTCATAAACCTTACCCCCCCCCCCCAATTTTGTTCTTTGGCGAAAAATATGCGATACGTTTTTTTTTATTTTTTTTATTTTTTAATATTAACCCGTGCCGCAAAGCCGTTAAAAATTACCATTTAATTCCCATAGGAAAAATGCAGTTTTGCGTAAATTTGACATAAAATCGCGAAAAATTAACCTTTTTTTTTCTGTAAACGATATTTTTGTTCATAAATGTCCAAATAATAATATTTATTAAATAAATTATTTTAACTATTTTTCATGTGACTGTAAAAAAACCCCATAAACGTAAAAAAACCTGGAATTTATTAAAAAATATATTAATTATTATTTTAAATGCTTTTTCTTCGTTCATTGATGTTATTATCAAAATATATATTATTGTTTATGTTTTACCATGTTACATAATTTGTTTCAACAATTTATTGTTGTTATTTCCCTACAAAATGATAAATAAATCGAGCAATTTTTTGCAATTTTCTTAAACTTTCTAACTTTAGACGCTTAATAGAAACATAAATTTATATATATTTATGTTATATAAATATTTATTATCAAATAAAGACGCTGACAATTGTTTAAACAAATTATTGTTGTTATTTATTAACTTTTTCAGAAATGCTTAAAAAAAGTTGCAGGTTTTTCTTCATTTTGCAAATTGCTTTTCTTGAATCAACAACATTTTAATAAAATAAAATAAAAATTATTATTATAACAATTATTTAAACAAATTATCGTTGATATTTTTTAACTTTTTCAAAAATGCTTATAAAGAGTTGTAGTTTATTTTTTTAATTTTGCAAATTGATTTTCTTGAACCAACCACATGTTAATAAATTAAATAAAATTATTATAAAAATAATTATTCAAACAAATTATTGTTGTTATTTATTACTTTTTCAAAAATGCTTAAAAGAAGTTGCAGGTTTTTCTCAATTTTGCAAATTGCTTTTCTTGAATTAACCATTTTTTAATAAATAAATAAAAATTATTATTAAAACAATTATTTAAACAAATTATCGTTGATATTTTTTAACTTTTTCAAAAATGCTTATAAAGAGTTGTAGTTTATTTTTTTAATTTTGCAAATTGATTTTCTTTAACCAACCACATGTTAATAAATTAAATAAAATTATTATAAAAATAATTATTCAAACAAATTATTGTTGTTATTTATTACTTTTTCAAAAATGCTTAAAAGAAGTTGCAGGTTTTTCTCAATTTTGCAAATTGCTTTTCTTGAATTAACCATTTTTTAATAAATAAATAAAAATTATTATTATAACAATTATTTAAACAAATTATCGTTGATATTTTTTAACTTTTTCAAAAATGCTTATAAAGAGTTGTAGTTTATTTTTTTAATTTTGCAAATTGATTTTCTTGAACCAACCACATGTTAATAAATTAAATAAAATTATTATAAAAATAATTATTCAAACAAATTATTGTTGTTATTTATTACTTTTTCAGAAATGCTTAAAAAAAGTTGCAGGTTTTTCTTAATTTTGCAAATTGCTTTTCTTGAATCAACAACATTTTAATAAAATAAAATAAAAATTATTATTATAACAATTATTTAAACAAATTATCGTTGATATTTTTTAACTTTTTCAAAAATGCTTATAAAGAGTTGTAGTTTATTTTTTTAATTTTGCAAATTGATTTTCTTTAACCAACCACATGTTAATAAATTAAATAAAATTATTATAAAAATAATTATTCAAACAAATTATTGTTGTTATTTATTACTTTTTCAAAAATGCTTAAAAGAAGTTGCAGGTTTTTCTCAATTTTGCAAATTGCTTTTCTTGAATTAACCATTTTTTAATAAATAAATAAAAATTATTATTAAAACAATTATTTAAACAAATTATTGTTGTTATTTATTAACTTTTTCAAAAATGTTTTATAAAGAATTGTAGTTTTTTCTCAATTTTGCGAATTGATTTTATTAAACCAGCCACATGTTAATAAACATAATAAAATTATTATTATTATAACAATTAATTAAACAACTTATTGTTGTTATTTATTAACTTTTCTAAAAATGCATTAAAAGAGTTGTAGTTTATTCTTAATTTTGAAAATTACTTTTCTTAAGTCAACCACAATTAAAGAAATTAAAAAATTTTTAAACAAACTGTTTAACTCTTTATTTAGCATTTATTAAAAATTTTATAAATAACAACAATAATTTGTTTTAATATTTGTGAGAATAATAATTTTAATAATTTTATTAACATGTGGTTGGTTTAATAAAATCAATTTGCAAAATTGAGAAAAACCTACAACTCTTTATAAGCATTTTTGAAAAAGTTAAAAAATAACAACAATAATTTGTTTAAATAATTGTTATAATAATAATTTTTTTTTTTTTTTATTAAAATGTGGTTGATTCATAAAAAGCAATTTGAAAAATTAAGAAAAACCTGCAACTTTTTTAAAGCATTTTTAAAAAAGTTAAAAAATAATAACAATAATTTGTTTAAATAATTGTTATAATAATAATTTTTATTTATAATATTAAAATGTGGTTGATTCAAGAAAAGGAATTTGCAAAATTAAGAAAAACCTGCAACTTGTTTTTAACATTTTCGATAAAGTTATAAGTAACAAGAATAATTTGTTTAAATAATTGTTTTTATAATAATTTTTATTTTATTTTATTAAAATGATGTTGATTCAAGAAAAGCAATTTGCAAAATTAAGAAAAACCTGCAACTTTTTTTAAGCATTTTTGAAAAAGTTATAAATAACAACAATAATTTGTTTAAATAATTGTTTTTATAATAATTTTATTTAATTTATTAACATGTGGTTGATTCAAGAAAAGCAAGTTGCAAAATTAAGAAGAAACTACAACTCTTTTTAAGCATTTCTGAAAAAGTTAATTAATAACAACAATAATTTGTTTAAACAATTGTTAGCGTCTTAATTTGATAATAAATATTTATATAACATAAATATATATAAATTTATGTTTCTATTAAACGTCTAAAGTTAGAAAGTTTAAGAAAATTGCAAAAAATTGCTCGATTTATTTGTCATTTTGTAGGGAAATAACAACAATAAATTGTTTAAACAAATTATGTAACATGGTAAAACATAAACAATAATATATATTTTGATAATAACATCAATGAATGTAGAAAAAGCATTTAAAATAATAATTAATATTTTTTTTCATAAATTCCAGTTTTTTTTACGTTTATGTGGTTTTTTTACAGTCACATAAAAAATAGTTAAAATAATTTATTCAATAAATATACGACAGATTTTTATTATTTAGACAGTCATTAACAAAAATATCGTTTACAGAAAGAAAAAGATCAATTTTTCACGATTTTATGTCAAATTTACGAAAAAGTGCATTTTTCCTATGGGAATTCAATGGTAATTTTTAACGGCTTTGCGGCACGGGTTAATTTTAAAAAATAAAAAAATACGTATCTCATATTTTTCGCCAAAGAACAAAATTGGGGGGCAAGGTTTATGAAAATCGAATTTTTTTTTTTTTTTGGGCCACCCTAATGAACAAATTATTAATGGAAAGAGTCTATACTCTCTTGAATTGAATCAGTGGCAATTTCACTGATTCAAATTACGAGATTATGTTTATAATTATGATTTTTAGTAAAATAGAATAAAATTTATGATTTATTTATGCTTGAAGATGAATCCGGAAAGCAACGATTACGAAGCCATGACGATAGCAAATCCCTGGGATCAAGTTCTGAATTCAATTCCATTAGAGATTACAAAAGTTCCTTGCCAATCTGGTCTTATTCATAGGTTAAATGACTCTTGCACGAGTGTCATTGTTTGTAGAAAAGAGAGACCAGAACTTGTTCAATGTCCAACAGGAGAAACCTACGATAGGCCTTCTGACTCCTGTAAACCCTTCACAATTGCTAAATGGTGAGTTTTGGTTTTAAAAATTGTATAATGATGAATTCGACACTTCCTGACAGATAAAATACTTATTCAATTGTCAAAAATATATAATTCTAATTCGGAGCACAGTTCAATATGAAGCTTTTTAAAAAATTCAGCCGCCATTTTGAATTTTGAAAATCTTAGTCGAAATTCGTTTTCAGCTACTCCAAAAATCCCCGAGTAACAATTTTCAAGCGAATTGGATGAATTTTTAAAAAATCATTCGACATTTTGAATTTTGAAAATCTTAGTCCAAATTCGTTTTCAGCAACCCCAAAAATCCCAGAGTAAGAATTTTCAAGCGAATCAAGATTATTATAAACATTGTAAATGTTTGATATCATAATAATTTAAAATTGCCTTTAATATAATTCAAATTCAAGTTTAAGTACAATAAATAATTTAATCATGATATTAATTCTTGCTTTTTTGTCTTTGGAAATAAAAATGATTTACTTTTTCCTGTTATTATGAATAATTTAATGTATGGAATTTAGTTTATAAACGAATAACATAAAAATTAGAACTGAAACTTTTAAATTTAAAATTTAATTTAATTTTAATTTAAATTAATTTAAAATTTTAATTTGTAAATCTTTCAATTAAAAATATCAACAATTTAGATAAATCTTAATATTATTATTCTATGTAATTATAAGTATTTTAAATGCTTGATATTTAAAATATAATTTTTATAATTAATTAAAATTTACAATTAAACTTATATTTGTTTATCATTTATACAGAATTACTAAAGATTATATTTTCAATAACAAATATTTAAAATACTTATAATAATTTAGAATTAATTAAACTAAGATTTGTCTAGAATGTTGATATCTTTAATTAAAAGATTAAAAAATTAGTTAATCTTTTTAAAAATCCTAAATCTAAATATTAAAGATCTAATTTTCATGTTATTTGTTTATAAACTAGAAATATCATTAATTACATTATTGATGAGAATTACAAAAATGTTATTGCTTTTACACCTAAAAATAAAAAAGCATAAAATAATATTTTAGTTTAATTGGTATTTTAATATTTATTGTACGTAAACTTGAATTTTCGTTATTTTAGTGAGTTATCATTATATTATTTTAAATATTGAATAGGAATTATATTACACGGGTCACGAACTAGCTTCATATTGAACTGAGCTTCGAATTAGAATTATATATATTTGACAATTGAATAAGCATTTTATCAACGCCAGGCGTTGAATTTATTTATTTATTCGACGACTAATGAGAATTATTCTGATTTCAGCTAATCGAGGGGACCTTAGTTAATATGACTTGTATTACGAGCTTAAATAAATCAATTTTTATACTTAAGAAATATTATTCTCCTTCCTTATTACCCTGGTTTTTATTCCCATATTATTTACCTCAACTTATTTTATTTTATTATTTATTTTTCTTTTAATAATTTACTGATTTTATTTACTTGTTTATGTATTTTACATATTTATTTTACTCACTTATTTCTGATTATTTAATTAATTTGTTTATTCATAAGTAGGATGAATTAATCAATCACTCCAAGTCAATAAAAAACCACTTTTTTTAACGTTTCGACAGTTTATACTGTCCTCTTCAGAAACTAGAAATTTATTAACAATTTGTACATTAAATTTATAACAAAAACTTTTTGAAATTTACAAAACAATTTATACAAATAAACAATAAAAATATATTTACCGAAAAAATTTACCAAGTGATAAATTCAAATTATCAATAATTTATTTATTCTTAACATAATTAATTAATTTCCATTAATTATTTAATAATATAAGGATTTCATAATATTTTCGTATTTCAAGGAAATAATTAACATTTGCTGATCAATTAATTAATTTTTTGTGTCTGGAATTATTCCGTTTAATTAAAGAACATGTTTTTATACATTTTTTAAATTGATAATTATTTGAATCGAATTAATGAAAAGTCGATAATTTACTTATTGAGAAAAAATTCGATTAATGTTTTAACATCATAAAACTTTAGTTGAAAGTTTAATTTAAAAACTACTAATTAAGTAGTGAAACTTTAGTAAAAATTAATAATACTAATTACTAATAATAATTAGATTAATTATAGATAATAAAAATAATTAATAATTTCTTCTAGTCGTGATTTTTCATTAATAATTAGAATCTAAATCAATTAAAATTTGAATAGATTGAAAATTAGACAAATTAGTTCGAAATAATTGAAATCTAGATTAATCGAATTCTAAATAACTGCATTTTTGAATTGATTACATTTTAAATAAATTAAGATTTTTATAAATGAAACAATCTGTGTTAATTTTGAATTTTCAATTGGAATGAAATAAAATCTGTTTATTTTAATTTTTTTTTTAATGAAGGCATAAATGATAATCTTTAAATCTGAATTGGTGAACAATCGGCCACTAATTCAAATTAGTGAATTTATATTTTAAGAATATTTTAAGAAATTTTTACTAATTTTTAGTTAAACTTCACTAATTAAATTAGTAGATTTTAATTTTCGGAAGTTTGAGGAAAAAGTGACTAAAACTTATTATTAGAAATTTTCGCTAATTTGAATTAGTTACAGATTTTCCACTAATAATTTTTTTCACTAATTTAAGAGAGCCTATTAAAGTTTTGATTTGTTAAATTCCAATCAGTTTAAATTCGGATTAGATAAAGTCCTGGAATTAATTATCGAATTAGTTCTATAGATAAATTTTATAATTCTGTATAATAATTAATTCTATATAATTGTTTTTATAATTCTATAATTAATTTCATAATTCTCTAATTAATTTTACAACTCTATAATTAATTCCATAATTCTATAAATAATTAATTAATTAATCCCTATTGGTTCTCTTGGAAAAATTTTAATTTTTCCCGAAACTAAATAGAAAAATTACATTGATTACCTAAAATAAAGTTTACAAGTTATAATAGAATTTTAAAGAAACTAATGTAAGTTTAAAAGAAAATCAGAAAAAAAAATTTTAATTAAAATTGGAAAAAGGTAAGTTAAATGAAAAGATAATTTAAAATTAAAATTGGAGAAAGGTAAGTAAAATAAAAAAAATTTCAAAATTAAATTGGAAAAAATTTGAGAATAAATTTCAGAGAAAAATTAGAAGAAAATTGACGGGGATTCGAAATAAAATTAAAGGAATATTCTAAAGAGAACATTGAAATAATCTAAAAGAAAACTTCGAAGAAATTGAAAGTAACTATAATTTAAAACTTAAATTTGTTGAGCGATGGTAAAAATGCGAATTTCTTTATCACAAAATTGTAGATAATACAGAATTCGCAATTATTTAATACTGAGTTGAGTCTTTGTCCGATAGAGAGCATCACCGTCCAAGATGATTTTAATGATTTTTTTACCATTTGCTAAAATCGCTAAAAAACCAACAGTAGGTAATTTTTAATATCAAAAATTTTATATAGTTTCCAATATTTGTAAAAATTTTATTTAAATCCGTTTCAGCACTACTTGTATACTTTTTAAATAAATAATTATTAAAATTATAATTTTATTCCTATAATTTTAATAATAATAAATTACCTACTATATAAAATTTTAAAATAATTATTCTAATAGATTATAATCTTAACTAATCACTGACACATGAAACAAGTTACATAAAATAATCTCATTTAAATTCTCTAATTTATTTATTATTTTCAAAAAATTGGTAAATAAAATTAAATAATCTTTTCAAAAAATTAAAAAATCTTGCTTCAGTTTCACTTTCTGATTTAGTATTTTATTTTTTAAAATTCTTTACTAAAAAAATAATTAAAAATCCGAAGAGGATGGCTTTTTATTCTAATTTAATGATAATAAAAAAAAAAAAAAATCGAAAAATTGTGTTCAAGTTACAAATCTAGTTTAGTAGGCGTAACATGGAAAGTACCATTCTTAACCGAGCTAAAGTATTATCTGAACAATTGACAACTTTCATAAAAAAAAAAGTAGATACACCGGATCTTCCGGTTTTAGAATCCAATTTTACTGCTGAGATTTCTTCATTTCACACCAGTGATAAATAATTTATGTGTTTGGTGATCGCAGACAAGGTCATTTAAAATTTATAATGATTTTGTGCTATAATCTTTATAGTCTCAATAACAGATAAGAGTCTTTCTCCTCTGATCGAACTACATTATATTTAATCGTGATTTACGTACAAAAACTGCAGGAATTGGGTGTGGTCACTTCAAGAAAGCCGGGAAAGTGATATTGCTTTACTACACTATTCTTGGACTCAGAGGTGGAAAGTTCTTTAAACTAACAACAATTTTCAATTTTTAATCTCAATTATTCAAAACTTAATGCTTTGAAAAATTTTAAAATAAACATTTATCCATTTTAGTTAGTTATTTGTTCATTAATTTACTTGTATCATAATAAAAAATATCTGTTTTTTAAACGGAAAAATTTTGATTTTTTTCTTAGATTTATGAAAGGATTTATTTTATTTTTAAATTTGGATTTTATTTTACAATTTTAATTTATTTTACATTTTTTTGTTTATTTACAAATCATGAAAAAACAATTTAAAATGAAAAATTGACTTTGATTTAACACTAACGTTTGTTTAAATAAGCAAAAGACTCTTTCCACTTCTGTTGGTTGAAAAGAAAGCGAATTAATAGCAATTGAAAGTTTTCAAATGGGTCATAAAAAAAAGAAACTGATACGGTATTAATTTAATTAATAATGACAATAATAATCTGAAATTCCATCGAAGGAAATTTTTACTTTTAAAACCGTTTTACTTTCATTGGACAGACGTTATCCGGTGACTTTCATTTGTCAAGAAATTCCAATTGAGTCTTCTGAGAATAAAACTGTTTAAACAAAGAAAAAAATTCTTTAGCAAATAATAAAATTTAAAAACCTTTGTTTTTTAAAAAGAAAGAATATTTCTAAAGAAATAGAAATTGTTTTTGGGTAAAGAAATAACAACAATTTAATAAATTGGCGAAAATAAATTTAAAAATCATAGAAATGTTTTAGAATTAAAGAGAATAATTTAAATTTGAGGAAAAACTTGAAACTCTTAGAAAAAAATTGAACAACATTAGAAGAATGAAAAATTGGAGAAAATAATTCAAAATTGAGATAAATAATTAGGAATTTAGGAAATTATAATTAAGAATTAGTGAAAATGTTTAAAAACTGAAGAATATAACGAACAAATAATATAAATAATTTAAAATTGAAGAGAATAATTAAAATTTGAGAAAAGAATTTAAAATTAATAAATTAATTGAAAAAATTACATAATATTTTAAAAAAAGGAAAGACAAGGAAAATATCAGAAAAAACTTGTAACTTTTAGAAGTTTATTTAAAAAAAAAAAAAATAATAATAATTAAAAATGAGAGAAAATGAATGTAAAAAATAAACTTAATTTAAAATTGAAGACAACAATTGTTAATTTAAGAGAAATAATTGTTTGAAATAAAAAATATACATAAAAAACAAAAAATAAATAAATAAAATAATGAATAAAATAATGGAAATTTTAGACAAATAATGAAAAACTTTTTAAAAATTATCATAACGACTGTAAATAATTGAAAAACAGAGAAAATAATAAAAAATAATATAAATAATTAAGAATTGAATTAAATAACTGACATATAAGATAAATAGTTTAAAATTTTCGAAATTATGAGAAAAATAGAAAACAATTAAAAACTGAAGAAAAATATTTAAAAATCTTAGAAAATAATTTTAAAAAGTAAGAATAATTAAAGATTGGGGAATATAATTGAAAAGTGATTTTAAATTTTGAAACTTCAAGAAAATCATTGAAATGTGATAAAAACAATTGTAAGTTGAACAAAATGAATTAAATTTGAAATAAATAATTAAAAAAATTGCAGAATTTTTTTTAAATAAAAAGAAAATTAAAAAAAATACCTAAAAATCTTAGAAATTAAATGAAAAAAGTAGAACTAATTTAGCTTGAAGAGAACAATTGTTAATTTAAGAGAAATATTTGCAAGAAATATAGAATATTCATAAAATACAAGAAAGCCATGGATATAATGGAAAATTGAAAAAAGAAGGGAAATTTAAGATAAATAAACCTTTTTGGAAATTATGAAAAAGAACGTAATTGAAAATTGAAGAAAATAATAAAAAATATATATAAATAATTGAAAATTAAATTAAATAATTGAATTATCAGATAAATAGTATAGAATTTTGTAAATTATGAAAAAAATTGAAAATAATTAGATAATTGAAGAAAAATATTTAAAAATTTTAGAAAATAAAGTTAAAATAAGAATAATTAAAGATTGCGGAATATAATTTAAAAAGGAAAAAAATTATTGAAATTGAGATAAATAGTAAAAAAAATAGTAAAATTAATTCAGAAATAGTAAACAATTAAAAATTGAAGAAAATAATTAACAAATAATGTAAAAGATCAAAATTGAAGAAAATAATTACAATTTGAGAAAATAATTGAAAAAATTATTTTCAGAAAAATACTTGGAACTTTTAGTAGTTCATTGAAAAAAAGAAAAGAAAATAATTAAAAATTAGAGACAATAATTTAAAAAAGATAAACATAACTTAAAATTGAAGGAAAAAGCTTTCAATTTTATAGATATAATTGCAAAAAATACAGAATATACATAAAATACAAGAAAATCATAGATATAATTGAAAATTAAAAAAAATAATGGGAATTTATGACAAATAATAATCAAAAACTTTTTGGAAATTATGAAAAAAAAAACGTAAGTAATTGAAAATTGAAGAAAATAATAAAAATATTTATAAATTAATTGAAAATTGAATTAAGTAATAGAAATATTAGATAAATATTTTAAAATTTTGGAAATTATAAAATAAAACTGAAAATAATTAAAAATTGAAGAAAATAATGGGAAATTTGAGAATAATATTTAAAAATTTTAGAAAATATTTTTAAAAAATAATAATAATTAAAAATTGGGGAAAATGGTTGAAAAATTATTTTGAAATTGGAGACTTGAAGAAAATCGTTGAAATATGATAAAAACAATAAGTTGAAAAACATAATTTAAGAATTTGCAGATTTGTTTTTAAATAAAAAAAAAATAATAATTGGAATTAGAGAAAAATGCTTTAAAATCTGAGAAATTAATTGAAAAAATTGAGAATAATTCTAAATTTGAAGAAAATAATTAAAGAAAGATAAAAATAATTAAAATTTAAGATAATTAATAACATTTTTTGGAAATTATGAAAACAAATGAAAATAATTAAAAATTGAAGAAAATAATTGAAATTTGAGAAAAATAATTAAAAATTTTAAAAACAAATTTTACAAAATGAGAAAAATAAATAAAAACTGAGGAAAGTAATTGAAAAATGATAAAAATATTTTTAAATTTTATAAAATAAATGATAATTGAAATATATGATGAAAATAATTAAAATTTCAGATAAATAATTAAAATTTTTGAAAACTATGCTAAAAGAATGAAAATAACTAGATTTTAGAGAAAATAATAGAAAAATTATAGAATTTATTTTTAAGCATTGAAAATAATTGAAAATAGAAGACAGTAATCTAAATTTGAGACGATAACTGAAAATTTAGAAAATTAATTAATAAATAATTAATTTAATTAAAAGATGGGTAACTAATTATAAAATGATTAAAACAAATGAATATTAAACACATAAATTGAAAATTGAGATATATACTTGAAAGTTCTGGATATCAAAAAATTAATTTATAATTAATAAATAATATAAAAATATATTTGTGATAAATAATATAAAATTTAGCAATTAATAATGAAAATGATTTAATGTGAAAGAAAAATTATTAGAATTGAAAAAGTGATTGAAAAATTAGAGAAAATATTGGAAATTTGCGTAAGGTAGATTTAAGATTTAGGGAAAAAAGTGAGAAATAGTGAGAAAAAAATTAAAAAATGATTGAAGACTGATAAAAATAGTTGAAAATTGTGGTTTAATTAATGAAAACCACAAGAGAAAAAAATTATTAAAAATTGAAGAAATTTTTAAATCACTTTAAATTTAGTATGTTTGAAGCGTGGATTAATTAATTAATTAATTAATTTTGAATAACATTTCATTTCTAAAATTAAATTTAAAAAACTTAAAATTTTAAAAATAATTTAATTTTAGCCCAATTAGTTTCGAAAATTTTATTTCAAAAATAAACAATTTTAATCAACCCTAATACAAAAGGTACATAAAATTAATATTTCTTTAATTATATAAATTAAAAACAAATTTCTTTTTTAATACATTGATTTATAAATAATAATTAATCTTATTTCTAAAAATTTACCAAAAATTAATATTCAATGAAAATTTAAATTTACTATTGAAAAACTGAAATTGCTATAAATTTAAAATCTGAGAACATTTTGAAAAAGGGGCATTTCATTTAAAACCGACCGCCCTGCTTTTATTTTGAAAAATAAGGAAAAGTATTTAATTGTGATTGGAGGACTTTTGATTTTATTTTTATATTTTAATAGATTTATTGTAAATGAAAAACTATAAATATTAATAAGAATTAATATTGAGATATTTTTTACAATTTTTTTTTATTAGGTATACGTTTAATATTAATAATTTATAAAGTAAATTATTTATAATTATATAATTTTTATAGATGAAAAAATATTAGAATTTAAAAGGTTAGTTAACATAATTTGAATAATGAATAATCTATATCTATATTTAAAGCTATTTTCAAATATTTTAAATATCGTCAATCTCAACGTAAACTTCAAGTTTTCATTTTTCTTAACGAAACCAAATCCAATTTTTAAAATTTCTTATACCAAACAAAAGATCATTAAATTTACTACAAAATTTAAAAACAAAAGCAGTGCATTCGGTTTTTATTAAATGCCCCAAAGGTGAAAAATAATATAAACAATTAAAACAAAAAAGCATCTAGTGACAAAGTTCAGATGTGGACAAAAAAAAGAAATGAAATTTGTAAATTATTATATATAAATATTTCCTTCCTCTATTGTTTATTGTTTTTCTAATTGTTTCAATGAACAAAAAAGACGTCTGCTCAGAGAAATCTAATATCGTGAAAATGATTGCTTTGAAATGTATGTCTTGTCTTGTCTTTTTTCCACATCGCGTTATACAATAACGTTTTTAGAATGGAGAATTGAAATAGACAATTTGTCCTGTTTTGTTCACTTACTCCTGAATTCAGACATCATACATGAGTGGCATATTCATAGAAAAGGCATTGTTCAATGACAGAATTCTCGTGGGTTCCTGTCTGACTCTTGTGTGTCGTGTGGGACGTCTAACTGCATTTTTACTACGTGACGCACTTCACACGCACTGACAATGTACATACGCCACAGGTAAATATGCAAGAACATGCCCTAACGAATAACTCTTCCACGAATATCAGGGAACAATGACAGGGATAAAAAAAGACCAGAACCAACAATTCTTAACATCGCCCACGATCTAACGACATTTCGGTTTCTTTTTAAAGCCGTTTGAACTTTTTCTTTTAATGCTCTGTTTACTTTCTTTATTGATCCAATAATTTTATTTCACCCAAAAATAACCAATTCGAATTTTAACTGATTCAAAATTCAATCGATTCACACGTTTCAATTTACTGGAATTCAAATATATGTAATTTTTACTTGAGAATAGGTAAATAAAATTTTAATGCTCTGTAACTAGTTATAATTTGTTAAAAACTGTTTAGAACTAGTTTTAAACTGTTTAGAACAAGTTTCAAACAGTTTAGAACAAGTTTCAAACTGTTTAGAACAAGTTTCAAACTGTTTAGAACAAGTTTCAAACAGTTTAGAACAAGTTTCAAACAGTTTAGAACAAGTTTCAAACAGTTTAGAACAAGTTTCAAACAGTTTAGAACAAGTTTCAAACTGTTTAGAACAAGTTTCAAACTGCTTAGAACAAGTTTCAAACTGCTTAGAACAAGTTTCAAACTGTTTAGAACAAGTTTCAAACTGTTTAGAACAAGTTAACAACTGTTTAGAACAAGTTTTATGTAAAAAACATATTTACATAAATAAATAAATATTTAAATTATAAAACAAAATATATAACACTTATTTAGAAATAATAAAACTGGTTTAAAACTCTTTCGGACTGGTACAAAATTGTTTAGAACTGGTTTCGATCTACTTAGAACTACTAAAACTGTTTAGACTTTTATAAGATTGAAACCGTTTAAGAACTAGTTTCGAACTACTCAGAACAACTGAAAACTATTAAAAACTAGTTTAAAACTATTTAGAACTGGTTTAGAAATGTTTATACGTCTTACAAATAAACATTTAGAAATAATAAAACTTGTTTAAAACTCTTTAGGACTGATACAAAACTGGTTAGAACTGGTTTTGATCCATTTAGAACTACTAAAATAATTTAGACCTTAATACGGTTTGGAACTGGTCTAAAACTATTTAGAACTCGCTGTAAAATGGACTCTTTTAAATAATTGAAAACTCGCTAGAATCACTTGAAAAAATAGTCGGAAGCATATAAAAACTTTTGGGAACTGGGAACTTTTGGGAAAGCAGTTTAAAAATATTTATAACTACTTTAAACTATTTAGAACTTAATATTGCTTAGAACTGATTTAGAACTACTTACAACTACTAAAAACAATTCAGAACTGATTCAGAACTTTTTAGAATGATATAAAAAAATTTTTAACTTTTTTGAGAAATATTAAGATTTGATTGAAATTAAGTGGGACTGGTACAAAATTTATTATAACTAGTTAAAATTAGTTATAATTTGTTTAAAACTATTTATAACTGGTTTGAAATTATTTAGAATGACTTAAAAATATTTAAAATTTGCTTAGAAACCTTGACGTTGTAAAAAAACTATTTAAAACTGGTTTCAAACCATTTAGAACCAGTAAAACAGTTTAGACTTTAATACGGTTTGGAACCGGTTGAAAAACAATTTAGAACTAGTTTTAAATTGTTTATTACTAATCATAAATTTTCTAAAACTATTTAAAAATGGTTTAAAATATCTTTAAACTCTTTAAAACTAGTTTAAACTGGTTTCAAATTATTTAAAAGTACTATAAACTGTTTAGAACCTAAAACTGTTTAAAAATAACTAAGAATTTCTAAAAAATATTCAGAACAGGTTTTAAACTATTTAGAACTGGTTTAAAACTATTTTGAACTGATTTAAAACTATTTTTAACTGATTTCGAACTACTTAGAACTACTGAAACTATTAAGATCTTTATACAGTTAAAAACCGGTTTAAAAATGGTTCGAAATAACTTAGAAACTGTTAAAACCATTCAAAACTAGTTTAAAACTATTTAGAATTGGTTTTAAACTGTTTAGAAATGGTTTCAAACTATTAAGAACTACTAAAACTGTTTAGATCTTAATACGATTTGTAACCGGTTGAGAACTATTAAGAACTCGTTTTAAAATATTTTTTATTAGTCAAAAACTCTCTAGAATTTTTTGAAAACTGTTTAAAACATCTTCAAACCCTTTGAAACAAGTTCAAACCGGTTTTAAATTACTTAGAAGTGCTATAAACTGTTTAGAACCTAAAATTATTTAAAACTGATTTAGAACTACTAACAACTTCTGAAGTTTATTCAGAACTGGTTTAAAACTAATTAGAACTAGTTTAAAACTATTTTGAACTGATTTCAAACTACTTAGAACTACTAAAACTGTTTACATTTTTCAACTGGTTTTTTTTATTTAAAACTGGTTTAAAACAACTTAGAACGAGTTAAAACTATTCAAAACTAGTTTTAAACTATTTATAATTGATTTCAAATTGTTTTGAACTTGTTTAAAACTATTTAAAACCGCTAAAACTGTTTAGACCTTTCTACGGTTGGGAACCGTTTTAAAACTGATTTAAAACAACTTAGAACAAGTTTAAACTATTCAAAACCAGTTTAAAACTATTTACAGTTGGTTTAAACCGATTTAGACATCAATACGGTTTAGAACCGGTTGTAAACTATTAAGAACTCGTTTGGAACTGTTTACCAGTAGTCAAAAACTTTCCAGAACTATTTAAAAATAGTTTAAAACATCTTCAAACTCTTTAAAACTAGTTCAAACCGGTGTAAAATTATTAAAAATTGCTATAAACTCTTCAGAACCTAAAATTGTTTAAAACTGATTTAGAACAAACAAGAACTTCTAAAACTTATTCAGAACTAGTTTTAAACAAGTTAGAACTGGTTCAAAACTGTTTTAAACTGATTTCGAA
This sequence comes from Ganaspis brasiliensis, assembly GCA_037103525.1. Lineage (NCBI taxonomy): Eukaryota > Metazoa > Arthropoda > Insecta > Hymenoptera > Figitidae > Ganaspis > Ganaspis brasiliensis. The sequence continues at coordinate 1,310,367 of JAZKLR010000330.1, read as the reverse complement.
GTATATAGTACAATTAAAATTTTTTAGACCCTTTTACAATTGCAAACCGGTTTGAAACTGGTTTGTAACTACTTAGAACAACTTAAAACTAATCAAAACTAGTTTAAAACAACTTAGAACTGGTACGAAACTGTTTTGCACGACCTAAAAATATTTAAAAACATGTCTACAAAATTTTTGAACTTGTTTGAAACTCTTTAGGACCTTTTTGGGGTTAGGAGGACCATAGTTCCGTCATTTTTTGGACCTTCTGAGTCGTGGGTAATACTTCAAAAATAAAAATGGATTTTGTTTGACTAGTTTTCAGAAAACGATAAAAAACGATTAGGAATTAGTTTAAAATTGTTCAGAACTGTTTCAAGATTGTTTAGGACTAATTAGAACTGGTCCAAACCTGTTTAAAACTTGTCGTAACTAGCATAAAACTGTTTATTACTAGTCAGAAACTTTCCAGAACTGTTTAAAAATGGTTTAAACGATCTTAAAACACTTTAAAACTAGTTCAAACCGGTTTAAAATTATTTAAAAGTACAATAAACTCTACAAATACTAAAATTGTTTAAAACTGATTTAGAACTACTAAGAAATTCTAAAACTTATTTAGAACACGTTTTTTAAACTATTTAGAACTAGTTTAAAACTGATTTTGAACTACTTAGAACTACTAAAACTTTTTAGATTTTTGTACTGTTAGAAACTGGTTTAAAAATGATTTAAAACTACCTAGAACATTAAAAAACTTTTTGAAATTAGTTTTAAACTATTTAAAACTAGTTTGAAACTGTTTTCAACTAGTTTAAAACTGTTTCGAACTGATTTCGAAATATATAGAACGGCTAAAATTGTTAACATCCTCGTACAATTACAAATCGGTATTAAAACTGGTTTATAAATACTTAGAACAACTTAAAACTGTTCAAAACTAGTTTAAGGATATTTAGAACTGGTTTGAAACTGTTTTACACGACTTAAAAAACTTTAAAATACCTGTTTAAAAATTTTAAAACTTGTTCAAAACTCTTAAGGGCTTTTTTAGGAATATGAAGACAATGGTTATGTCATTTTCTGGAGCGTATGAGTCGTAGGTAATAAATTAAAAATAAAAATGAAATTTATTTGACTGGTTTTTATAAAACAATAAAAAAAAACAATTAAAAATTAGTTCCAAACTATTAAGAACTGTTTCAAAATTGTTTTGCATTAATTAAAACGAGTCCAAATCTGTTTCAAACTGATCATAACTAGTTAAAAACTGTGAAAAACTATTTTCTACTTCTCCAAAATTATTCGAAACTATTTGTAACTGCCAAAAACTCTTCAGAACTGTTTCCAAATTGTTCAGAACTAGTTAAAATTGGTCCAAACCTGTTCAAAACTGATCATATCTAGTTCAAGTCGGTTTAAAACTGTTTTCTATTTCTTCAAAATTATTCGAAACTATTTATAACTGTCAAAAACTCTTCAGAACTGTTTCAAAATTGTACAGGACTAGTTAGAACTGGTCCAAACCTGTTCAAAACTGATCATATCTAGTTCAAATCTGTTTAAAATTACTTGCTAGTTTTTCTAAAACTATTTGGAACTCTTTATAACTGTCAAAAACTCTTCAGAACTGTTTCAAAATTGTTCAGGACTAGTTAGAACTGATCTAAACCTGTTAAAAATATTCATAACTAGTTAAAATCTGCTTAAAACTATTTCCAACTTTTCCAAAACTATTTCAAATCTATTTGTAACTACCAAAAGCTCTTCAGAACTGTTTCAAAATTGTTCAGGACTAGTTAGAACTGGTCCAAACCTGTTAAAAAATGATCATATCTAGTTCAAGTCGGTTTAAAACTGTTTTCTATTTCTCCAAAATTATTCGGAACTATTTATAACTGTCAAAAACTCTTCAGAACTGTTTCAAAACTGTTCAGGACCAGAAAGAACTGGTCCAAACCTGTTCAAAACTGTTCATATCTCGTTCAAATCTGTTTAAAATTACTTGCTAGTTTTTCTAAAACTATTTGGAACTCTTTATAACAGTCAAAAACTCTTTAGAACTGTTCAAAATTGTTATAGCTAGTTAGAACTGATCTAAACCTGTTCAAAACTAGTCATAACTATTTAAAATCTGCCTAAAATTATTTGCTTCTTTTTTAAAACTATACGGAATTATTTATGACTGTATGACACTGTTCAGAACGGTTTAAAAAATGTTAAGGACTAATTAGAACTGGTTCGAACCTGTTAAAAACTACTAATAATTAATCCAAAACTGTTTAAAACTATTTTTACTTCTCCAAAAATATTCAAAAACTATTTGTAACTGCCAAAAGCTCTTCAGAACTGTTTCAAAATTGTTTAGGACTAATTAAAACTGGTCCAAACCTGTTAAAAGTAGTCATAACTAGTTAAAATCTGTTTAAAACTATTTCCTACTTTTCCAAATAATTCGAAAATTATTTGTAACTGCGAAAAGCTCTTCAGAACGGGTTCAGAATTGTTTAGGACTAGTTGGAACTAATCTAAACCTGTTCAAAACTAGTCATAACAAGTTTAAGTCTGCTTTAAATTATTTGCTACTTCTCCAAAACTATTCAGAACTATTTAGAACTATCAAAAACTCTTCAGAAATATTTCCAACTTTTTATGACTAGTTAAAACTAGTCCAAACCTGTTTTAAACTAATCATATATAGTTTAACTCTGTTTCAAACTATTCGCGGTTTCTCCAAAACTATTCCAAACTATTTTTAACTGTCAATAACTCTTCAGAACGGTTTCAAAATTGTTTAGAACTAGGTTAAACTGGTCCAAACGTGTTTAAAAGTAATCATAATTAATTCAAAACTATTTCAAATTATTTTATATTTCTCCAAAATTATTCGGAACTATTTATAACTGTTAAAAACTCTTCAGAACGTTTTCAGAATTCTTTAGCACTAATTATAACTGATCCAAACCTGTTCAAAACAACTAATAATTATTTCAAAATTATTTAAAACTATTTGCTACTTCTTCAAAACTATTCAGAAATATTTATAATATTAAAAAACTCTTTAGAATTGTTTCAAAATTGTTTAGGACTAATTAGAACTGGTCCAAACCTGTTCCAAACTACCAATAATTATTTCAAAACTATTTAAAACTATTTGCTTCTTCTTCAAAACTATTCAGAAATATTTATAACTTAAAAAAACTCTTCAGAACTGTTTCAAAATTGTTTTGGACTAATTAAAACTGGTCCAAACCTGTTCAAAACTACTAATAATTCATTCAAATTCACTTAAAACTATTTCCTACTTTTCCAAAACTATTCATAAACTATTTGTAACTGCCATAAGCATTTCAGAACGTTTGCAAAATTGTCTAGGACTAGTTAGAACTGGTTCGAACCTGTTCAAAGCTACTAATAATTAACTCAAAACTGTTTAAAATTATTTTCTACTTTTCCAAATCTATTCGAAACTATTTATAACTGTCAAAAACTCTTCAGAACTGTTTCAAAATCGTTTAAAACTACTTAGAACTGGTCCAAATCTGTTTTAAAACTAGTCATAACCTGTTCAAAACTGTTCCGAACTATTTATAACCATACCAAAAACTCTTTAGAACAGGTTTAAAATTTTCTAGTTCTAACTTAAAACTATTTATAACTGATTTGAAGCTGTTTTAAACTCATTCAAAATCATTTAAAATTTCTTTTCGAGTTTGACAGGATGTAAACATTTTACACTAAATGATAAATGGTAAAAAAAAGCTTATAACAGAGGGTTCAAATGACAGAGTTTCGAATAATCCAGGTTCAACTGCATTCTCAATTTCACATCAGGAAATATAGAAAGAAAAAATACCCTGGAAATTGTCACACTTATCTAATGGTATTAATTGTGACTAGGTCTAGTTCATCATAAATCAAGGGAGATCGGATTTATATTAAACAATAAGAGGGCGACATTGCAGCCTACTTTTGTAATAACTAGGTCACCTTGTCGGAGGTTTTGCAACATCGGATATCTAAGAAAACTGAAGCCGATGCAGCACAGCAACAGTCGCGGAACACACGTGTCTTGGAAATCCGGTTTCAGAAAAAAGACGAGGTCCAGGGCCTCAGGGTCCCTTGTCCCCAGCTTCCAGGAATCATTCTCCATTTCTCCCAACACGTTTAACATTTTAAATGTCCATGTCTGCAAATTTTTAATACACAACAGGACCCAGCGAATCTTGTCGCCTCCCCTAAAATTCACCTAATCACCAAACTTATCTTAAAAACCCCTGGGATAATTATTTAAAAGAACTTTATAAATTAAGAATCTGCTAATAGCTCGTCTCCGCCAAAAAAAAGAGTTAAACATTTTTATCTCGAGAATTAATTCTATCCTCGCCCTGGGAATTAGGAATTTCGTTTAATTAACCGAGAGTGTTAAATTTCACAAGGTGAGATTTAATTTTTAAAATATTTCAACTATTCCAGATTGTAATTGTTGACAATGTCCGTAATGGGGTTATTTACCTTAGATTTCTTAATTTTTAAAAATATGAGAATTATGGTTCCGTATAAGGTAAAACGTGTTGTAGTTGTTAGACCCTGTACGTGAGAATAAGTTGAAAGGTTTATTTCATATGTGTCTATATATATATTTCTTGCCAACATTCTTCAGACTTTAGAAAACTAGTTTGTAGACACCAGGAAATTTTATTCAGGTTAAACAAGCATTTCAATTATGCAATTTCTCAAATAAAATAATTAATAGATATATAAAATTGTCATAACTGCTGGTGACGCTTTTCTAATTCGTTTTTCATATTACGTATGCATTACAACTACTTTTATTTGCTCTCGTTTTTTTCTTTATATTCTTAGCTGTTTTATGGTTAGATTATTTAATTATAAGAAATTGTATCACGCAAGTCTCGTTTCTGCCTTTTTGAAACGAAAAATCGAATTTGAAATTAATAACATTGCTTTTCTGATAGTTAAAATGTTTTAATTTTATTATATACTTAAAAGTCGATTTCAAAAAGCTAAAAATTGTATAAAAAATTGAATTTTCTTTTTAAAGTTATCAACCTTTGTCGTTGAATTTCTTAATAAAGTAAAGATGTTACAAAACTAGAAATTGTCACTTTATAACCAACTTTTCATTTACACGAACCCACACAATTTTTATACATTAATTTAACGATATTTTGCAGGAAGTACAAAGTTAAATTATCATGAAACGCTATTACCCACGTTTATTGAAGAAAACAGAATTCTGAAACAATAATGAATCATTTCGTCACTTTCTTTCAAAGAGATCTTTAGTTACTTAATGTATTACACAATAAAACGTTGTACAATAGAAATTTTTTCAATAACCAATTTTTTTATATCATCTGCGAATACCTCTTTCGTGGGCACTGATAATCAAGGACGTTTAATTAATCCAAAAGTCATTAACCTCTGATTCTTTTTTTTATTATTCACATCATTTATATTATTTCTTTTATTGAAATTACTTCTATTTTCCATTTTTCCCGCAATTTTAGAATTTAATCTTTCGCAAAAATTAATTATTAATTTATAACAAACAAATAAATACATTTTTTTTTTATTAAATTTCTATTCAAATAACATCTTTTTTTAAACTAAATATTCGAAATAGTGATTTTTTCGATCAAATTTTTGTTATAAGAACTAGTTCTTCATTTTTTAAACGACTCGTCATAATTTTACTATTACAAGAACAAGAATAGAACCGTTGATTTGGAAATTTTTTTCTACCCACTTTCCCTACTAAATATTAATTTATTGAGTCAATTTACGTTTCATTATAGATGATTTATATATACTAAATTTATGCATTCTTTAGTCACTTCCGGTTCAATATATCCTCTTGTGGAGAAAAGTGACGAAATATCAATACACGTTGCGTCAAAGTAAAAGCAAGAAAGTTCTTTTAAACTTATTGTTAGTTCCTATTTTCAGTTTCCAAGTAAATTAAAAATTATTTTTTATTTTTTTAAAAAACATTAATTAAAATCTGGTTTTAAACCGGTTTAAAATTATTTAAAACTATTTAAAACTGTCTAGAAATTGTTTCGATTAGAACTGGTTCAATACTGTTAAGAACTATTTATAAATACTTAAAACTGTTCAGAACTGTGAACTGATTTTAAAATATTTAGAAAGATTTTGAACTTGTTTAAAACTGTTCAGAATGAGTTATAAAAACTTTAGAATTGTTTATAGTTTTTTAAAACTATTTAAAACTTGTTAATAGTTAGTTCAAACTTGTTCAAAACTGTTTAGAAATTGATTAAAATTATTCAGCGCTATAGTCTTAACTTGTTTATAACAACTTTAAATCTGTTTTGAAACGTTCATAACTATTTAATCTTCTTAAAGCTTAATCCAATCTGCTTAGAACCACTTAAAATTAAAAATATTTCAAACTGTTTAAAACTAGTTTAAAAAAAAAGTTTTAATTAATGAATAATCATAAAATTGAAGGAGAATAATAAATTTTCAAAAAATTTATTATTATAAAATAATGAAAATTATGGAAAAAATTGTAGAAAACAAATAAAAATTAAAGAAATCAATTGGAAATTGAAAAATTGAATTGAAATTTCAAGAAAATAATTGATAATTGAAAAAAAAATTACAAAATAACAAAAATAATTCACAACTGTGAATAAAATTCAAAAAATTGGCTAGATTAATACACGACCGAAGAAAATAATTATAAAATTGTAATATAATAATTGAAAATTGAAAGAATAGTAGGAGTAATTAAAAATTGCGAAGAATAATTAATAATTGAAGGAAATAGTTGAAAAATGACGAAAATAGTTGTCAATTGAGAACAAAATTCGAAAAATGACTAGATTAATATACAACTGCAAAATAATTGCACATTTAACAACTGGATTGAAAATCGAAAAAAATCATCGAAAATTAAAAAAAAAAACAATTAAAAACTGAAGAATAAAATTAAAATATAAAGAATATATCTACCTAAAAATGAAAAAAAAAGTGATAAAAAAAGCCGAGAATTAATGAATGTAGAAGAAAACAATTGAAAACTGAAGAATTGAATTAAAAATTAAAGAAAATAATTGCACAATTGTATTTAAAATTAAAGAAACTTAATGATGATAAAAAAAATGAATAGAGGAAAGGCGATAATTTTTTTATATTAAACAAAGTAAATGAAATTTGAAAAATGGAATTAAAATTGGAAGAAAATAACTGAGAATTGAAAAGAATAGTTCTAGAATTAAATAATTGAATTGGAATTTTAGAACAATTTTTATGATTGAAAAAAAATTAAAAAATCCGAGAATTATTGAATAATGAGGAATTAATAGAAAATCGATGAAAATAGTAAAAAATTAAAGAAAATTTTTGAGAATGAAAGAAAATAATTAAAAATTGAAGAGTGAAACTGTAATTTAAAGAATATACTTAAAAATTGAAAAAAACCAAGAATGAATGAATATAGAAGAAAGTAATTGAAAAGAGAAGAAAGAAATTAAAAATTAAAGAAAATAATTGCACAAAATTGTATTTAAAACTAAAGAAACTTAATGATGATGGAAAAAAATAATAGAAAACAGCAATAATCTTTTTTATATTAAAGAAAATTAGAAATTGTAAATTGTAATTTAAATTTTAAGAAAATAACTGAGAATTGAAGAGAATAGTTTTAGAATTGAATAATTGAATTGGAATTTTATAACAATGTTTATGAGTGAAAGAAATAATTGGAAAAATACGAAAAATATTTAATATTGAGGAATAAATGTAAAATCGATAAAAATAATTGAAAACTATAAAATTTTAGAGAATTGAAAAAATGGTGAATGAATTAATGAATGGAAAGAATGAAATTGAAAGAATGTACTTAAAAATTGAAAAAAAGTAATTGAAAAAAGTAATAAAAAATTATCGAGTATAGAAGAAAACAATGGAAAACTGAAGAATGGAAATAAAAATTGAAGAATGGAATTAAAAATTTAAAAAAATAATAAAACAATTATATTTAAAATTAATTAAATTTAATAATAATCAAAAAAATAATAGAATAAAGGCGATAATTTTTTAATATTAAAGAAAAAAAATGGAATTTAAAAAGTGGAATTTAAATTTGAAGAAAATAACTGAGAATTGAAGAGAATAGGTTTAGAATTGAATAATTGAATTGGAATTTTAAAACAATTTTTATGAGTGAAAAAAATAATTGGAAAAATCCGAAAAATATTGAATATTAAGGAATAAATTTAAAATCGATAAGAATAATTTAAAACTATAAAATTTTAGAGAATTTAAGAAAATAATTAAAAATTGAAGAATAGAATTGAAATTGAAGAAATGAATTGAAAAAAGTAATAAAAAATTAATGAGTATAGAAGAAAACAATTGAAAACTGAAGAATGTAAATAAAAATTTAAAAAAATAATAAAACAATTATATTTAAAATTAAAAAAACTTAATAATAATCAAAAAAATAATAGAATAAAGGCGATAATTTTTTTATATTAAAGAAAAAAATGGAATTTAAAAAGTGGAATTTAAATTTGAAGAAAATAACTGAGAATTGAAGAGAATAGTTCTAGAATTGAATAATTGAATTGAAATTTTAAAACAATTTATATGAGTAAAAAAATAAATGAAGAAATCTGAGAATTATTGAATATTGAGGAATTAATTGAAAATTGATAAAATTAATTGAAAATTAAAGAAAATTTTCAAGAATTGAAGAAAATTATTAAAAATTGAAGAATGGAATTAAAATTGAAAGAATATACTTAAAAATTGGAAAATGTAATAGAAAAATGTCAAAAATTAAAAAATATAGAAGAAAATAATTAAAAATTGAACAGTGTAATGAATTTAAAGAAAATAACTGAGAATTGAAGAGAATAATTCTAGAATTGAATAATCGCATTGAAATTTTAAATCAATTTTTATGAGTGAAAAATGTAATTGAAAAAATCAGAGCAGTTTTGAATATTGAGAAATTAATTAAAAATAGATAAAAATAATTGAAAATTAAAAAAAATATTTGAGAATTGAAGTAAGTAATTAAAAATTGAAGAATGTAATTGAAATTTAAGGAATATACTTAAAAATTGAAAAAGAGTATTTGTAAAAAGCCGAGAATTAATGGATAAAGAAGAAAAGAATTGAAAACTGAAAAATGGAATTAAAAATTAGAGAAAATAATTGAGATTGTAATTGTAATTAAAATTAAAGAAACTTAATGATAATCGAAAAAATTTATTGAAAATAGCGATAATTTTTTTATTTAAAGAAAATTAAAAATCAAAAAGTGGAATTTAAATTTAGTTCTAGAATTGAATAATTGAATTGAAATTTTAAAACAATTTCATAAGTGAAAAAAATGATAGAAAAAATCCGAGAATTATTGAATGTTAAGGAATTAATTAATAATCGATAAAAATAGTTAAAAATTTAAAAAAATATTTGAGAATTGTAGTAAATAATTACAAATTAAAGAAATAATTTGGAAATTAATGAATTAAATGGAAATTTCAAGAAAATAATTAAATTTTGACGAAAATAATCGACTATTAAAAAAAAAAAATTAACAATTGAAAAAAAAATTCAAAAAGTGGTGAGAATAATTGACCGATTAAACGAACTTACCTGTAAGTGAAGTTCAATCGGGATTATATGAGTCGTCTCGTTCTCCTAGAATAATTATGTAGTCATACTATTCTGATATATTTGATCACAGTTTTTAAAGCTAATTTGAAAAATCCCCGCCACCAGCGCCTCAACGCGCCTAGATGGCGTTACTGACTTCCTTCTTCATTTAATTTAAAGCCTCAAATCGCAAATTGAAGGGGAAATATTTTATTAGTTTTTTATAGTAATGAAATAAAGGGAAGGGAGGGAGTGTTCTAGGAGAACGAGACGACTCATATAATCCCGATTGAACTTCACTTACAGGTAAGTTCGTTTAATCGGTCAATTATATTTCGTCGTCTCGTTCTCCTAGAATAATTATGTAGATGTTTAAAGTGTTCACAATATTGCGATTTAAATTTTCAATTTAGAATTTATTTAGAAATTATGAAATAAAAGAACACATTAACATTTTTTGCTAATAACAAATAAAATTGAATACTGAACACAATTAAAAATATAAAGTTTGTTCAAGTTTTTCTATTCAAAATAGCTCGTGCGAACTCGGTTCGATCACGCAACGGTTTGTTATAAAAGTTCGCAAATGCTGACGACTTATTTGACCAACCCGCAGTCTGACATATTATATCTATATTAATGCCTTCTCTGTTCGCAGCAGAGGAACTGGCATGTCGAGTGCTATGGGCCTTAAAAATATTTGTGTCAATACCACTTTCTTCCAAAACTTTTCTTAACCAACGAGACAAAGTTTGCGTAGACACTGAGTGATAAGGTTTATTGACGGATATAAATAGTTCTTCAATTGTGCCTCTTAGTGGTCCTGTTTTCTTAATATAATCCTGCAGTGCAGAAGCCACACAGAGCTTTGGTTGGTCCTTAAAAAATGGCAAAACAAGACAAGGTTGTGGTTTATTAATTCTAGAGGTTTTTATACGCTGTGGGATCTTGATCTGAACGAAATCGCTTGAGAAGGAAATATTACTAATTAAAATTTTTGACAAGGTCTGGACCCTTTGAGACGTTGCTAAAGCCATTAACATAAGAAGTTTTTGAACTAACGAGCTAAGAGGTAAATTTTTGTTTGGATGCAATGACTTTAAAAATTTTAAAACTAAACATGGATCCCATGTAAAATCATATCGAGCTCTTTGTGGCTTAACTGCAGCCACCCCCTTAAAAAATCTTTTAATTAATGGATTATTACTAATATCTGATGACAGTATGAGAGAAACAGCAGATCTGTACGAATTCACAGTACTGTAACTGCCTACGTTTTCAAAAATTCGAGTCAAAAAACCTAACATTTTTGAAGCGTCTGCTTCAAAAGGTGAAATCTCCTGATTTACACAAAATTCCCACCAAGATCTTAAGGGTTTCTCATACTGTTTCATGGTTCCATTTGATAAAGATCCTAACATTAAAGGTATGGCTGACTCCGGTACTCCTCTTCTTCGAAACGCCTCCCCGACAAAAATCCGGCCACCAGGATAAGCTTGTCGGCCAACGGATGAGATCTCCTGGAAGAACATTTTAATAAATTTATCTCGGGCCCAAAATATAGAGGTTCTTTGACTAAAAGCTTTAAGAATAAGGGATACCAAGCTTGCGTAGGCCAGAAAGGTACTACGACTACACCTCGTGCCTTTTCGTCAACAATTTTTCTCAAAACTCTCAAAATCAGGGAAAATGGTGGAAAAGCATAAAAGAAAAAAGGAATCCACGATACAGTAAATGCATCAACAGCAAACGCGTCTGGAACCTTAAACCAAGAAATGAACTTGTCACATTTATTATTGACATTAGAGGCAAATAGGTCAATATCAAATCTTCCAAAGTTATCTCTGATAGTTAGAAAAACATCTTGATTTATTTCCCACTCTGTTTCTGATGGTAATATTCTTGATTCTCTATCTGCGATAACATTATCCTTAGATTTGATGTAAGACGCAAAAAGCCATAAATCTCTCTCCTCACACCATTGCCAAATTGATTTTGCTAACATACTTAATTTAGGTTTTTGTACACTTCCCATGCGATTAATGTAGGAAATCGCAGTGGTGTTGTCAATGCGGAGAAGGATCTGACAAGATCTAAGATTTTCTGCGTAACACCTTAAACTATTAAATGCTGCTTTTAGTTCAAGACAGTTTATATGCTGATCCATCTCTCTTGCACTCCACCAGCCATGGGTCTTTTTATCCTTACAGCATGCACCCCAACCTGTTAATGAGGCGTCTGAAAAAATTTCTACTCGAAAAACAGAAGATCTAATAGGATTTCTAACTATAGGAACAGTGTTAATCCACCAATCTAATTCACTATGTACCTCGGGAGGGATATACATTTTGCTTTCAAAATTATCTCTTGATTTTTGTAAGGAGATAAATTTTTGTCTTTCCATACATTTTATGTACAGCCAACCGTATTTTACAGCCGGACAAGCTGCTACCAAAGTACCAATTAACTGCGCGAAATCTCTAATTCGGCATTCAGACTTAGAACGAAATTTCACTAATAGTTTTAAAATTTTCTCTCTCTTGTTTTCAGGTAGGGATACTGTAAAATTTTGACTGTCATAAATAAAACCTAAAAATTTACATTGCCGAGAAGGACTCAAATTTGATTTTTCAAAGTTAATTACAAAACCTAAAGACTCTAAAAATTCCTTCGTCTGAATGATATTTAATAGGCAAAGTTGTTTTGAGATCCCGATCAACAGCATGTCATCCAAATAATTAACCGACAGAAAACCTAGGCTACGCAACACCTGCAGGACAGGTTTCATCAATTTTGTGAAGACAAATGGAGCAGTACAAAGGCCAAAAGGCAAACAAGTGAATTCATACAATTTACCGTTAAATTTAAATCTCAAGTATTTTCTAAATTCCTCAGCAACCGGAACTAGAAAGTAAGCATCCTTTAAATCTATAGAGCCCATGTAACAATTCTGAGTTATCAACTTTAGAACTATTTTATGAACCTCTAATTTAAAATGAGGTGGATCCATGAAGGAGTTTAGATTTTTTAAATTGAGAATAAATCTTTTCTGTCCATCTGACTTATCAACTAAAAAATAAGAGGAAATAAATTCACCGTCACAAGGCTGACATTCCTGAATACTGCCCTTGTCCTTCAGCTGTTTTACTGCTGAGTAACATTCCTGAAATTCCGATTTCGTGAAATTTGGAATACTAGGCTCACTAAACTGACATACCCTTTTGAAAAAAGGAATTTCATAACCTCTTATATATTGCAAAATAACCTCATCATCTGTTAACTTTCTCCAGTTGTCTTCAAAAAATCTTAATCTACCAGCGTGTTTACATACCTCTAATAATGTCGACGACCGCGATGATGATCTTGCTGAGACCGGTGGTGAACCTGATGGGGTTGGTTTTGTCGGGTTCGAGAATATCTCGGCCCATCCCGTTGAACCCTCTGATTCCTCGGATATTTGGACAGGCCCCTGAAGTTTAACGTCGGATTTCTACCACGATAGGAATTTTTCGACCCTTGTTGCTGCTTTAAGCCTGCTTGCGAATTACTCTTCTCATTAGAAAATAAAGGTTTTGCGATCTTCTTACTTAAATCACGAACAGCTTCAGCTGCCTTTACTTTTTCAGGGAAATCCTCCCCAAATAAAAACTTAGATGATATGGGAAGCCCCTCTGTAATATCTTTAACCAGTTTATTAGCAATCGGCGTAATAAAAGAACGTCTGGTAACTGAGACATTATAATGCAGGTCCGATAAAACTCTGCCAACATCACTTAAACAGGATACTAAAAAAGGGTCCTTTTCTCCTGACGAGTTGAAAATTGTTGTCAGAGCTGCACCCACACCATAGATAGCCATACCTAGTTTTTCTTGCGCAGCTGTCTGAAAACCTTCTTTTTTCAAACCTGAATCCGACATAAGCATCTTTATTTCAGGATTCAATGCCGGTGTGTGAATAGCTTCAAAACTATCCGGCAGCGGATATTTCTTTAAAATTTCGTCCAAACATTCCTTAGGATAGCCAGTTTTTAAAATTTCACTCCATAAAGAAATTATTTTATTATGCACATTAATAGAAACAATGTCCTTTCTTTCTATCTGCTCGCCAAGATTTTTCAAAACTGATTCGCTCAACTGTACATCACCCTGAACAAATTCTTTATTTTTCTCCGAAAAACTGGCATCCGATTTCTTAGAAAAGTCTGATTTTGAGCTCGACGATCGACGTGAAGAATTAGATGCATGAGAAGAATATTCATCAGAGTCTGATGATTCCGTCGCATCTCTCGGATAACGATCGGATGTACGAAAATGGCCAGTCGCTTCTCGCGGATAGCGATCAGACCTGCTAAACCTTGCGGCCGTCGTTTCTCTCGGAACACGATCAACGGAAGGAGATAGCTGTCGATGATTACTAGAATGTTTGTGATGACGCTGATTTAGCTTAGGATGCTTTCTTGAATCATAGTGGTAATCAGAATAATCGCTGTACGATGACGCGCTTGGAGAGCGGCGTCTGTGTGGAGACCTAACCTCTTTTCTGGAGGTTTTTCTCTTTTTAATCGCAGGTGAATAGGAACGGTCCTCACGATGTCTTCTCCTCTTACTCCTCTTCCTATCCGAACTCCTCGATGACCGCATTTCGTTAAAATAAACTTATTAATTGGCGAAAATAAACTTAAAGCAAAAAGAAAAAACCTGATCAAACGACACAGAAAAATATAATGAAGAAGGAAGTCAGTAACGCCATCTAGGCGCGTTGAGGCGCTGGTGGCGGGGATTTTTCAAATTAGCTTTAAAAACTGTGATCAAATATATCAGAATAGTATGACTACATAATTATTCTAGGAGAACGAGACGACGAAATATAATCATAAAATTGAAGGAGAATAAAAAATTGTAGAAAATAAATGAAAATTAAAGAAATCAATAGAAAATTGAAGAATTCTATTGAAATTTCAAGAAAATAATTGATAACTGAAAAAATGCAAGAATTATTCAATATTGAATAAAATAATTGATAAACAAAGAATGCAACTGAAAATTGAAGAAAGTAATTAGAAATTAAATAAATAAATTTAAAATTATAGAATTAAATAAAAATTTTAAGAAAATAGTTGATAACTGAAAAAAATTACAAAATGATTAAAATAATTAAACATTGAAGGAAGTAATTGAGAAATGGGGAAAATATTTGACATTTGAAAGAGAAATTCGAAATCTTTCGAGAATAATCGACAACAGAACAAAATAACTGAAAAAAATTAAAGAACAATTATACAATTTAAAATCATCGCACAAATGAATTTTCTTGAAAAAGAATTTTTTCTTTTAGAACTTCAAGCTATTAAAATTTCTCCTACCTGGTTATTTCAAAAAATAACTTTTAAAAATAACTTTACTAACCTTGTATAACATTTTCTTAACAACCGTAGCGTAAATTAATTTAATATTGTTGTAAAAGTCGTATTATATTATAGTTTAAAATATATTAACTTTTTTTTAAATTTGTAAAGCCATTTCTTTTTAACTAATTAAAATATAGTCATTTTGCGCGTTTTGTTACTATTTTCATGTAAAAGTACCAACTTAATAAATTTGTATCTTAAAAACAGAACGGTAAATTTCAGTAAAATTGTAATCACACACATAAAATAATGCATTTAATATGTCATTAAAATTTAATAAGAATCTGCAGAAAATCGATTATTGGATAAATCTCCTTAAAACAAAAAACATCTACGTGCCAAACTTTAGATCTGAAAACAGACAAAAAATTTATGAAGGAATGAAAGAACTCGAGGATTATTATTATTAATATTATAGATTTGTGATGCATGAAAAAAAATTCATGTTCGTTAAAATTTTTTAGAACTTTTAGATCCACGAAGAAATTACCGGTTTAGTAACAAATTTCCCGGTCAAGTGATGAGGAAGCAAATTAGTTTTACTAATTCAGATTTAAACAATAGATTCAATTTTTATAAACGATTTTTTTTTTTAATCGAATAATTATTGTATTTCGAGTAGATGAATTTTAACAGGAAATTTGACACTTTTTCCTTTAATTCGAAGCGAAAATAATTATTATCTCTTTATTGATGAAATTGACGGGTTTATGGCATGAAGAAGCTGGAAGATACATTATAAACTTATGCAAGAGGTTCATGCGTACTTGTCGCATAACATACTCGCTTTGGCATTCACTTTAAGGTTAAACTCCTGTGACATTTTGGATGACTTTCACCCAAGCTGCTTTCTTCGTTGTTTTCGTTTCGATTTCAGTCGACACGAGTGAGCAGGGTGCGGTCTTTGCCACTAATGCACCAGAAACTATAATAACGATGCGACTCTTAGAATTCGAACAATGAGCTCAATTATATTACTCCCAGAAAATTACCGGAGGATTGACCCTGGCACTAATGATCTTTAGAATCTCGTCTGAAACCAATGCCCTTTCGAGTTCACTCTAAAAACAATTTTTTTCATTCAAACAACAAAATCCGGTTGTTTTTTATTGTAACGATTTCCAATTCGAAGAAAAATTATTATTATTAACTAGCCAAAAATACGCGCGCTATAGCGCGCGAGAATTACATTTTTCAATGGTTTCAATACAAAAATAAACCGAACTTATTTAGATTAAATTAATTATACTATCAAATTAAATTTTGTCAATTATTTTTTATTCATTAAAATGTGCTATAAATTAACAAACACAAAGAAATTTTAGAGAATAACTCCGATTTCCTTTCTAAGTTAAAATTAAAAAGTTTCCATAGTACGTTACAAAAAATTAGAATATTTTTTTAAATATTTTTTTGAACAAAATATTTTTTATTAATACAATTTTCTATGCAAATTTATTTTATTTCAAACTTCTATTGATATGAAATCTTTATTTTTTAAGTTTCTTTAAACAATACGAAATTCGATTAGTAACAAACCATTCTCAAAAATTTCTATCGATATAAATTTTAATTTTTCCAAATTAAAAAATTCTCAGCTTCTATTAATCTAAATTATTTCAAACTTCAATTATAATCAAAATTCATTGTGATATAGGTAACCAAAAGTTTTAAGATTTATAAATCAAGTTTAAGATTTTTAATTTAATTCAATTTGTAAAAGTGAAAGATTGAAATAATTAGTGTTTTTTAGAAATTAAAATAAAAATGAGTTCATTCTATTTTATTTCCATCTTTATCTTTTACAAATTAAATTATATTAAACATTTTAAACTTGATTTTATTAATATGAATGCAAATTGTTTCAAATTTTAATTAGTTTACTCTAAAAACAAGTGTCTCGAAAGTGTCTTAAACTATGATGTTATGGTATCTTTATTGTATCTGAGGCTCAAAAAGTGTATTAAAATAAGATATGTAAGAATTATGAATTATTTAAATTTGAATAATAATAATAATAATAATAATAATAATTTTAATACACTATTGTTAAAAATAAAATATAAATTTATTACTTAATTTAAATTTAAAATTCAGGAGAATTAATAAATAATTAAGTAAAATTAGAAATCATATATAAAAATACATTTCATCAAAAGTTATTGATTTAAAACAGAAAAACATCTATAATTGTGAACAGAATGAATGAATAAAGTTTGCGATTATTATTATTACTAAGCAAAAAAAACGCGCGTATTTTATTAGCTAGTATATAGTTTAAATGCAAAAAATAAACTATAAACTTATTTAGATAAAATTAATTATATATTATCAGATTAAATTTTGTGAATTAATTTTGATTTATTAAAATTTATTACAAATTATTTATTACAAATTAATAAATAGAAAGAAATTTTAAAAAATAAATTAAATTTTCTTCCCAAGTTAAAAATAAAAAAAATTATTGTATGTTACAAAAAGTAAGAATATTTCTCTTTCAATAGTGTTGTGAACAAAATATATTTAAACTTTTATGCAAACTTAATTTATTCCAAACATCTTTTGATAATAAGAATTCCTTATTTTTAATTTTTTTTACGCAATTCAATTAATAACAAACCATACTTTAAAATTTTTATCAATATTTTTTCATTCTTCCAAATTAAAAAATTCCCAACTTCTATATCAATTCAAATTGAAAATATTTCAAACTTGAATTAATCAAAATTGAAATATAACTAAAGTTTTAAAATTTATAACTCATTTTTAATTTAATCCATGGGAACAATTTTTCCAATCTTTCACCTTTACAAATTAAATTAAATTACAAATTTTAAACTTGATTTTATTAATACGAATTTTAATTGCTTCAAACTTTAATAATTAGTATAAGAAGTATGAATTTTTAAAATTTTAGTAATATTAAACTTAAATTACTTAAAACTTTTAATTGTTCGAATTTGATTAATTCATGCTAGACCTATTATGAACTTCAAATATTTTCAAATTCTAACAATGCATATTTTAGGTGTTTCAAACTTAAACCCATATAATTATAAGAATTTAAAGAACTTTTGGAAATTTTAAATCGATCCAAACTTTAATATTATTTAAATCAATTAATATTTCAATTTATCGATTCTAAATTCTTTTATTAATTCAAACTTCTATTAATAAACAGTTATTTTTCTTTAATTTTATGAAATTATTTTAGATATTTGATTTTTGTGATCAGCGCTTTTTTTGTGAAAATTTTGGGATCTTGATCTTGATTTTAATGAATTTTTAGCCTGACGGGCTTGGCAAATCTATAATATAGTGAAAAATATATTTCAGTCAATCTTATTTTTTGTTTTTACAATTGAACTGATTAAAATTATAATTGATCCTAATTTGAAACCTATAATAAAATTATAAATTAAATAAGTTTAATAATTTACCAATAAAAAATAAGCATTTTGAGATAAAAAATACAACATTTATTTCGAGAAATTTAACTTGGTACTTTATTTTTATTTAAAATAGAGAGAAGATTTCAAATTAAAATAAATGATTAAAAGAGGAATAAATTATAAAGAAGGGATTTAAAAATCTTAATAAATATTTGAAAACAGTGCTCGCTGTTTTCCAATTATATCATGATATTTCATTCTGTATTCTTATTTATATTGTCTTTTTTAGAAGTAATTAAAAAACGAAATAAAATTATTCATATATTATTATAAATTATAACATAAAATAAAAATTTTTTGAATCTTTATTAAAATCTGTAAAGTAGCTTTAAATAAGACACGTTTGTATTGTAATACATTATTATTATTGAAAATAAACTATATAAATTTGTCAATTGATTTAAAATTTAGATTCAGGAGAATCAATAATTAAATAAATAAAATTAGAAATCTTCTAATTAATATAAAAAGACATTTTTTCAAAAGTTATTATTGATTTAAAACAAAAAACATCTATTGTGCCAAACTTCAGGTGTGGACAGAATGAAAGAATGAAAGAATGAAGTTTGCGATTATTATTATTAATTATTAAATAATAATAAACTCCTGAAGTTAGTTACTTTTTATATTTATTCATTTTTTTCTGTACACGTTTTAAAGTCTGAAGTGAAGTTAGTAAGTATTAATTTATATTCATCTTTTTCTGTCCATGTTTTAAAAACTGAAGTGAAGTTAGTCTTAGTCCCTGTTATTTTATTGATTTTGACTCTCTTTATCAGGAAATATTTTGAAATTTGAATTAAAAGAATAAGGTAACCTTTTTCGTTAGTGTCGTGTTGTGCTGGTTTTTAATTGTCAGTTGTATAAAAAAAAGTTTCGAAAAATGCTTTAAAAATTTATTATAGTTTTTGAAGAAGTTTAAAATATACATATATACATGCAATTAATTTCCTAAATTTTCAGTTATTATCTCAAATTTAGATTATTGTCGTCAGTTTTCCAATATAGAAAGATTTTTTAATTATTGTCTTTTGCTTAAAAATAAATTCGGCAATTTTTCTTGATTTTCATCAATTTAAAATTATATTCATTGCTAGCCAAATAAAAAGCGCGCAAGCGCGCGATTAGTTTTTCGTAAATTTTAAAAATTATAAAATACAATAATAAATATAAAAAATCAGTAAATTCTATTTATCTAATAAGAAGAAATAAATATTTTAAAACTAATATTTAAAAATCCATTAATATAAGTAAAATAAATATTTATTTAGGACAAAATTTCTAATATTTTGGAATTAAAAAGAATTGAAAAAAATTGCAAATTTTGCAAAAAAAAAAAAATGAAATCAATTAAAAATTGGGGAAAGTAATTTAGACATTCATAAAAATGTTTTAATCATAAAGAAAATAATGAAAATTTGAGAAAAATACTTGAAAACCTTAAAAGTAAATTAAAACATAATTGAATAATGCAAAATTAGAGAAAATAATTGAAATTTAAAGAAACGTGGTTAAAAATTGAGATAAATAAATTAAAATTAAAAAAATAATTAAAATTAGAGAAAATAATTAAACAAATTACATAAAATATTTTAAATAAAGAAAAGTTAAACAAAATTTAAAAAACATACTTAAAACTTTCAGAAGTTCATTGAAATAAAAGAAAATAATTAAAAATTAGAGAAAATTAATTTATTTATTTATTCAAATATAAACGGGCAATATACAGTGTATAAAAAGACCCTTTAGTACGTAAGTACTCAAAATAAAAATAAATGAAAAAAGATAAAAATAATTTAAAATTGAACAGAACAAGTTTTAATTAAAGAGAAATAAGTAAAAACTTTTTGGCAATTATAAAAAAGAAGGAGAAAAAGAGCGAAAGTAATTGAAAATTAAAGAAAATAATATAAAAAATAATATAAATAATGAAAGAATTGAAAAGTCAGATAAATAGGTAACCATTTTTGAAATTATGAAAGAAATATAAAGAATTAAAAATTGAAGAAAATAAATTTTGGAAAATAATTGAAAAATGTTTTTAAATTTTAAAACTTGACGAAAGTAATTAAAATATGATACAAACAATGATAAGTTATAAAAAATAAATAACATTTAAGTGTGATAATTGAAAATACTACAGAATTTTTTTTTTTAATAAAGAAAAAAATAATTGAAATTTTAAAAAAATACATGAAGATCTTAGAAATCAATTAAAAAAAGAAAATAACTAAAAATTGGAGAAAAGAATTGAAGAAAGCTAAAAATAATTGAAATTTACGATAAATAATAAAAAAAAAAGTTTGAAATTCTGATAACAAATGAAAATAATTAGAAATTGAATAAAATATTTGAATTTTCAGAAAAATACTTAAAAATCTTAGAAAATAATTTTAGAAAAAGAGAATAATAATTAACAATCGAGAAAAATAATTGAAAAATGATAAAATTAATTCAAAATTTAAAGAATTAATTGAAATATGCTGAAAATAATTTAAGATTGAGAAAGAAAATTGAATTATGATAAAAATAATTTAAATATGAAAAATTGAAGACATTCATTAAAATTTGAGAGAAATAACTGAAAAAACCATGGAGCATATGATTGGAAAAAAATAATAATTCCAAAATTACTTAAAAAATTTTAATTAAAGAGAACAATTAAAATATGCAGAAATAATGAAAATTGATGATTATATTTGCAATATCGGATAAATAATTAAAATTTTTAAAATTAATGACAAAATAATGAATAAAATTATAAATTGATGAAAATGTAGAAAAATTGCAGAGTTTATTTTTAAGCACAAGAAAATAATTAAAAAATCGTTATATAATAGAAAATTGATGACAATAATCTAAATTTGAGATAATTACTGAAAATTTAGGAAATTAATTGCATGTATATATATATATTTTAAACTTCTTCAAAAACCATAATAAATTTTTAAAGCATTTTTCGAAACTTTTTTTTACACAAATGACAATTAAAAAGCAGCACAAATAAATAAAATAACAGGGACTAACTTCACTTCAGTTTTTAAAACGTGGACAGAAAAAGATGAAAAAATATTAATACTAACTAACTTCACTTCAGACTTTAAAACGTGGACAGAAAAAAATGAATAAATATAAATACATACAAACTAACTTCAGGAGTTTACGGAAATTATTATTATTTAATTTTCGCATTACTTTTAAAATTTTTCATTATTTATCCGATGTTGCAATTATTCTCATCAATTTTCGTTATTTCTGCAATTTTTTAATTAAATCTCTTTAATTAAAATTTTTTAAGTAATTTTCTAATTATTATTTTTTTCTAAACATATACTCTATGATTTTTTAAGTTATTTCTGTCAAATTTTATTGAATGTTTTAAATTTTTCATATTTAAATTATTTTCATCATAATTCAATTTTCTTTCTCAATCTTAAATTATTTTCAGCATATTTCAATTAATTCTTTCAATTTTGAATTAATTTTATCATTTTTCAATTATTTTTCTCGATTGTTAATTATTATTCTCTTTTTCTAAAATTATTTTCTATTTATCTGACTTTTTAATTACTTTCATTCTTTAACTAGTTTTTTTTATAATTGCCAAAAAGTTTTTACTTATTTCCCTTCAATTAAAACTTGTTCTGTTCAATTTTAAATTATTTTTATCTTTTTCCATTTATTTTCTCTAGTTTTTAATTATTTTCTTTTATTTCAATGAACTTCTGAAAGTTTTAAGTATTTTTCTCAAATTTTGTTTAACTTTCCTTTATTTAAAATATTTTATGTAATTTGTTAAATTATTTTCCTAAATTTTAAATATTTCTTTTAATTTTAATTTATCTATCTCAATTTTTTACCACGTTTTTTCAATTTTCAATTATTTACTCTAATTTTTCATTATTCAATTTTGTTTTAATTTACTTTTAAGATTCTCAAGTACTTTTCTCAAATTTAAATTATTTTCTTTATGTTTCAAACATTTTTATGATTGTTTAAATTACTTTTCCTAATTTTTAATTGATTTAATTTTTTTTTCAATTAATTTCCAAAATTTGCCATTATTTTGTTTAATTTCAATTACTTTTTGCAATTTTTTTTTAATTTTAAAATATTATAAACTTTGTCCTAAATAAATATTTATTTTATTTATATTAATTGATTTTTAAATATTATACTATTTAAAATATTTATCTCTTCGTATTAGATAAATATTATTTACCGATTTGTTATATTTATTATTGTATTTTATAATTTCTAAAATGTATGAAAAACTAATCGCGCGCGTTTTATTTTGCTAAAATAGTATTAAGATAATTGTGTTTTAAAGTGAGTAAATTTGTAAGGAAAGTAAATCTTAAAATTAAAGACATTGTAAAAAGAGAACATGTATCTAAAGCAGCCGTATGTGATAATTTTAATGCATTAACTTTCCCCTGAGAAATTTGATACTTTCTCGTATTTACAACTGGACCCAGATATCTAATCCACTTCATATCTTCTCATGGTGTTTCAATGAATTTAATTATTTTCATAAACCTCAACATTGCACGATGATTTTTTATTTTTTACTTCTACTTATTTAGTAAAAATAGTAAAAGTAGAATAAACTGTTAAGAATTTAAATCTTTTTTTTTTCGTTTTTAATCATATCTCAAGAATAATTTTTTAATTAATTCTGTTCAGGATTAAAGATTCTATCAACATTTTTAAAGATTTTTCGGTTTAAAGTTAAAGGAGCGATTATTTGTTTATTATTAAATTGGTGACAATATTCTATGCAAGTAATCAATGTAAAAAAACCAATCAACATTTTTATTGAAGAATAATTTATTATTTAAATCAATAAGATGTTTTGAAAATTATAAACACTTTGTAAATTCATATAATAACACATTATTAAAATTGTAATTTTATTTTACCAAAATTTGAAAAATGCAGACATTGTGACTTCCTTTTAATTGCAAAAACATCATTTCTTTGTTGTTTATTCACCAAGGCCTACAAAAATTTAATACAATTATTAAATAGAAACTGGATTAAGTATCCCCTAAGTATTTCCACGTCCTAAAAATAAATCCATTTTCGAAATCAAAAAAGTGGTCAATTAAGACCAGATTTTTCAAAATCTATACTAAAAATTAAATTCTTCAATTTCAAAAAACTAATCTCGCATAAAACTAATAAAATTACTCTGTAAATAAAAACCAGTAGTGTGAAAAAAAAACATTAGGACGATTTTCCTTTTTAAAAAATCACTTACTTCAAATATGCCAAACGTCAATTTGAACCTTAGATTAAACTATATCAAAATTCTGAAGTGATGGAATTATTTTGACACTGGATTCTTATATTTAAGACGCTAAAATGCTTTCAGGATACCTACTAGTTTAGGTTTATGATTGTTGTATTACCAAGCATCCCGTTTCTTTTTTCCTGAAATTAACAAAAAATATTAATAACTTTCAGTTTTATATTAAAACTTGAAAAAAGTTACTTATACGTATAAGAAAGAAAAAAAAGACAATAAATAAATTTTCCCTCAACCGAAATCGAGAGAAAATTTATATTTTGTTTTTATTGAGAATATGATATTAATAAATAAATATAATAATAAAATTTATTAATATAATTCACATACTGTCATAATTTCCATTCCATCCTCTTCCACCTAATCCAGCTTCAACCCAGCAAACCAACAAAACTACTGTCAACAAAATTGTTAAATAACTCTTCATTCTCGTTTTGTTAAAATTTCCTCTGAACTTTACAGAATGTTAGAAAAACTTTTTTGCGACCTTTTTATATCCTTTCAAACGCTTCAATTTTGTTTAAAATTGATTGCCATTATTACGGAATCGATAACAAATTGTTTTTTAAACTGACCTTATCACATTTAATAATACTAAAAAACAGCACATTGCGCTTAGCATAGTAAATGAACATCAACAAAGTAATTTGAACCAATTTAGGGTAATTAAAAACCTATACCAAAATTCGTGAAAAATATCGTAGAGAAAAAACGGACAAACGATAAAATAGAAAATTGTAAAACCTAAAAAAAATGTAAGTATCTACCTTTACTTAATAAGAAATTAGTAAATAAAAAAATAAGTTTGTTTAAACTATTCATGAAATCGTAATTTTATGGATGAGACTTATTTTCGTTATATATAAAAATATAAAATATAAAAAATTGCAAAATGCAAAAAAACCGTAATTCTCTAGCTTTATTTTTTATAAAGTTGATAACAAATGACAATAAATTGTTTAAACAATGTTTATAATTTTAAGTTTTTTACTAAGGTTTAGTTACATTATATATAAAAAACTGTAAAATAAAAAAGAATTCAAGTTTCTAGCTTTAATTTTGAAAAAAGTAATAAATAATAACAATAATTTGTTTAAAAATTGTTTATAAATAAATTTTATTTTTCTAAGGTTTGACAACATTATATATGAAAAATAGCAAAATGCAAAAAAAAACGCAAATCTTTAGCTATATTGTATAAAAAATTCATAAATAACAAGCATAGTTTTTTTTAAAGAACTTAGCAGTTACATGAAATAATTACTAAAAACCGATATCTATGTTATGTATTCAAAATCTAGCAAAAAAAAAAAAAAAAACGCCAAGAAATATAATAAAAAATATTTTTTGACGATTTTTCCATTTTTAAAAACAATTACAAAATCTCATTTTACCAACTTCCTTCGCAATTCTTTTCTAAAATATATGAAATTTTTTAATATCGATGTTCATTATTAGCAATAAAAAAATTAATTTCTATAAATAAAATTAAAATTTATCACTAAAATTGAATCACATCACTAATTTTAAATTTAATAAAAAATTGTCAGTTACATTAAAAATTTTGGAATTTTTGGAATTTGATCAGGAATAATTGGATCAAGTTTAAGAAAATAATTATTCGTTTAGAATTAGGAACCCCTTTACAATTAATTAATAATCCTAAAAAATTTATTCATTAGTTATTTATTTATTATAATTTATTTTAATCTTAAAAAAATACCTAAACTTTTAGAGCCAGTGGCGTAACTATTAAGGGGCAAAGTGGGGCAGTGCCCCAGGGCCCTTAAGCTCAGGGGGCCCTAAGTCAACCCTAATAAAGCTTTTTTTTTAGGACAAAATTTTCAAAATTTAGAAATTAAAAAAAATTGCAATAATTAATTGAAACTAAACAAAGTAATTGTAAATTTTTCAAATTAATTGAAAAAAATGAACTCAATTGAAAATTAGGTAAGGTAATTTAGAAAAACATGGAAATGTTTTAAAAATAAAGAAAATAATTTGAATTTGAAAAAATTACTTAAAAAACTTAACAATAAATTCAAAAATATTGAATAATGAAAAATTAGGGAAAATAATTGAAAATTGAAAAAAAATAATAATTGAAAAAAATAATAATTGAAAAATGAAATAAATAATATAAAATTGAAGAAAACAATTAAAATTTGAGAAAATAATTGAAAAAATTACATAATATATTTTAAAGAAAGAAAAGTTAAAGAAAATTTCAGAAAAATACTTAAAACTTTCAGAAGATCATTGAAAAAAATTAAAATAATTAAAAATTAGAGAAAATAAAAAAAACAAGATAAACATAATTTTAAATTAAAGAGAATAATATTTCATTAAACAGAATTAATTAAAATTTTTTGGAAAAAGTCGAAAAAGAACGAAAGTAATTGGAAATTGAAGAGAAAAATATAAAAAATTATATAAATAATTGAAAATTGATTGGAAAAATTGAAATCTCAGATAAATAGTTTAAAATTTTTGAAATTATATAAGAAATGAAAGAAATTTAAAGTTGAAGGATATAAAAACATATTTGGAACATAATTGAAAAATAATTTTACAATTTGAAACTTGAAAAAAATAATTCAAATATGATACATCAAACATTGATAAGTGGTAAAAAATAAATCACATTTAAGTGAAATAATTGAAAAAATTACAGGATTTTTATTTAAATAAACAAAATAATTGAAATTTGAGAAAAATACATGAAAATCTTAAAATTTAATTGAAAAAAATGAGAATAATTAAAAATTGGAGAAAAGAATTGAGGAAAGCTGAAAATAAATGGAATTTACGATAATTATAAAAAAAAAGTTGGAAATTATAAAAAAAATGAAAATAATTAAAAATTGAAGAAAATAATTGAAATTTTAGAAAAATACTTAAAAATTTTAGAAAATGAGAATAATAATTAACAAACGAGGGAAATGATTGAAAAACGAAAAAATTAATTCAAAATTGAAAAAAATAATTGAAATATGCTGAAAATAATTTAAGATTGAGAAAAATAATTAAAATATGATGAAAATATATATGTTTAAAAAAAAAATATAAAGTTACTTAATAATTTTAATTAAAGAGAATAATTAAAAAATCACAGAAATAAAATAATAAGTGAAAATTTAGAAAATTCATTCAGAAAATCATAAAAATAATTAAAAGTTTAAGAAAATTAGGGAGAAATAATATAAATAATTTAAAATTGAAGAAAATAATAAAAAGTTGAGAAAAATACTTAAAAATCTTAAAAAATATTTTCACAAAAAGAGAATAATAATTAAGAATTTAAGGAAATAATGAAAAATAATTTAAGATTGAAAAAAAAATTTAAATATAATAAAAATAATTAAAGATTTTAAAAATTAATTGAAATATGATGAAAATAATTAAAATTTCAGATAAATTGAAATTTTTTAAAATTTTGCTCAAAAAATGAAAATAATTAGAAATTGTAGAAAATAATAAAAAAATTACAGAATTTATTTTTAAGCAAAAGAAAATAATTGAATTATTGTTTAAAAAGTTGAAAATTGAAGACAATAATCTAAATTTGAGATAATGACTGAAATTTAGGAAATTACTGGAAAAATAATTAAAATAAATTAAAAATTGGGTAAATAATTGAAAATTAATTTTAAAATTTGAAACTTAAGAAAATAATTGAAATATAAAATAAAATAATGATAAGTTGAAACAAATAAATTAAATTTAAAATAAATAATTGAGAAACTTGCAGAATTTTTTTAACATAAACAATAATAATTTAAATTTGAGGAAAGTTCTTGAAAATCTGAGAAATCAATTAAAAAAAATGAATATAATTAAATAAATTAATAGAAGAATTGGAGAAAGCTACAGATAATTGAAATTTAAGATAGTTAATAAAAAATTTGGCAAATTATGAAAACAATTGAAAACAATTAAAAATTGAAGAAAATAATTAAATTTTGAGAAAAATGCTTAAAAATCTTAAATAATAATTTGACCAAATAAAAATAAAAATTACAAATTGAGGGAAATATTTGATTATTTGTATGATGAAAATAATTCAAAATTTAGGAAATTAATTCAGAAATAATGAAAATGATTAAAAATTAAAAAAAAATAATGAATAAATAGCATAACTATTAAAATTCAAGAAGATAAATATATTTGAGAAAATAATTGATAAAATTACATTGATAGTTTTTGACAAAAATATTTAAAAATCTTAGAAAATAATTTTAAAAAATAAGAATAATTAAAAATTGGGGAAAATAATTGAAGTATGATCAAAACAATGATAAGTTCAAAGAAATCATTTAAATTTTATATAAATAATTGAAAAAATTGCAAAATTTTTTAAATAAATAAAAATATTTGATATTTGAGAAAAATACTTGAAAGTTCGAGAAATTAATGGAAAAAACAAGAATATTTAAAAATTGAAGAAAAGAATTGAAGAAGACTAAATATAAGTGGAAGATAAGATATAATTAATAGATTTTTTTTTCAAAATATGAAAACAAATGAAAATAATTTAAAATTGAAAAAAATAATTGAAATAAAATAAAAATAATTTAAAAAAATTTTAAATAATTGAAATATGATGAAAGTAATTCAAATTTCAGATAAATTGTTTAAATTTTTAAAAATTATGCTAAAATAATGAAAAAAATTTTGATTTGGTGAAAATAATATATGATAACAAAATTTCATTTTAAGCTGAAGAAAATAAATGAAAAATCGTTTGAAAAATTAAATATTGAAGATAATAATCTAAATTTGAGATAATAACTGAAAATTTAGGAAATTAATTGAAAAATAATGAAAATATTAAAAGATGGAAAAAATAATTCCAAAATAATAAAAAGAAATGAAAATTGAACAAAATAATTAACCGATTAAACGAACTTACCTTAAGTGAAGTTCAATCGGAATTATATGAGTCGTCTCGTTCTTCTAGATTAAATTGTAGTAGTACTCTTTCTGCTAGATCTGGTCACAGTTTTTAAAGCTTTTTTGAAAAAATCACTTTTTCGCGCCTACATTCCGCGCATATCCGTAGATGGCTCTGCATACTTCCGGCTTGTCATTTATTTTAAAGCTGTTTTGACAAATCGCAACATTTATTTTGGGCATTCTTTGAAAAAGAAGGTTTTTATATAAATAAAAATAAAGAATTTATTTATTATAAGGGGCGGGAGTGATCTATTCGAACGAGACGACTCATATAATTCCGATTGAACTTCACTTAAGGTAAGTTCGTTTAATCGGTTAATTATATTTCGTCGTCTCGTTCTTCTAGATCAAATTGTAGATGTTTAAAGTCGTTTTGCGATTTGTATTATTTTTGATTTTACAGTATTTGTCAATTTTTGAACTGATACATCAAAAATATATTTAATCTATAGATATATTATTTTGTCAACAGAAATTTAGCGAATTATTTCTTTGTTTTTTAATCTGTTTGGGATAATAATCAATAGATGGTGGTATAGATAAGGCATGATAAACATAATGATAGCATTTGATTTAGATGAAGAATCTTTAGAAATTCTAATACATTTTTAGGATACAATGTTTAACTTCAGGATTTAGCAATTAAGATTCTTTTTGTTAAAAACGCTTCAATATATTGAATTTCTGTGCCTGATATTGGTGTAAGAGAAAATCTTTCGATTTACTGATAGAAATATGTATTATTAATAATTATATTAATAATCGTAAAAAATTATTATATTCTTTAATTTGTGGCTGCAGACAGAAAATTGACTAAATTTTACATTAACGATGTAAGAGCTCCGTTCTTACAAAAAATTCCATCCAGATAATAGTTTTCCTAATACCAAGGCAATTCTGTTAAACAATAGATGGTTTCCAATAAAAATAGATAAAAGTAAGTTTCTTTGATTACTGATGCTAATAATAAATTAGTTTTTTAATTAACTAAAAATTTTTGATTTAGTGAGTACCAAAATAATTTTTGGCTATAACGGGACTACTGAATCTCTGTCCGCTTTATCGGTAATCATTTTTCTTGTTAATCGCGAGAAAAACAAAAATTGCAGGAAACAAAGTCATAAAAATAAGAACTTGTTCAAGATATGTAAAGAAAACATCGATAGTCAGACTTTCTGAGTCTTTATATGAGGGATTGAAATTTTTTCACTTTCTATTAATACATGTTCCGCACAAGTCGACGTTAGAGTCAACAAAAAATTTGTATAATTGCAGAAATTATTTCCCTAAATGTTAAGGGAGATTTTGCATCAACTTATTTTCTTAATATTTAATTTACTATTTATTGTTTAACTTATAACAAAGGTTAAAGATATTCATAAATTTATTGAAGGGTCATTTTAACTCCATTAAGAGGGTCTTTAAGGATATCTGTGCATCATCTGTCGCCGCCCAATGGGAAATTGCCAATGATCACCATTGGTTAAATAATGGTCCCATGATTGGCGGCCAACAGTTTTTACTTGACAAACTATTGGCAACCAATATTGGACCACAGTTGGTCAATCCTTGGGATGATAACGGGTTTGCCAGTCATTGGCAGCCATCATTGGTTCAATATTGGTTGCCAATGATAATGCCAATAAATAAAATTTTTTAAATTAACAATATTAAAATCTATATTTTTATATTGTTAATTTATTTATTGTTTAAAAAAATTTTTTTTTTTAATAAATATTTTAATTTATTTATTAATGCATGTCAAGTATTGGTACAATAACTGGCTTTCAATATTGGTCCATCCTTGGGAGCCAATGAATAACCAACAATCTTATTTTTACAACTCTATATGGAAACAGAGTTGTTAATTTAATCTTCAGCCAATATTTGACAATGAAGATTTAAGTGTTGGACACATTAGAAATGTATTTTCAGAGGTACGGGATCAGGCCTTATATAAAAGAGCTGAAGAAACTCGATCGTGAGAGAGGCTGACCGATGCGCGCCCTTTGCCAGTTTCCGAAACCACAAACGCGTGAGAATCCTCGGCGCGCAGACGCGGCATAGATGCGGCGGGAAACTTCCACTATTTGAATTTGAATTTTTTATGCATTTAATCAAAAACAAGAAAAGAAATATAATAATACGAAAATTATACAAATTCTTAAATTTGTATAGTTTTCTGATTGATATTAAAAAGTAATACGCTTAATTATAAAGAAATACTTATAATAAATATCCTTCATAAATAATTGTTAAATTCTTGAAGATTTGAAAAACTCTTAAAGGTGTGTCCTAAGGTTAAAAATTATTGTTCTAAATCTACTTTAATCGATTTTCATGTTATAGAAATTATTTAAATAAATTAATTAGTTTTAAAGAAATCAGAAAGAAATTAAATTAATGAAAAAATAAACATTTAATATTAAAAAT
Organism: Ganaspis brasiliensis; assembly: GCA_037103525.1. Taxonomy (NCBI): domain Eukaryota; kingdom Metazoa; phylum Arthropoda; class Insecta; order Hymenoptera; family Figitidae; genus Ganaspis; species Ganaspis brasiliensis. The sequence goes on along the minus strand of JAZKLR010000330.1, from coordinate 1,279,165 downwards.
AATATTAATAAAAATAATCACATTAAAACTTTGCTTGTAAAATAAACAGAACGAAAAATTTAAAATTAAAAAATTAATGAACAATTACAAAATATTAAAAAAGACTTTAATTTTATTAAAATGTAAACTTAAGTCACATAACAAATATTCATGTAAGTATTTAAATTTTAAATTCACCATTTTTTCTGTTTAAATTTAAAGTAAAATTTAACAAATTGTAAAGAATGATAGTTAATAAATATTTAACTTTATTTGTTATTCTTTTCGTTTTTCACATGCAAAAAATAATCATTTTTTTTTATAAAACTAAGAAACAAATTCTCTAAATTTGAATACAAATTAAAAATGAAATAAATTTAATATATGTAAAAAAATTTTAAATTTGAATCATTTAATTAAATAATTTATTTTAACAAAATGACTTTCTAAATATAACTATCCACAATATATAAAAAATATGAGCAAAAAAAATCAAAATTGGTTTTTAAAAATAAAAAAATAAACTTTTTAAAGTTCAAAATAAATTAAATTTTTTTTAAATTTTGTTATTCTAAAATTAATATTAAACTTGAATAATAATTTTCAATACAATTACTTAAAGTTAGTTTTCAAAAAATTCAATTATCATTAAAATGAATCTTTCCAAATAATAAAACTTAAACAGAAAGAATTAATGGTTTCTTTTAAATTAAAGAAATAATAGAGCATTAAACATAGTTAATTTAATATTTTGAATACTATTAAAAAAAATTTAACTTTAATAAAATTAATGATATCAAAAATATTATTTTTCGATCCTAATTAAAAAATGTAACTTATTTCAATTTAGCTATTACAAAACGGCATTGAGTTTTAAAATTTAAATTTGTATAGAAAGGTTTAATTTAGTTCACATCTTATTTCCAGCTTAACTTAAAACTTTAAAAAATTTTAAACAAAGTTTTTACTTTCTGAGCACATTTTTAATAATATTCGAAATGTTTACTTTACAATTTTAAAATTTTTGATATCATTAATTTATTTAAACTTAATTTTTTTTTAATTTTATTCCAAAATTTTAATTAACCATGTTTAATGCTCTATTATATCTTTAATTTAAAAGAAACCTTTAATTTTTTCTGTTCAAGTTTTACTATTTGTAAAGATTCGTTTTAAAATTAATTTAAGTTTTTGGAAACTAACTTTAAGTAATTATATTTGAAAATATTATATAAGATTAATATTAATTTTAATATAACGAATTTTAAAATATTTTTAATTCAACTTTAAACTTTAAAAAGTTTATATTTTATTTTTAAAAACAAATTTTAATTTAATTTTAATAAAAGATATGGACATAAAAGAAAATAGGATGTAAACTAATTTAAAGCTTAATACCTAGACACAAATTTTAAAATTTTAAATTTAAAAATCAATACTGTTTTATAAAGCTAAATTAATATGAATTTTTTTTTTAAATTAAGATCGAAAAATAATATTTCTGATGTAATTAATTTTTTTAAACTTAAATTTTTTTTAATAGTATTTAAAACCTTTAATTTTTTCTGTTCAAGTTTTACTATTTGTAAAGATTCGTAATTTTAAAATTAATTCAAGTTTTTGGAAACTAACTTTAAGTAATTATATTTGAAATTATTATTTAAGATTAATCTTAATTTTAATATAACGAATTTTAAATAATTTTCAATTCAACTTTAAACTTTAAAAAGTTTATATTTTATTTTTAAAAACAAATTTTAATTTAATTTTAATAAAAGATATGGACAAAAAAGAAAATAAGATGTAAACTAATTTAAAGCTTAATACCTAGACTCAAATTTAAAAATTTTAAATTTAAAAATCAACACTGTTTTATAAAGTTAAATTAATATGAATTTTTTTTTAAAATTAAGATAAAAAATAATATTTTTGATGTCATTAAATTTTTTAAACTTAATTTTTTTTTAATAATATTCAAAACATTAAATTAACCATGTTTAATGCTTTATTATTTCTTTAATTTTAAAGAAACCTTTAATTTTTTCTGTTCAAGTTTTACTATTTGTAAAGATTCGTTTTAAAATTAATTCAAGTTTTTGGAAACTAACTTTAAGTAATTATATTTGAAATTATTATTTAAGATTAATATTATAATTTTAATATAACGAATTTTAAAAAATTTTCAATTCAACTTTAAACTTTAAATTGTTTATATTTTATTTTTAAAAACAAATTTTAATTTAATTTTAATAAAAGATATGGACATGAAAAAAAATAAGATGTAATCTAATTTAAAGCTTAATACCTAGACACAAATTTTAAAATTTAAAAATCAACACTGTTAGATAAAGCTAAATTAAAATGAATTTTTTTTTTAAATTACGATCGAAAAATAATATTTTTGATATCATTAATTTTTTTAAAGTTAAATTTTTTTTAATAGTATTCAAAATATTAAATTAACTATGTTTAATGCTCTATTATTTCTTTAATTTAAAAGAAACCATTAATTCTTTCTGTTTAAGTTTTATTATTTGGAAAGATTCATTTTAATGATAATTGAATTTTTTGAAAACTAACTTTAAGTAATTGTATTGAAAATTATTATTCAAGTTTAATATTAATTTTAGAATAACAAAATTTAAAAAAAATTTAATTTATTTTGAACTTTAAAAAGTTTATTTTTTTATTTTTAAAAACCAATTTTGATTTTTTTTGCTCATATTTTTTATATATTGTGGATAGTTATATTTAGAAAGTCATTTTGTTAAAATAAATTATTTAATTAAATGATTCAAATTTAAAATTTTTTTACATATATTAAATTTATTTCATTTTTAATTTGTATTCAAATTTAGAGAATTTGTTTCTTAGTTTTATAAAAAAAAATGATTATTTTTTGCATGTGAAAAACGAAAAGAATAACAAATAAAGTTAAATATTTATTAACTATCATTCTTTACAATTTGTTAAATTTTACTTTAAATTTAAACAGAAAAAATGGTGAATTTAAAATTTAAATACTTACATGAATATTTGTTATGTGACTTAAGTTTACATTTTAATAAAATTAAAGTCTTTTTTAATATTTTGTAATTGTTCATTAATTTTTTAATTTTAAATTTTTCGTTCTGTTTATTTTACAAGCAAAGTTTTAATGTGATTATTTTTATTAATATTATTTTTAATATTAAATGTTTATTTTTTCATTAATTTAATTTCTTTCTGATTTCTTTAAAACTAATTAATTTATTTAAATAATTTCTATAACATGAAAATCGATTAAAGTAGATTTAGAACAATAATTTTTAACCTTAGGACACACCTTTAAGAGTTTTTCAAATCTTCAAGAATTTAACAATTATTTATGAAGGATATTTATTATAAGTATTTCTTTATAATTAAGCGTATTACTTTTTAATATCAATCAGAAAACTATACAAATTTAAGAATTTGTATAATTTTCGTATTATTATATTTCTTTTCTTGTTTTTGATTAAATGCATAAAAAATTCAAATTCAAATAGTGGAAGTTTCCCGCCGCATCTATGCCGCGTCTGCGCGCCGAGGATTCTCACGCGTTTGTGGTTTCGGAAACTGGCAAAGGGCGCGCATCGGTCAGCCTCTCTCACGATCGAGTTTCTTCAGCTCTTTTATATAAGGCCTGATCCCGTACCTCTGAAAATACATTTCTAATGTGTCCAACACTTAAATCTTCATTGTCAAATATTGGCTGAAGATTAAATTAACAACTCTGTTTCCATATAGAGTTGTAAAAATAAGATTGTTGGTTATTCATTGGCTCCCAAGGATGGACCAATATTGAAAGCCAGTTATTGTACCAATACTTGACATGCATTAATAAATAAATTAAAATATTTATTAAAAAAAAAAATTTTTTTAAACAATAAATAAATTAACAATATAAAAATATAGATTTTAATATTGTTAATTTAAAAAATGTTATTTATTGGCATTATCATTGGCAACCAATATTGAACCAATGATGGCTGCCAATGACTGGCAAACCCGTTATCATCCCAAGGATTGACCAACTGTGGTCCAATATTGGTTTCCATTAATGCGCCAATATTGGCACCATTGGCTCCCAATACTGGTCCATTAATGCGCCAATCGTTAGTTTCCCATTGGGCGTTACGTTCAGTCCTAATCCTTAGCATAAATGACCATTTATGGAATATTCGCCATTTTTAGGGCTTTTTTAATTTCTCCCACTTTTGTTAATTTTGCTCTACGAAGATTCACTCCCTGTATATTCGTCATTCAAAATTCAGCTTTCGGACTTGAAACTTGTAGTTACTCGCGGTTTGCAACTCATCAATGTAACTTGACATTTTAACCTTTAAATATATGTATTTTAGTAACATGAGATCTATTCATTTTTTAAACCTGTGCGAATATTATTAATTTAATATCGTGATATGAGAAGTTTTCTCATACGTATCAACACTAAATGTTCTAACTTTTTTAATTCTATACTTATTTTTATATTGAACAACATTTATGATGTTAATTCAACTAAATATTTTCTAGTGTCATGAAGAAAATCTAGAACTTTACGTTGTTGTGATGGGATTAGATTCTCTGTTCAAAAAAAAAATCCATAAGATTTTGAAAGTTTTGTTATTCGTAAAATATTTATCTGGCATTATTTTTTAGTTTTGTCTATGATTATAGTATATCGTCATATGTAAGCGACATTAATATTTAGAACGTGTACTTGGGATTATAATAATTTTGTACAATCAAAGACACAAAAACCAATAGGTTAGCCTTAAAATCGGAAAAATTTCTCCTGAAATATGAAGATAAGAGAGATAAATAAAATTATGTTATTTCTTTTTTAAAGTAAACCACTGCCATCCGTTTGGTTTATTTACTAAAAATTTTGTCCACAGAAATTAGTCATAGCAATGGCTAAAATTATTACTGTTGATATTATTATTTTATTTTGTTGTTGTTTTTATTAACAATAATAATATAACAATTCTCAAAATTTGAGACATTTATCGAAACGCAATTTAAATATAATTTAATATATAGCTACATCATTCATGTTATTTTTTCATGTTATAATTTTTCATTTTATGGCGTAAATGTTTTTATTAGATTCCTATTATTTTTCTCTGCACCATTTGGAGCTTTCATACACAAAGAAAATTCTTCATCAAATAGAACTTTTTTGATGGAAAGATCCTCCTTAATGTATTACATGTTTAATTAACTTAAAGAGTTATAAATACTTTTTGATTACAGTAGAATACAGTAGAAACATTGTCAAACGCATTGAGATTACATTTAAAAAGAAAAGAAAAGAAAAAATACTCAGAAATACAAAAAATAGTCGTTTTTAATTGGCTTGACAATCATCTTGTTTGGTTCTGGATTCATCGAATAAATATTTTACTTCAGAGTTACTTTTTGAAGATTTTGGTTACTTCAAATTTATTTGGAAGAGGATACTTACTTATAATATATTCTCAAGACCATCTTTGTTTAACCCTGTCCATTTCCAGTTAAAATATTATGGTCCTTGTGAAAACTATGCCTACTTTTCCAATTTTTTTTTTTTTTTTTTTTATAAATATTTAATTGAATGTCGTATTTATTATATTGTTCGACATAGGAAGAGGCTTCTTTCCTCTTGATCTTCTGTTAATAATAACTCGTCTATCCAATCGTGAATCCTAATACATCTTAAAACCTTAAAACCAAAATCTATTCATTCAGCAGTACTGCTAATGACATAAAAAAACTTTTCAGAATACGGAAAATTTCATCAATAAAGACGAAAAATGTATTAATTTTGATAATTGTTGTGAAAATAGTCAAAAACCAAACAACAGACTTGTTATTTAAAAATAGTGTTTAAATTACTTAATATTTACACTACTATTGTGGTATAAAAATATTAACAAAAATTTCAAGACAATCAAATTTAACAAAAAATTAATTTTTTAATACTATGTTTTCCAATTGCGATTGATTGATTATCTGATAAACGATCATTGTGCTCTCTATTTTCATTAGCTGTTTTCATATTATTTAAATCAATAAGATGTTATGAAAATTATAAACACTTTGTAAATTCATATAATAACACATTATTAAAATTGTAACTTTATTTTGACAAAATTTGAAAAATGCAGACATTGTAACTTCCTTTTAACTGCAAAAACATCATTTCTTTGTTGTTTATTCACGGAAAGGCCTACAAAAATTTAATACAATTATTAAATAGAAACTGGACTAAGTACCCCCTAAGTATTTTCACGTCCTAAAAATGAATCCATTTTCGAAATCAAAAAAGTGGTCAATTAAGACCAGAATTTTAAAAATCTATACTAAAAATTAAATTCTTCAATTTTAAAAAACTAATCTCGCATGAAACTAATGAAATTACTCTGTAAATAAAAACCAGTTGTGTGAAAAAAAACATTTGGACGATTTTCCTTTTCAAAAAATCACTTACTTCAAATATACAAAACGGCAATTTGAACCTTAGATTAAACTATCTCAAAATTCTGAAGTGATGGAATTATTTTGACACTGGATTCTTATATTTAAGACGCTAAAATCCTTTCAGGATACCTACTAATTTAGGTTTATGATTGTTGTATTACCAAACAGCCCGTTTCTTTTTTCCTGAAATTAACAAAAAATATTAATTACTTTTAATTTTATATTAAAACTTGGAAAAAGTTAATTATACGTATAAGAAAGAAAAAAAAAGATGATATATAAATTTCCCCTCAACTGAAATCGAGAGAAACTTTATATTTGGTTTTTATTGAGAATATGATTTTAATAAATAAATACAATAATAAAATTTACTAATAAAATTCACATACTGTCATAATTTCCATTCCAGTCACCGCCTGGACGAGCTTCAACCCAGCAAACCAAAAAAACTACTGTCAACAAAATTGTTAAATAATTCTTCATTCTCGTTTTGTTAAAATATCCTCTCAACTTTGTAGAATGTTAGAAAAACTCTTTTGCGACCTTTTTATATCCTTTCAAACGCTCCAAATTGTTTTTAAAATTTATTGCCATCATTACGGAATCGATAATATTGTTTTTTAAACTGACCTTATCACATATAATAAGACGAAATAACAGTGAATTGCACCGAAGATAGTAAATAAAAATGAACAACAACAAAGTAATTTTAACTAATTTAGGGTAATTAAGAAGCTATACAAAAATTCGTGAAAAATATCGTAGATGAAAAATGGACAAACGATAAAATAAAAAGTTGTAAAACTTGAAAAAATGTAAGTATGTACCTTTACTTTATAATAAATTATAGTAAATAAAAACATAAGTTTGTTTAAACTGTTCATGAAATCGTAATTTTATGGTTGAGACTTTTTTTTCGGTATATAAAATATAAAAAGTTGCAAAATGCAAAAAAAACCGCAATTCTTCAGCTTTATTTTTTAAAAAGTTGATAAAAAATAACAATAAATTGTTTAAACAATGTTTATAAATGAATTTTAAGATTGATGCTTAGGTTTGGTAACATCATATATGAAAAATAGCAAAATGTAAAAAAAACACTGCAAGTTTAACATATAATTTACAATAATGATTACCAACGAGGACTTAAAAAACTTGTTACATAAAATAATTTCTAAAAAACCCATATTTATGCTATTTATTCAAAATATAGCAAAAAAATCCAAGAAATACAGTAAAAAAATATGTTTTTTGACAATTTTTTCATAATTTTGCAATTTATTATGAAGTATATAGAAATGTTTTATGAATAAAGAAAATAATTTAAATTTGAGAAAATTACTTGAAAATCTTAAAAATAAATTGAAAAAATTAAATAATGAAAAATTAGGGAAAATAATTGAAAATTGAAAAATGAAGAAGAAAAAAGAAGAAAAAATGAAGATTGAAAAAATGATTGTAACTAATATCTTTCAATTTTTCATGTTTAGTACTTTTGTACGAAAGGGCTGTTTTTAAAGCCCGTTTATGTATTAAATAAATAAATAAATAAAAAATGGTGATAAATAATATAGAATTAAAGAAAATAATTGAAATTTGAGAAAATAATATAAAATTAAAAAAAATAATTAAAATTTGAGAAAATAATTGAAAAAATTACAAGATATATTTTAAATTAAGAAAAGTTAAAGAAAATTTCAGAAAAATACTTAAAACGTTCAGAAGTTCTTTAAAAAAAAAAAGAAAATCTAATTAAAAATTAGAGATAATAAATGAAACAAGATAAGCATCATTTAAAATTGAAGAGAATAATTTTTAATTAATCTGAAAAAATTAAAAACTTTTTGTAAATTACCAAAAAGAATGAAAGTAGTTGAAAATTGAAGAAAATAATACAAAAAAACCATAAAAATAATTGAAAATTGAATGAAATAATTGAAATCTCAGACAAATAGTTTAAAATTTTGGAAATTATAAAAGAAATGAAAAACATTGAAAATTGAAGAATATAAATTTTGGAAAATAATTGAAACATGATTTTACAATTTTAAACTTGAAGAAAATGATAAATATAAAATCAAAAAAAAAATAATTGTTTGAGAAAAATACATGAAAATCTTAGAACTTAATTGAAAAAATGAGAAGAACTAAAAAATGGAGAAAATAATTGAGGAAAGCTAAAAAGAAATAAAATTTACGATAATTGATAAAAAAAAATTTGAAATTATTAAAATTAATGAAAATAATTAAAAATTGAAGTAAATACTTGAAATTTTAGAAAATTGAGAATAAAAATTAACAATAGAGGAAAATAATTGAAAGATCATATAATTAATTCAAAATTGAAAAAATAATTCATATATGCTGGAAATAATTTAAGATTGAGAAAAGTATCTGAAATTTTTGAAAATTCTGCCTAAAGAATGACAACAATTAAAAATCGGAGAAAATAATATAAAATTACAAAATTTGATTTTAAGCGAAAGAAAATAATTGAAAATTAAAATATTTATTTGAAATTTCAGTAAATTAATTCAGAAATTATGAAAACAAATGATAATAATTGAAAATTGAAGAAAGTAATTGAAATTTTAGAAAACTACTTAAAAATCTTAGAAAATAATTTTAGAAAACGAGAATAATAATTAATAATTAAGGAAAATAATTAAAAATGATCAAATAAATTCAAAATTAAAAAAAATTATTGAAATATGCTGAAAGTAATTTAAGATTAAAAAAATGGAAATACGATAAAAATAATTTAAATATAAAAAATTGAAGACAGTATAGATAAAATTTAAGGGAAATAATTGAAATTTCGGATAAATAATCGAAATTTTAGAAAATTATGCCAAAATAATGAAAATAATTGAAAAATCGTTTAAAACGTAAATTTAAATCTAAATTATGCCAAAATAATGAAAATAATTGAAAAATCGTTTAAAACATGAATTTATATCTAAATTTGAGAAAATAACTAAAAGTTTAGGAAATTAATTGAAAAATAATTAAAATATTAAAAGATGGAAAAAATAATAGCAAAATAATAAAAGTAAATGGAAATTGAACAAATTAATTGAAAATTGAGATATATATTTAAAAGTTCAGGAAATTAATTCAGAAATTATTAACATTATTAAAAATTAAAAATAATAATTGCAAAATGACAAAAATAATGGTAAATTAAAAAAATTAATTTAAATTTGCGATTAATAATATAAAATTTAGGAATAAATAATTAAATTGATTTAATGACAATTCAAAAAAAATAAAAATTGTAAAACTGATTGACAAAATCAGGAAGAAGAAATTTTAATAGCTTGAAATTTTCAACGGAATTTTTTTTTTTTCAATAAATTTGATTGTGTATATAAATATGTGTATATAAATATCTTTAAAATATCAGCTAAAATTATAAAATAATTTAAAAAATGCATTTATTGTTTTATTATTAAATTAGTGAAAAGACTCTATGTGGCAAATAAAAGGAGAAAATTAATAAAGTATACTTTTCATGAATAGTTTATTGTTTAAGCCAAGTAACATAACATATATCAATATTTTACATTCGAATTGTCAATTTTGTACAATAAAAGATAATTAATTCGTTGTGGTCGTTTTGTTAATATTAAATAAGAGTTGAAATGGATTTTCTGTAATGATTCAAAGATTTATTATAATTTATTAATAATTAGTCTTTCCACCATGATCGAAAAGTCATTTCAAACCTTATTTACTAAAAAATAAGATTGTAATTAATTTGATAAAACTTCAAAACTGCAGGTATTTTTTTTTTCATTTGTAGAGACAGCCTTAACTTGTTATTTTCTCACAGGAGGCCTACAGAAAGTTATAAAAATTATTAAACAAAATTATTAGTAAAAAAATGACTAATTTTTAGTAAAAACATAACTTAAAAAATAGTTAAAATTTGACTAATTGAATTAGTAAACAGAATTTTACTAAAATATTGGTTATTTTTACATAATCTCAAAATGAATTTGACTAATAATTAGTTATTGTTTACTAAATGATTAGTAGAAATATAACTATTTAAGATTTAGAGAGTAAGTATTTCAACTTGCTAAAAATGAAGCCATTTTCCAATTTATAAAGTGGTCCTTAATGTTGGATCCAAAATCTTGAATTTTGAAAATCTATACTCAAAACTAAATTCTTCAATTTTGAAACCTAATGTCACACTAAAGACTAAACTACTCTAAACTTTACGCTGTAGATAAAAACATATAATATTAAAAAAGACACATTTGACGATTTTTCTTTTAAAGTAATTATTAGTTATTCACAACCTTACTTAAAATATACCAAATGGCAATTTTAACACATTTAAAATCAACACTTAAAATCACATTTAAAAGCTATCTCAAAATTCAAATGTGATGGAATGATTTGGATAATGGATTTGTATACTTGAAACGCTAAAATCCTTTATTATTGTTGTTGTGTTAAAAAACACTATAATTACCAATAAATATCTCGTCTTCTTCCTAAAATAAAAAATACTTATTAATAATTTCCAATTTTATATTAAAACTTGAACAAAGTTATGATACTTATAACATGTGTAACAAACAAAAAAAATAAAAGATAAAAGATCAATTTTCCTCAACCTAAATCGAGATTTTTTGTTTTTCTTGAGAATGTAATTTTAATAGGTAAATATAATAATATTTTTTTTTATAAAATTCACATACTTCCATCATCTCCATTCCATCCACCTCCACCATATCCACCTCCACCATATCCACCTCCACCATATCCAGCTTCAACCCAGCAAACCAAAAAAACTACTGTCAACAAAATTGTTAAATAACTCTTCATTTTCGTTCTGTTAAAATTTCCTCTCAACTTTACAGAATGTTAGAAAAACTCTTTTGCGACCTTTTTATATCCTTTTAAACGCTCCAATTTTGCTTAAAATTTATTGCCATCATTACGAAATTGATAACATTGTTTTTTAAACTGACCTTATAACATTTAATAGGACGAAATAACAGTGAATTGCACCGAAGATAGTGAATAAAAATAAACAACAACAAAGTAATTTTAACCAATTCAGGATAATTAAGAAGCTCTACAAAAATTCGAGAAAAATAGTTCTTATATGTGTTTATTAAAAAATAAAAATGTCAAAATTTACAAAAGAAAAACTTTCCTCTTAACACGAGGAAAGACAAATTAGAAGATAAAAAAAAAACAAGATATTCTTTGTGAATTATTGTTAACGGATTATTTATTGTAAATTATTATTATCCGATTATTTATGTTTAATTATTATTTAACAATTATTATTTATTGCTGAATAAGACTCTTCTGAAATGTCATTTAATTACGATTATCGAATAACTAACCTGACAAAATAGAAAAAGTCTTTAGATTGTGAAAAAAGAAATCTATTGTTATGTTGAAATTAAAACGGGAAGTGGTGATTCTGTGACATTTGAGAAAATTTTACAATGTCTGAATTTATAATGACGTTGGTGGGAAAAAGATGAGGGGACCCATAAACCGGAATGTGGCATCAGCATCCAAGGAGAACAACTTTAATACTGCACCTTAGAAATTCGCGTTCTAGTACGTCTATTCGAAACCAAATGTTTGCATGCACTCTCACATATGCATGAGTTTCAAATCTGCTAAGAATAAGTCGACCCATAAATTACCTCCATTTCGCTAAACCAGATCATATCGCTTCAAAATCACACAAATCGTCTCAAAAAAGAAAATCAGAATTTAAAAAATGTGTTTACTTTTCAAGAGAAACAAATATAGTTACTTTCGATAATAAAACAAAATTCCTTCACTTTTTAATTCAAGAAGAAATTGTCTAATTTGAAAAGAAAAATCTTTAATTTACAGAAATTATCTTTCGAGGGGTCGTCAACTCTATTTTAGAGCGTACGAAGAATACGTTTTCAATTGATAATATTTGATTATCCCTCAATTTTACACTCAGAAAAAAATTTGTTTGTGACAACCAAAATTCAGTTAAGAAACAAATTTTGGTTGAAACAAAAAAAAAAAAAAAAGCGCGCGTTTAGTTTTTCATACATTTTAAAAATTATAAAATACAATAATAAATATAAGAAATCGGAAAATACTATTTATCTAATAGGAAGAAATGAATATTTTAAATATAATATTTAAAAATCAATAAATATAAATAAAATAAATATATTTTTAGGACAAAATTTAAAATATTTTAGAATTAAAAAGAATTGCACAAAATAATTGCAAATTTTGCAAATTAATTGAAAAAAAAATGAAATCAATTAAAAATTGGGGAAAGTAATTTAAACGATCATAAAAATGTTTTAAACATATAGAAAATAATTAAACTTCGAGAAAAATACTTGAAAATCTTAAAAGTAAATTTCAACAAAATTGAATAATGAAAAATAAGACTAAATAATTGAAAAATAAAAAAACATGGTTAAAAATTGAGATAATTAAATTAAACTTTTAGAAAATAATTAAACAAATTAGATCAAATATTTTAAATAAAGGAAAGTTAAACAAAATTTAAGAAAAATACTTAAAACTTTCAGAAGTTCATTGAAATAAAAAAAAATAATTCAAAATTAGAGAAAATAAATTAAAGAAGATAAAAATAATTTAAAATTGAACAGAACAAGTTTTAATTAAAGAGAAATAAGTAAAAACTTTTTGGCAATTATGAAAAAGAACGAAAGTAATTGAAAATTGAAGAAAATAATGTAAAAAATAATATAAATTTAGGAAAATAATTAAACAAATTACATAAAATATTTTAAATAAAGGAAGTTAAACAAAATTTGAGAAAAATACTTAAAACTTTCAAAAGTTCATTGAAATAAAAGAAAATAATTAAAAATTAAAGAAAATAAATTAAAAAAGATAAAAATAATTTAAAATTGAACAGAACAAGTTTTAATTAAAGAGAAATAAGTAAAAACTTTTTGGCAATTATAAAAAAAAACGAGAAAAAGAACGAAAGTAATTGAAAATTGAAGAAAATAATATCAAAAATAATATAAATAATGAAAGAATTGAAAATTTAGATAAATAGTTAACAATTTTTAAAATTATGAAACAAATGTAAAGAATTGAAAATTGAAGGAAATAAATTTTGGAAAATAATAATTGAAAAATGTTTTCAAATTTTAAAACTTGACGAAAATAATTAAAATATGATACAAACAATGGTAAGTTGTAAGAAATAAATGACATTTAAGTGTGATAATTGAAAAAACTACAGAATTTTTTTTAAATAAAGAAAAAATAATTAAAATTTGAAAAAAATACATGAAGATTTTGGAAATCAATTTAAAAAAAAGAAAATAACTAAAAATTGGATAAAAGAATTAAAGAAATAAGCTAAAAGTAATTGAAATTTACGATAATTAATAAACAAAATTTGAAATTATGAAAACAAATAAAAATAATTAAAAATTGAAGAAAATAATAGAAATTTTAGAAACAATCTTAAAAATCTTAGAAAATAATTTTAGAAAAAGAAAATAACTAAAAACTGAAGAAAAGACTGGAAGAATGCTAAAAATAATTGAAGTATACGATAATTAATAAAATTTTTTGAAAGTTATGAAAACAAATAAAAATAATTAAAAATTGAAGAAAATAATAGATATTTAAGAAAAACACTTTTAAAAATTTTAGATATTAATTTTAAAAAATGAGAAAAACTAAAAATTGGAGAAAAGCCTGAAAGAAAGCTAAAAATTAATGAATATTTACGAGAATTAATAAAAAAATTTGAAATTCTGGTAACAAATGAAATGAATTAAAAATTAAAGAAAATATTTGAATTTTCAGAAAAATACTTAAAAATCTTAGAAAATAATTTTAGAAAATGAGAATAATAAATTAATAATTAACAATCGAGAAAAATAATTGAAAAATGATAAAATTAATTCAAAATTGAAAAATTAATTTAAATATGCTCAAAATAATTTAAGATTGAGAAAGAAAATTGAATTATGATGAAAATAATTTAGATAAAAAATTGTAAACATTCAATAATATTTTAGAGAATATAAATGTTTTAAACATAAAGAAAATAATTTAAATTTGAGAAAAATACTTGAGAATCTTAAAAGTAAATAAAAACAAAATTGAATAATGAAAAATTAGAGAAAATAATTGAAAATTAAAAACGTGGTTAAAAATTGAGATAAATAAAATAAAAATAAAAGAAATAATTAAAATTTAGGAAAATAATTAAACAAATTACATAAAATATTTTAAACAAAGGAAAGTGAAACAAAATTTAAGAAAAATACTTAAAACTTTTAAAAGTTCATTGAAATAAAAAAAAAATAATTAAAAATTAGATAAAATTAGTGAAAAATTATTTAAAATTGAACAGAACAAGTTTTAATTAAAGAGAAATAAGTAAAAACTTTTTGGCAATTATAAAAAAGAACGAGAAAAAGAGCGAAAGTAATTGAAAATTGAAGAAAATAATATAAAAAATAATATAAATAATAAAAGAATTGAAAAGTCAGATAAACAGTTAACAATTTTTGAAATTATGAAATAAATGTAAAGAATTAAAAATTGAAGAAAATAAATTTTGGAAAATAATTGAAAAATCTTTTTAAATTTTAAAACTTGACGAAACTAATTTAAATATGATACAAACAATGATAAATTGTAAGAAATAAATGGCATTTAAGTGTGATAATTGAAAAAACTACAGAATTTTTTTTAAATAATGAAAAAATAATTAAAATTTGAAAAAAATACATGAAGATCTTAGAAATCAATTAAAAAAAAAGACAATAACTAAAAATTGGAGAAAAGACTGGATGAATGCTAAAAATAATTGAAATTTACGATAATTAATATAATTTTTTTAGAAATTATGGAATCAAAGAAAAATAATAAAAAATTGAAGAAAATAATAGAAATTTGAGAAAAATACTTAAAAAAATTTTAGAAATTAATTTTATAAAATGAGAAAAACTAAAAATTGGAGAAAAGTCTGGAAGAAAGCTAAAAATAATTGAAATTTACGGGAATTAATAAAAAAATTTTGAAATTTTGGTAACAAATGAAATGAATTAGAAATTGATGAAAATATTTGAATTTTCAGAAAAATACTTAAAAATCTTTGAAAATAATTTTAGAAAATGAGAATAATAATTAACAATGGAGAAAAATAATTGAAAAATGATTAAAATTATTCAAAATTGAAAAAAATAATTGAAATATGCTGTAAATAACTTAAGATTGAGAAAGGAAATTAAATTATGATGAAAATAATTTAAATATGAAAAATTGAAAACATTCAATAAAAGTTGAGAGAAATAACTGAAAAATTAATGAAGTATATGTTTAAAATTAATAATATTTACAAAATTACAAAATTACACCTTGTCGTGGTGAGGCAGTGGCGCCCAATCGGCTGGAGCAGGGGGGGCGGCCGCCCCCCCTGGTCGAGGGGTGGGTGGTGTCAGGAGGATAGTAAAAAATATAAATAAAAAATTTAATTTTACGGAACAAAATAATCAGAAAAGTACGGAATTCAAACACCCCATGAACTTACGTACATATGAACTATGGTTAATTTGATTTTAATAATATAATGGTAAACCTAATATTTAATCCCGTAGCTGTTTTTTTAGTTGGAATGTCTTTGAAATATTGGTTTTCAAATTCAGGTATAACCATAAATTATTAAATAATTATATTTTTAATCATTAATAATATGTTCCTATAAAAATTTAAGAGTACCCTATTGGAAATAACAAAATAAACGCACCGCCCAAGGGCCAGAATCTTTTTACTGTTGTTGGTTATTTAAAACTATATAAATATTAAACTAAAATAATTTCAAATTAAACAAAATCGGGCAAGTACGAGTTATACTCGTACCAAGTCGAAGGGTTCCGTACCTCTATAATTTTTTTAACTATATGAAATAGAGATTGAAATGCAATAGCAATTGTATATATATTTCAAATAACAAAGTCATTTTTCTATAACTTTATATACTAATATAGTTAAAATTATTTTAAAACTTATAACAAATAACAAAATTTTAATGCACTATATTGAATTTTTTATTTAATTTCAATGAAATCGGCAAATTACTAATAAAATAAAAAGTAGATTATATCCCCGGGAAAAAGGGTTTAGATATAATCAGATATATTTCAGATCTAATGATATATGATTTGATCTATTCAGATATAATCAGATATAATCAGTTATTTAAACATATATCTGCTTATATATATTTAGATATAATCAGATCTGATATTATATCTGTTTATATCTAGATAGATATCGCCTGATGTGAGGTCATATCTAACTAGATATATTTTAACATAGTCAAATCTGATATTATACCTTTCTATATCTAATTAGATATTGTCAGATATGAAGTCAGATATAATCATTTTGTTAACAGATTTAATCATACATAATATCAGATCAAACTATACCTAATAAAAAAATAAAAATTTTTGAAATTTGAAAAAGTCCAAACTATATTATTTATATATATTATAAATAAATTATTTTTTTATTAGATATAGTTTGATCTGATATTATGTATGATTAAATCTGTTAACAAAATGATTATATCTGACTTCATATCTGACAATATCTAATTAGATATAGAAAGGTATAATATCAGATTTGACTATGTTAAAATATATCTAGTTAGATATGACGTCACATCAGGCGATATCTATCTAGATATAAACAGATATAATATCAGATCTGATTATATCTAAATATATCTAGTTAGATCTCATTATATCTAAATATATATAAGCAGATATATGTTTAAATAACTGATTATATCTGATTATATCTGAATAGATCAAATCATATATCATTAGATCTGAAATATATCTGATTATATCTACAATATATCTGATGATATCTGAAATATATCTGATTATATATAAACCCTTGTTCCCGGGATCCCAAGTCAAATACTACAAACGATTTAAAAGGGGGGGGGGGGGGCTCGGTCATTTTTTCGAATTTTCTTTAAAAAAATCGTAGGTTTTGGCTAGTAAACATTGTGAAAACCGCCTTTACAAAAGTTCTCTATGATTTCCTGTGATCTACACGTAAATCTACATATGTGTATCAAATTTCAGCATCCTAAGTCAAATAGTTTAGAAGATTAGAGGGGGGGACATGGTCATTTTTTTGAATTTTTTTCAAAAAATCGTACTTTTTGGCTAGTAAACACTATGAAGACAGTCTTTACGAGAGTTCTCTATAATTTTCCTGTAATCTACACGTAAATCTACATATGTGTACCAAATTTCAGCATCCTAGGTCAAGTAGTTTGGAAGATTAGGGGGGGGGGACATGGTCATTTTTTCGAATTTTTTTCAAAAAATCGAACTTTTTGGCTAGTAAACACTATGAAGACAGTCTTTACGAAAGTTCTGTATAATTTTCCTGTAATCTACACGTAAATCTACATATGTGTACCAAATTTCAGCATCTTAGGTCAAGTAGTTTCGAAAATTAGGGGGGGTGACATGGTCATTTTTTTGAATTTTTTTCAAAAAATCGTACTTTTTGGCTAGTAAACACTATGAAGACAGTCTTTACGAGAGTTCTCTATAATTTTCCTGTAATCTACACGTAAATCTACATATGTGTACCAAATTTCAGCATCCTAGGTCAAGTAGTTTGGAAGATTAGGGGGGGGGGACATGGTCATTTTTTCGAATTTTTTTCAAAAAATCGTACTTTTTGGCTAGTAAACACTATGAAGACAGTCTTTACGAAAGTTCTGTATAATTTTCCTGTAATCTACACGTAAATCTACATATGTGTACCAAATTTCAGCATCCTAGGTCAAGTAGTTTCGAAGATTAGGGGGGGGGACATGGTCATTTTTTCGAATTTTTTTCAAAAATTCGTACTTTTTGGCTAGTAAACACTATGAAGACAGTCTTTACGAGAGTTCTCTATAATTTTCCTGTAATCTACACGTGAATCTACATATGTGTACCAAATTTCAGCATTTTAAGTCAAATAGTTTAGAAGATTAGGGGGGGGGGACATGGTCATTTATTTCAATTTTAGGGCAAAAAAGTGGTTTTTGATGGATTTCGGCATGTTCATGAGCTGGAATCGCGTTTTCCATATCATTTTCGTAAATCCAAGGTGAAATTACATATGTGGACTAAATTAGAAGACTTTAGCTCATATAGTTTAGAAGTTAGAAGGGGTGCGAAAACGGACACACATAGTGATTTTAATAGGGTTCCGTTTTACGGTACGGAACCCTAAAAATTAAGGAAATTGTAGGAATAGTTGTGGGAAATAATTGTAAATTGAGTAATTGGATTGAAAATCGAAGAAAATAATTTAAATTTCAAGAAAATCACTGAAAATTGAAAAATGTAATTAAAATTTAAAGATTATAATTAAAAATTTAAAAAAGTTATTGAAAAAAGGCGAGAATTATTAAATATAAGAGAAAATATTTGAAAACTAAAGAACCGAATTAAAAATTGAAGAATTGGTTAGAAAATTGAACAAAATTATTGAATAATTGTATTTAATATTAAAGAAACTTATTGATAACCGAAAAAATGATTGAAAAATGTCGAGAATTTTTGGATAGTAAAGAAAATACATATAATTGGAATTTAAAGAAAATAAATAAGGATTGAAGAAAATATTTGTAGAATTAAACAATTGAATTACAATTTAAAAACTATTTTTTATAATTGAATAAAATAACTGGAAAAAGTCGAGAATTGTTTAAAATTGAAAAATCAAATAAAAATCAAAAAAGTAATTAAAAATTTAAGAAAATAATTGAAAAATTCAGAATAGAATTGAAATTTTATAGAAAATAATTAAAGAAGACGAAAATTATTAAATATGGTAGAAAATTATGTGAAATTGCAGAAAATAATTGAAAGTAGAGTAAAATATCAGATTTTTGAAAAAATAATTGTAAAAAACATAGAATTATTGAATATGGAAGAAGTAATTGACAAATGATAATATTTATTGAATATTGTAAAAAATTCAAAAAGGCCAGAATAATGTACACAATTTAAAAGTAATTAAAAAATTAATGAATAATTATACAATTTTAATATAAAAATAATTAAAAATAATCTAGAATTATTGAATACTGAAAAAAGTAATTAAAAATTGATGCATGAAATTAAGCAATTTAGTTCAAATTTAAATGAAATTGAATAAAGCCAAGAATTATTGAATATTGAAGCAAATAATTTGAAATTGAAGGAAATCACTGAAAATTGAAGAATGGAATTGAAAGGTAAAGATTATAATTTCAAGTTCAAAAATTTTATTGAAAAAAGGCGAGAATTATTGAATATAGAAGAAACTAATTGAAAACTGAAAAATTAAACAAGTGAATTGAAATATTTGAACAATATTTATAATTGAAAAAAGACAGAAATTACTAAATATTGGAGAATTAATTGAAAATTGAAAAGAATAATTATAAAATACCGACAATAATTTGATATTAAAGAAAGTAATTGAGATAAGTGGAAAATATTTGACAATATTGGAAAAAATTTGATAATTGTTGAGAATATTTGACAATTGAAAAAAAATCGAAAATTGTTGAGTATATTTGACAATTGAAAACAAATTCTAAAACTATTGAGAATATTAGACAACGGAGCAAGGTAATTTAGAAAATTTAAGAATAATTGTAAAATTGAAGGAGAATAATTGTAAATTAAAAACTCCCAGATAACCAGCGTACAATTACTGTACACACCATGTACCTTTTCACTATACTAGTACCATACGTGTATAAAGGTACTAATTTTCGAAGTACTGATACTAAATTAGTACAGTGCCAGTATGTATGTACATTTTTATTACATTTGTACGACGTACTAGTATCGTACTAGTATTACACTTGTATGTAATAAATAGAAACTTTAATATTTTCACTTAGTACGGCGTACTAAATAAATATGGAGTCGTACCAGAGTCGTACTACTCCGCCATCTTGAAAAATAATTTGTCAGTTTGAGTACGTAGTAAGAGTATAATACAAGTACAGTGCCAGTACATCATACTGTTGAATAAAAAAGAGTATGCACATACTGGTACTGTACCATTTTAATGCAAGTATCTCAAGATAATTACGCTATACTCGTATAATACTTGTACAATGCGAAGGTACATGGCAAGTACAGAGCCGGTATACCGGGTATTTTGGATTAGTACGCTTGGCTATCTGGGCTGTTTAAAATTTAATAAAAAATTATAAATTTATTGAATAATGAAATTAAAATTACAACTGTTAGTTATAAATTTAAATTTTGATCAATTCAAAGGCATTTTTAAAAAAGTAGTTGACTCATTATTACTCTCTAAATTTTGAATCAGTGAGAATTTAGCCCACAAATCAGTGAAATTTCACTGACTTAAATTAAGAGAGTATAGATAATTTTATTATGTAAACCTTTTTTTTTTTTTTTTGCTTGTCAAAATTAGGGTTCATGAAAGGGGGGTGGTATCCTGGAAACGGGTCTGGCCCCCCCTGCTAGAAATCCAATGGGCGCCACTGTGGTGAGGGGGCTTAGGACCGGCCAGGTGCTAGTCCTTCGGTCGCCATAACTAGCCGAGCTGTTCGGCTCATGATGGTACTTATTGATTCCGATCGTCTGATGAGTTTGGGCACCAGGGAAATATGGGCGCGCTATAAACGAGCTTTGTCCCAATGAATGAAAGGTGAACAAATGGGGAATAAGAGTAGCCTATAAACGGCCTATTCCTTGCATGGACAGTCTTACCTGCCAGGGATTGCTGCGCGTTCACCGGGGAAGACGGGCCGCAAGCTCGATTCCGCGAGTGTGTAGCTCCGCTGGTACTGTCGAACAAATGAACAAATGCGGGAGGTTAGACTATAAACGTCTCCTCCCTTGAATGAATAGCATGCTCCGTAGGGGTAAAGCTACGAAAGTGGTAATCGGTGCACCAGATCCTTGTGAGGAAATCCGCTTACCCGGATTTTCAGAATGAGGTCTGGCCATCCTCGTTAGCTAGGGAGGACGTGAGAACCCGTGAGGATACGAACACTTCATTCAGCTTGGTTGGACCAAGCCGAAGTGGAGAAGGCTCGACCTGGGGATGACGGCCGGCGGACTGGTCGCCTGTTCGGTCTGACCAACGACACCAAAAACAAAAATGAATACACGTGCTGAAAACAATTTACCCCAGGTAGGCCCCTCTTCGGAGGGTGGTCCTACCGTTGGTTCCGATCGGGTGCAAGCCCCGGTGGCCAACGCTGGCTCCATGGATTCTGGGGAGAGCCAATCACACGGATTGTTTAACGCCTTTGGAGCGGAAACAGGAGAAGCACTTGGTGCCTCCTCCGTTAGTGAGCCAAGAAATAAAGTGGCTGCACCCACAAAAGACCCGTGGGCAGCCATTTTAAGATTGCTAGAGAAGCAAGTCGTTTTCTCTCAAGAGTTGACGAAGTCACTGGCTTTTATCCAAGGAGGGTTATTAAACAATAACCCAAAGCCAGTGAAAGCTGAAATGGAGAAGGCTGTGGAATACAGCTCTAATCTCAAGGAGGCTGCAAAGGACCTTCGAGATGAGTTTCTCAAGAAACTAAGAGCTGCTCCACAGTTAAAGGGAAAGGGGAGGCAAAGAGCTCCTCCTAAAACCCTTACTCCCAACGCAACAACTCCCGTTACGAGAGGGTCGAAGCGAGTCGCTTCACAGACGCCGGAAGATCGAGCGTCGAAGAAGGAAAAGGGACCTGCGGAGTCTCAGCGGGGAACTGCAAAGTCCTTTGCTGAGACGACTCAGGTGGGAAAGAGAGGGGTGGAATCCGAGGGTTGGAAGCCGAACCCCACCACTCAGAAAAAGGAGAAGCAGAAAAAGAAAAGGGAGGAAAAGGCCCTGAAGGCGGAAAAGGAAAAAAAGGCCCTCCCCCACCCCAAAAAAAAAGTGAGGAGAAATGATGCTATCAGGGTATCACTGAAGGAAAATGTTTCCTTTGCTGATGCCCTGAAGCATATGAAGACGGTAGTCAACCTTGCTGATACAAAGATGGAGGTTCTCTCGATCCTGAGGACGTTGAAGAATGATATGCTTCTCTTCCTCAAGGGGAGAGAGGATCGCTCGAGTGTCAGCAGTGCGTTGACTGCCGCCTTGGCTGACAAGGGAGAAGTCCAGGCGGTGGTTCAGAAAAGATCTGTGGAGATCAGAGATCTGGACGAGACCACCGAAGTTGAGGACGTTCTAGAAGCAGTAAAGAAGACACTGGGCACGACCGACCTGGAAGTGTCATGCCGTCTTTTCCCTCTGCGAGACGGAACCAGGCTGGCGGTGCTTCGATTACAAGAAGTATCCGCAGAAGCTTTGCTGAAGGTCGGCAGAGTGAAGATAGGGTGGATAAATTGCAGAATCCGGGCCAGAGTGGAAGTAGACAGGTGCTATAAGTGCCTGGGCTACGGCCACCTGACAAGGAACTGCAGTGGCCCTGACAGGAGTAAAGCTTGCTGGAGCTGTGGATGCCCAGACCATCACAGTAGGACGTGCAAAGAGGAGTTCCATTGCACATCTTGCTCTGATAAAGGGATGAAGGACGTCAAACACCATCCAGGGAGTGGGTCCTGCCCAATTTATAGGGCGGAACTCCAAAAGATTAAAGAGAAGAGCTAAGGTGTTTGCAGATTAACCTTGGTAGAGGGAAAAAGGCGCAAGATCTGATGTTTCAGACGGCCAAGCAGAGGGGGGTTGATATACTGTTTTTCAGTGAACAGTATAAGAAACCAAACCACTCTGTTTGGTATCAGGATAAAACATGCAGATCTGGGATTCAAGTGTGCAACCCGGATCTGAAGATCAGTGATTTCCTGGAGACCAACGACGGGTTCGTTTGGGTGGAGGAGGCGGGTGTGCGAATGTACAGCTGCTACTTCTCCCCAAACGACTTATTCGAGGATTTCAAGGCTGAAATGCGATCTCTTGAAGAAAGCATCCATGCTTTCGGCGGGAATGTTCTCATAACGGACGACTTCAATAGTAAGTCTCCGGAGTGGGGAGAGACCCGTTTGGACAGGAGGGGCATTTTGGTAAGCGAAATGGTGGCCAGAAATGACCTGATTGTCGGGAATCGGGGCCATAAGTTTACATTTCGTAGAGGCAGATCAGGATCAATTTTAGATCTGACCATTGCCTCACCGATATTAGCAGGAAGGATCGAAGACTGGAAAGTGCTCGAGGAAATAACCCTGAGCGACCACCAGTACATTGAATTCGTTATTTCGCGAGATGAGCTTATGGAGGGCAAAAGATCCGGTAGTCTTAGTAAGAACCCTTCATGGAACATCAGAAAGCTCGACCGAGATATAATAAGGCAAGAAAGTACCTGGAAGAAGCCAAGATGACCACCGAACTTGGCTGGGTAAAGGAACCGGAAACGGTGGAAGGTAGGGTGCGTGCTGCGAGGCGTGTAATTCTTGCAACTTGTGACTATTGCATGCCTCGTCGTAGACGCGAATTCTCCAGGAAGAATTCAATGTATTGGTGGAACGAAGAACTAGCCTGCCTACGCAGAGAATGCCTTGAAGCGAGGCGGAGATATACCCGATCAAAAGGAGACACCTCGCTGAAACAAGAGTGGCATACTGGTAGGAAAATATTCAAACGGGCAATCAAAAGTAGTCAAAGGAAATGTTGGCTCGACCTAATCAAGGATATCGATAACGACCCATGGGGTTTGGCGTTTAAAATTGTTACCAAGAAATTGGCAACAAAACAACAGACCCCAGGTCTGGACAAACCGGATTGGGTTCGAGAAATAATAAGAGGGTTATTCCCATATGTAGAACCATGGTCTCGAGAGGACTATTCCTCTTGCTTAGTACAGGGCGAAGATCTCTTCACCCTTGAGGAACTAAGAATTGTGGGAAAGGGGTTGAAGACAGGCAAGGCGCCAGGGATGGACGGTATACCAATCGAGATCCTTAAATTGGTGATCGATGTATATCCGGAACTCCTTCTTAACCCTTTGAACGACTGCCTTAGGGCTGGAAAGTTCTTTATGGACTGGAAACAGCAAAAGCTAGTCCTTCTTAGAAAAGGAGACAAGCCTCTAGACAAAATAACATCCTATAGACCTATATGTCTTTTAGACACAATGGGTAAGCTTCTAGAGGGTATGGTTCTACAAAGACTTCAGGGTCTTCTTACTGGCGATAACGATTTGTCGGATAACCAATATGGTTTCCGAAAGGGCCGCTCCACCGTTGACGCTGTTCTATCGGTGGTTGAGGCAGCAAAACGTGCCAAAGAAGGCAGGGGAAAGAAAAAAGGATTTTGCGCGTTAATAGCGATCGACGTGCGTAACGCGTTTAACTCCGCGAGATGGAACATCTGCATCGAGTCAATGAGGGAGAAAGGCATACCGAACTACCTGTTGCGAATGATGGACAATTATCTTAGCGATAGGTGGATCGTGTATGAGGGCGATACATTTCAGATCCGAGAGGAAATGATTTGTGGAGCCCCGCAAGGGTCCAAAGTGGGTCCCCATTTGTATGGAACGTCATGTATGATGGTTCCCTGCGAATGAGCTTGCCGAAGGACACCCAAAACATCGGCTTCGCGGACGATGAGATTTACGTCGTTGGCGCGCAAAGTGAAGAAATCCTTGCCATAAGGGTCAACGAAACCCTGCGGCGAGTGAAGCGCTGGATGGATGCCAATGGTCTGGAAATGGCCTTGGAGAAGACCGAAGCGCTCCTCGTCACAGATAGAAGGTCCTATATTACCCCATCCATAGAAATAGATGGAGTTCAAGCAGAATGGAAGAAAACCATTAAGTACCTGGGTGTCGAGTTGGATAAGAAGCTTAACTTCAACCAACATATAACATCTGCGACAAATAAAGCCATCGAGTGTGTGGGTAATTTATCCCGGCTTATGCCAAACATCGGTGGTCCCAGGGAAGGGAAAAGGCGACTAGTAGCGAGCGTCTTCCACTCGAAGTTGCTTTACGCAGCTCCCGTGTGGGCTTCCAGGCTGGAAAAGATAGACGCCATCTCTAAGAGGCTGAATTCAGCACAAAGAACAGTATTGCTGAGAATAGTCTCAGCCTACCGGACAGTATCTACTAGCGCTGTACAAGTCCTAGCGAGCGTACCGCCAATAGATCTTTTGGCGAGATAAAGACAATCTGTCTTTTCTCTCAACAAAAATCTAGCAAGCTCGCTCCCAGACGAGGATTGACAGCGCGCAAAGACGGAAATCCGTAGAAATGTAAGGAGTGGATTAGTCAAGGACTGGCAGGAGAGATGGGATGGGGAAACTACCGGAAGGTGGACGCACCGCCTTATTCCTCAACTCGCTACTTGGCTTAAGAGGAAGCATGGGCAGGTTGACTACTACCTGACCCAGGCACTAACCGGTCATGGTTGTTTCAACGAGTACTTGAAACGTTTTCGTATCAGGGAAGAGGAACTGTGCTCTTATTGCGACGCTCCAGTGGATAACGCAGAGCATACCCTCTTCCAGTGTGAGCAATGGAGAGAAGGCAGGCATGAAATGTTTCGGGCTATGGGCACTGAGGTCACGCCCGAAAACATGATTGACTTAATGGTTAAAAGTGTAAACTTTTGGCAGCACATTGAATCCTTTATCGTCAGAGTGATGAGGAACAAGGACATCGATAACCAGAGGAGAAGGAGCCAAGGTTAAATCTGCGGACATTTAGCAAGTAAGTCGTTAGGGTAGGAAGAAATCCGAATGAAGTACTTTGCAGGACAATTGGGTCCAGGGCCGCGGCGAATCCTCTTTTGTATTCGCCGAGTGGTTGGAGACCTATTGCCGGGTAAAGTATTTCATGGGCGTGGGTGGAGTTAACCTTTTGTGATGTTGGTTGTAGAACCAATCGTTCCGCAGAAGGTTAAATACTCCCAGAAAGCGAGGAAGGGTTTAGTGGGTATTACCCAGAGACAAACTTACTTACTTACAAACTTACTTACATATTCCCAAGTAAACTATTCTCTGGACTCGAGTCCCACACACGGGGAGCACCCTCCTTAAATGATGCCCAGCATAATTCATTGTAAGGTGTTCTTTATGGTGCGTAAATGCATTTTCCAAATCTCGTAATAAAAAAAAAAAAAATTTAATTAAAGAGAATAATTAAAAAAAATTATTTTTTAAAACGTGGACAGAAAAAGATGAATAAATATAAATACATAATAACAAACTTTAGGAGTTTATGGAGATTATTATTATTTAATAATTAAAAAATTTCCGATTTTGTTCAATTTTTTTTTTTAATTATCAATAAGTTTATTTAATTTTAATTTCAATTGTTTTATTGTTTCCTTCAATTCTCAATTTTTTTTTAAATTTATTAATTCCATTTTTCAGCTATGAACTTTTTCTTCTACATTCAATAATTTTCGGGTTTTGTCAACAACTTTTTCAATTTTTTATTATATTCTTCTAATTTCAATCACATTCTTTAATTTTGAATTTTTTGTACGATATTCAACTTACTCTTCAATATTAAAAAAATCTCGGCTTTTTCAATTAATTTTTTCAATCATTAAAATTGTTTTAAATTTTCGTTTCAACAATTTTCTTTAAATTTCTTCTTTCTTCAGATTTTTACAACTATTTTTTTCAATTCCTCATTGTTTCTTCACGTTCCAGTTCAATTTTTAAATTTTCAATTATTTTCTTTAATAATAAAAAATTCTCGACTTACATCGATTATTTTTCTCTATATGAATAAATGTTATTAATTTTAGATACAGTTGTTCAATTACATTCTACAAATTTTAATTCCCTTCTTATATTCACATTCTTCAAATTTAAATTATTAACTTCAATTCTTAATTATTCTTTTTTCAATTTTCAATCAATTCTGCAATATTTAATAATTATATCTAATTTTGCAAATTTTTTAAAAAACCATCAAAATTGTTCTAAATTATCAATTCAATTGTTCAATTCTGCAACTATTTTTTAAAAATCTTAATTATTTTGTTTAATTTTCAATTCAATTCTTCAGTTTTCAATTAATTTCTTCTGAATTTAATAATTATGTGCTTTCTTAAATTACTTTTTAAACTTTTTTAATTTATTTTTTTAATTTCAATTACATTCTTCAAATATCAATTATTTACATCAATTTCAAAATCATCCAAGATAGTGAATGGAAATAAATAATAGATTAAAAGGTTTAACCTTATTATTAATATAAATTATTCTTAATTATCCTTTCTTATAAAAGAGGAAATAAATAATGACAAAGTAATTTTAATCAATTCAGGGTAATTAAAAAGCTCTACAAAACAATTAACCGATTATTTATTGTGAATTATAATTAACAGATTATTATTTATTGTTGATTCATATTCTTCTAAAATGTCATTTAATTACGACTACTAATTACCATCCTGTCAAAATAGAGAAAGTCTTTAGTTTGTGATTGTGAAAAAAGAAATCTATTGTTATCTTGAATTTTAAACCTGGAAGAGGTTATTCTGTGACATTTGAGAAAATTTTACAATATCTGAATTTATAATGACATTGGTAGGAAAAAGATGAGGGGACCCATAAACTGGAATGTGGCATCAGCATCCAAGGAAAACAACTTTAATACTGTACCTTAGAAATTCGCGTTCTAGTACGTCTATTCGAAACCAAATGTTTGCATGCACTCTCACATATGCATGAGTTTCAAATCTGCTCAGAATAAGACAACCCATAAATTACCTCCATTTCGCTAAACCAGATCATATCGCTTCAAAATCACACAAATCGTCTCAAAAAAGAAAATCAAAATTTTAAAAAAGTGCTTACTTTTTAAGAGGAATAAACTATCTTTACTTTCCAAATAAAACAAAATTTCTTCACTTTTCTATTAAAGAAAAAAAGGTCTTATTTCAAGAGAAAAATCTTTAATCTAATCTTTTTAAACAATTATACTTCTTTTAAAAAAAGTCTTTAAATACAAAATATTTTAATAATAGCCTTTATTTATAAAATATTTGTACATGGCTTTTATCACTTCTAAATCAGTGGCGTAACTGGGAGGGCAAGGGCCCCAATTATATATAATAATTTAATGTGAACTTGCATTGATTAAAAGTTCAATCAATTCACGTTTCAAAAGTACTAAATTTAAAGTAATTTAAAAATTTCTTCGATTTTTAATAATTCTTTTCTTTTATGATTTAAATTACTTAAACTACAATTTTGATCATTTTTCAATTATTTTCTGCAACTTCTAATTATTTTTAAATTGTTTCTCTAAACCATTTACTTTCTTCAAATTTTGTTTAGTTTTTTTAATCATTTTTTTAATTTTAATTATTTCTCCCTCGTCATTAAATCAATGTAATTATTTATTAATAATTTTTATATTATTCGTCGCAAATTTAAATTAGTTTTTTTTAATTTACCATTCTTTTTCTCATTTTGCAATTATTATTTTCAATTCTTAATCATTTTCATAATTTCTTAATTAATTTCCTCAACTTTCAAACATTTCAAATAATTAATTGTTCAATTTTCATTTCTTTCTATTATTTTGCAATTATTATCTCCATTTTTTAATATTTTCATTATTTTTCAATTAAGTTCCAAAATTTTTAGTTATCATCTCAAATTTAAATTATTGTCATCAATTTTCCATGTTTTAAATATTTTTAATATTTTCTAATGCTGAAAAATAAATTCGGCATTTTTTCTATTATTTTCTTAATTTCTAATTATTAATTATTTTTGCATTATTTTCAAAAATTGCATTTATTCATTTAAAATTTCAATTATTTTCAACAGTTTTCGACTATTTCTGCTATTTTTTAATTATTCTCTTTAAAAAAAATTTTTAAGTTTTGTAATTATTATTTTTTTAAACACATATTGTGTGTTTTTTTAGTTATTTATCTCAAATTTTATTTACTGTTTTCAATATATAATATTTAAATTATTTTCATCATATTTCAATTATTTTTCACAATCTTAATTTATTTTCAGCATTTTTTAATTATTATTTATCCAATTTTGAGTTAATTTAATAATTACTTAATTATTTTCTATGATTGTTAATTACTATTCTCATTATCTCAATTTATTTTCTAAAATTTTTAAGTATTGTTTTAAAATTTCAATTATTTTCATCAATTTTCAATTATTTTTGCGACTTTTTAATTATTCTCTTTAATTAAAAAATTTTAAGTAATTTAGTAATTATTTTCTTCTTTTAAAAATATATTCAATGATATTAACAATTATTTTACTGAAATTTTTTTTACTGTTTTAAATTTTTCATATTTAAATTATCTTCAGCATATTTCAAAATTCTTTTTAATTTTAAATTTGTTTTATCATTATTTTTCTCAATTTTAATTATTTTTCTCATTTTCTAAGATTTTTAAGTATTTTTCTAAAATTTCAATTATTTTCTTCAATTTATAATTAGTCACTTTCATTTGTTTTCACAATTTCCAATTTTTTTTTATTAATTATCGTGAATTTTTTAGCTTTTTTCAATTCTTTCCTCCAATTTTTAGTTTATCTTATGAGCCAGTATCATTTTGACACATGACTTAATTTAAGATTGTTATATTGTACAGAATGAGAATGTTATTTTGTACAAATGCTAAATGTTATTTTGTACTATTTTGAAAAATGAATTTGTATTTTGTACAAGTATTTAAAAACTGGATTTAATTGTGATCCCAAAGGTTTTTAGCTTCTTTAAAAAATTGTACAAAATAACAAATTCATTTTTCAAAATTGTACAAAATAACATTCAGCAGTTGTACAAAATAACATTTCCATTCTGTACAATATAACAATTTTAAATTAAGTCATGTGTCAAAATGATACTGGCTCTATCTTATTTCTCTTAATCTATTTTCTAAACTTTAATTTTTTTTTATTTAAAAAAATTTCTGTAATTTTTTCAATTATTTCACTGAAATATAATTTTTTTACAACTTATCATTGTTTGGATCACATTTAAATAATTTATTTCAAGTTTAAAAATTTAAAATCATTTTTTCAATTATTTTTTTACTATTATTTTCTTAAATTTGTAATTTTTTTATTTGTTTCATTATTTTAAAATTATGATTATTATTATAAATCAAATATATATTATATTATAAGTCAAAATATTTATTTGACTCAAAGATATATTATTTGTGCCAAATAAAAATATATTTGTCTCACAGCCAAGTTACTTTTTATTTTTTTCAAATAAAAACATTTATTTTAATCAAATAAGATTTTATTTCACACAAATGCAAATTTATTTGATTCAAATACAAATTTATTTGAAACAAATAAAATGTTACTTGTTAGTGAGGAAAATATATTTTTTCTCTGGGTGTACTTTTCTGACATTTCCATTATTACATTCAATTGTCTATTATTTATATTATTATTTTCTTCAATTTTGATTTACTTTCATTCTTTTTCATAATTTTCAAAAAGATTTGAATTATTTTATTGTATTTAAAAATTGTTCTCCTTAAGGGCATGTGATGATAATGCTAAATTTGTCCGTAAACTTTCTCTTAAAGTACTCAATGTTTTGACACCAAACTTTGTAGAATTACTCAAAATACCATTAGAATGGTCTCTCTGACCCAAATTTATTTTATTTTTATCTTTAAACTAATTTTTTCTTCAATTTTACAATTTTTGGAAATTTTAGAAAAAAAAGTAAATTTGAAAAATATTTAGTTTAAAAACAAAAATGAAACAAAATTGGGTCAGAGAGACCATATAAATGGTGTTTTGAGTAATTCTACAAAGTTTGGTGTCAAAACATTGAGTACTTTAAGAGAAAGTTTACGGACAAATTTAGCATTATCATCACATGCCCTTAATTTTAAATTATGTTTATATTTTTTTACTTATTTTCTCTAATTTTTAATTATTTTTTTTTCTTCAATAAATTTCTGAAAGTTTTAAGTATTTTTCCTAATTGTTCTTTAACTTTTCTTCATTTAAAATAAACTATGTAATTTTTGCCATTTTTTTCTCCATCTTTTAATATTTTCATTATTTTTCAATTAAGTTC
Source organism: Ganaspis brasiliensis (assembly GCA_037103525.1). Lineage (NCBI taxonomy): Eukaryota > Metazoa > Arthropoda > Insecta > Hymenoptera > Figitidae > Ganaspis > Ganaspis brasiliensis. The sequence goes on along the minus strand of JAZKLR010000330.1, from coordinate 1,247,622 downwards.
CGAAATTTTCAGTTATCATCTCAAATTTAGATTATTGTCATCAATTTTCCTTTGTTTTAAACGATTTATCAATTATTTTCTATTGCTGAAAAATAAATTCTGCATTTTTTCTATTATTTTCTTAATTTCTAATTATTAATTATTTTTGCATAATTTTCAAAAAATTGCATTTATTTATCTGAAATTTCAATTATTTGCAACAGTTTTCGATTATTTTTGCGACTTTTTAATTATTCTCTTTAATTAAAAAATTTTAAGTAATTTAGTAATTATCTTCTTTTATATTCTATAATTTTTATTATTTCACTCAAATTTTATTTACTGTTTTCAATTTTTCATATTTAAATTATCATCAGCATATTTCAAATATTTTTTTCAATTTTGAATTAAGTTTATCATTTTTTAATTACTTTTCTCGATTTTAATTATTTTTCTCATTTTCTAAAATTATTTTTTAAGATTTTTAAGTATTTTTCTAAAATTTCAATTATTTTCTTCAATTTATAATTAGGCACTTTCATTTGTTTTTATAATTTCTAATTTTTTTTTATTTATTATCATGAATTTCAATTATTTGTAGGTTTATTTAATTCTTTTCTCCAATTTTTAGTGATTCTTATTTCTTTAAATTGATTTTTCAAACTTTAATTTTTTTTTTATTTAAAAAAATTTCTGTAATTTTTTCAATTATTTCACTCAAATGTCATTTTTTTACAAGTTATCATTGTTTGGATTACATTTAAATTATTTATTTCAAGTTTCAAATTTTAATATCATTTTTTCAATTGATTTTTAACATTTATTTACCTAAATTTTTAAATTTTCCATTTGTTTCATTATTTCACAAATTTTAAACTACTTTTCTGGTATTTTCATTACTTCATTCAATTTTCAAATATTTATATTATTTTCTGCAATTTTGGGTTACTTTCGTTCTTTTTCATAATTTTTAAAAAGATTTTAATTATTTTATTGTATTTAAAAATTGTTCTCCTCAATTTTAAATTATGTTTATATTTTTTATGTATTTTCTCTAATTTTTAATTATTTCCTTTTTTCTTCAATGATTTTCTAAAAGTTTTAAGTATTTTTCTTATTTTTCCCTTAACTTTTCTTCATTTAAAATAAATTATGTAATTTTTAATCATTTTCTCAAATTTCAATAATATTTTTTTTTAATTTTTATATTATTTATCTTAATTTTCAAATATTTTCTCTAATTTTTCATTATTTAATATTTTTTCAATTTATTTTTAAGATTTTCAAGTATTTTTCTCAAATTTAAATTATTTTCTTTATTTTTAAAACATTTCTATATACTCCATAATAAATTGCAAAATTATGAAAAAATTGTCAAAAAACATATTTTATGTTTTTTTTATTTTTAAAACATTTCAATGATTTTTTAATTTTACCTTTTCCAATTTTTAATTGATTACGTTCTTTTTTTCAATTAATTTGCAAAATTTAATTTATTTTATTTATTTATATAAATTTATTTAGAATAATGAAGGTCTATTAGGATTGCTCAAGGACCCCGGGGCATTGGTCCACTTTGCCCCTTGACAGTTACGCCACTGTTCTAAATTAAAAAAATCGTTGTAAAAATTTCTGAATAAATATCCTTTATTCTTCTTTCGGTGTATCTAGATCGAAAGAAAAGAGAGAGAAAATATGGTAAATTGGAGGAACATTAATTAAAAAAAGATTCGAGTACATAATTCTCATGGGATGTGGTATTATCACTTTCCATGTGTTTTTACGTGTTTTGCAAACTATAACATAAATAATGACCTTTTCATATGGATGCCGCGATCAGCACACATGTTTTCGAGATTATTATTTATTAATGTATGCAAGAAGTACCGTTGCAACTTGTAGGAGTTGGGATACATTTAAATAAATGTATATATCTGAGATCAATTGCTGTTCTTCCGTGAGAAAGAGATCTGGCGAATTACCTTATGCAGTGACTTGTTTAATACACTAATGTCTATTAAATCACTTTGTCGATCGTCTGACGTATCGTTTGACATTTATTATTCGTTAAGACCTCGAGAAATGCTATTACAATGCTGTGCAATACCGTCGTTCTAAGACTTTAAATACACCGTGTAAGAAAACTTGATTGCAACACAATCCACCAGGTCAAAGAACTTATTGTCTATAAGATTCTATTATGTTTCTCAGCAAACATTCACGATTTAAATAAATAGACGCCTTTTATAATTACACGTATACCCAACTGTTTACATGTATAATAATTGTTTGATAAATAACACGAAACCTTTATTTCAAATGGGCAGCAATTATTTTATTTTGCGTCTTAAATGAAAGATTGTAAATTACAAATTTGTAAATATTTATTATTAAATTTGAATTCTTAGTCAATTTTTTATTGTTTGAAAATTATAATTTTGTAACTAGTTTTGAAAAATAAACATTGCCAATGTTATTCTAATCAGGATGTCTACTAATTTCGTCGCACAAAATTCCCGGTCATTTCCCGGTTTTTGTTCCTAATTTTCCCGGTTCTTTCTCTTGTTAGCTTAAAATTTATTTTAAGTATAAATAGACGTACAAATGGCTACAAAAATTAAAGATAACAGTTGATATAATTGAAGAAAATAATTGAAATTCAAAGAAAATAATTTAGAAATTGAAGAATTAAATATTAAACTTAAAAAAAAAAAATAATAATTAAGAATTAGAAGAAACAATTAATAATGGAAAGAAATGATTGAACAATGACAATTAGAAACAAAAATTGAAACAATTGAACAATGGTTATTAAATTCAAAGAATATAATTGAAAATTGGTCAACTAGACAGAAAATCAAAAAAATAAAATAAAATAAAAACTTAAGTTAATAATTCAAAATTGAAGAAATAATTTGAAAATTAAATAATCGAATTAAAATCAGAAAAACACAGAATTATTGAATATTTATTTATTTATTTATACAGATTAACGGGCTCTCTAATATTAAAAAAAAAAGACAATTGAAAATTGAGAAATAAAATTAAAATTCAAATACAATAATTGAGAATTAAAGAAAATTACTTAACAATTGGATTGAAAAAAGAAGAAAATTCAAAAAAAAAAAAAAATTAAAAATGACAGGAATTATTTAATATTGAAGAAAACATTAAAAATTGAAGAATAGAATTGTTATTTAAAGAAATTATTTGAAAATTGAAAAAAATAATTGAACAATTAAATTGAAAAAAGAAGAAAATTATTGAAAATTGGAGGTTTTGAAACATGAAATAAATAACTGATAATTGAAAAAAAAAAATTTTAAAAGTCGAGATTACTGAATATTGAAACAAACAATTGAACATTGAACAAAATAATTAAAAATTAAAAAAAATAATTAAAAATTGAAGAAAGTACTTAAAAATTAAATACAATATTTGAAAACAGCAGAAAAATTTAGAAATCAACGAAAATAATTGCGAATTAATGAAAATAATTTAAAAATTCTCAATTTAAATAAAAATTGAAAGAATAATATAATTTAAAAAAGCTGAGAATTGTTGAATAATGAAGAAAATTTAGAAGAACTTGAAAATTAAAAGAAATTAAGAAACTGAAAGAAATATGAAAAGATAATTGGAAATTGAAGAAAATAATTGAGAATTTAAAAAAAAATTATTGTAAAAAGCCTAGAGTTATTGAATATTAAAAAAAAATTAAAGAATGGAATTGAATGTCGAAAATTATAATTGAGAATTAAAGAAAATAATTCAAGAATTGAACAATGGGATTGAAAGTAGAAGAAAATAAGTGAAAATTGAAGAAAAAAGAAATTGAACAACCCAGGAATTATAGAATTTTAAGAAAACAATAAAAAATGAAGAATGTAATTGAAATTTGAAGAAAGTAATTAAAAATTGTAGAAAATAATTTGAAATTGAAGAAAATGTGATTTCATGAATATTGTTGAATAACAATTGATGAATTGAATTCAAGTTTCAAAACATAATTGATAATTGAAAAAAAATATTGAAAAAAGCCAAGAATTATTGATTATAGAAGAAAATAATTGAAAAATCGGAGGAGTTATTGAGATGTGAAATAAATAAATGATAATTGAAAAAAATAGTTGAAAAATTGAAAATTATTAAATATTTAATTAAGTAATTAAAAATTGAAGGAAATAGTTGAGATCTGACGAAAATAATTAGAAATTAATGAAAATAATTGAAAATTGAAGAAAATAATTGAGAAATAAAAAAATAATTTGAAATTAATGAAAATAATTCCAAATGGAAGAAAATAATTGAGAATTGTAGAAAATAATTGGAAAATGAAGAAAATAATTGAAAATTGAAAAGAATAATTGTCAGTTGCAAAAAATAATTGTGAATTTCTGAAAATAGTTGAATAAATGAAGAATTGAATTGAAGCTTCAAGACCGTAATCGAGAATTGAAAAAAAATATTAAAAAAAGCCGAAAAATTTCTGCGCTTTTTTTAGCGTTAAGAAAAAAAGATAGTAGACAAACATCTATATTTCATGAGAATATATTATATTATATTTTAATTTTTAATGTATATTTTTTATTTTTCAATTGCATAATTGTCGCATAATTACACAATTTTTTTTTTTATTTGCGAATTGAAAAAAATAATTGACCAATTGAACAATTAAATTGAAAAAAGAAGAAAATTATTGAAAATTGAAGGAGGTTTTGAAACATGAAATAAATAACTGATAATTGAAAAAAAAATTTTAAAAAGTCGAGATTACTGAATATTGAAACAAACAATTGAACATTGAACAAAATAATTAAATATTAAAGAAAATAATAAAATATTGAAGAAAGTACTTAAAAATTAAATACAATATTTGAAAACAGCAGAAAAATTTAGAAATTGACGAAAGTAATTGCGAATTGATGAAAATAATTTAAAAATTCTCAATTTAAATAAAAACTGAAAGAATAATATAATTTGAAAAAGCTGAGAATTGTTAAATATTGAAGACAATTAAGAAGAAATTGAGAAATGGAAAGAAATATGAAAAAAATAATTGAAAATTGAAGAAAATAAATGAAATTTAAGAAAAAAAATTGGAAATTGAAGAAAACAATTGAGAATTTAAAAAAAATCATTGTAAAAAGCCTAGAGTTATTGAATATTAAAAAAAAATTGATGAAAATTAAAGAATGGAATTGAATAAATGTCAAAAATTATAATTAAGAATTAAAGAAAATAATTCAAGAATTAAACAATGGGATTGAAAGTAGAAGAAAATAAGTGATAATTGAAGAAAAAAGAAATTGAACAACCCAGGAATTATAGAATTTTAAGAAAACAATAAAAAATGAAGAATGTAATTGTAATTTGAAGAAATGAATTAAAAATTGTAGAAAATAATTTGAAATTGAAGAAAATGTGATTTCATGAATATTGTTGAATAATAATTGATGAATTGAATTCAAGTTGCAAAACATAATTGAAAATTGAAAAAAAATATTGAAAAAGCCAAGAATTATTGATTATAGAAGAAAATAATTGAAAAATGAAAGAGTTGTTGAGATGAGAAATAAATAAATGATAATTGAAAAAAATAGTTGAAAAAAGTCGAGAATTATTGAGTATTAAATTAATTATTTAAAAATTGAAAAAAATAGTTGAGATCTGACGAAAATAATTAAAAATTGATGAAAATGATTGAAAATTGAAGAAAATAATTGAAAATTGAATCAATTAATTGGCAATTCCAAAAAAAAGTTATAGTTGAAGAAAATAATTAAAAATTGATTAAAATAATTGAAAATCGTAGAAAATAATTGAAAATTGAAGAAATTAATTAGAAATTGATAAAAATAATTGAAAATTGATGAAAATAATTGAAAATTGAAGAAAATAATTGGCAATTAAAGAAAATAGTAGAAAATCGAAGAAAATAATTGAGAAATAAAGAAATAATTTAAAATTAATGAAAATAATTCCAAATGGAAGAAAATAATTGAGAATTGTAGAAAATAATTGGAAAATGAAGAAAATAATTGAAAAATGAAAGAGTTGTTGAGATGTGAAATAACTAAATGATAATTGAAAAAAATAGTTGAAAAAAGTCAAGAATTATTGAGTATTAAATTAAATAATTTAAAATTAAAGGAAATAATTGAGAATTATCTGACGAAACTAATTAAAAATTGATGAAAATTATTGAAAATTGAAGAAAATAATTGAGAAATAAAAAAATAATTTGAAATTAATGAAAATAATTCCAAATGGAAGAAAATAATTGAAAATTGAAGAAATTAATTAGAAATTGATGAAAGTAATTGAAAATTGAAGAAAATAATTGGCAATTGAAGAAAATAGTAGAAAATCGAAGAAAATAATTGAGAAATAAAGAAATAATTTGAAATTAATGAAAATAATTCCCAATGGAAGAAAATAATTCCAAATGGAAGAAAATAATTAAAAATTGATGAAAATGATAGAAAATTGAAGAAAATAATTGAAAATTGAATCAATTAATTTGTAATTCAAAAAAAAATTATAGTTGAAGAAAATAATTAAAAATTGATTAAAATAAATGAAAATCGTAGAAAATAATTGAAAATTGAAGAAATTAATTAGAAATTGATGAAAATAATTGAAAATTGAAGAAAATAATTGGCAATTGAAGAAAATAGTAGAAAATCGAAGAAAATAATTGAGAAATAAAGAAATAATTTGAAATTAATGAAAATAATTCCAAATGGAAGAAAATAATTGAGAATTGTAGAAAATAATTAGAAAATAAAGAAAATAATTGAAAATTGAAAAGAATAATTGTCAGTTGAAAAAAATAATTGTGAATTTTTGAAAATAGTTGAATAGTTGAAGAATTGAATTGAAGCTTTAATACCGTAATCTAGAATTGAAAAAAATATTGAAAAAAGCCGAAAAATTTCTGCGGTATTTTTAGCGTTAAGAAAAAAAGATAGTGGACAAACATCTATATTTCATGAGAATATATTATATTATATTTTAATTTTTAATGTATATTTTTTATTTTTCAATTGCATAATTGTCGCATAATTACACAAAATTTAAACGCTTTATCAGATTGGTTCAAAATGCATAAAGTTATTATCTTTATTTATAAAACAAATTGATATATTAGTCAAATTTATTATCCCAGAAAAAAAAATTCTCGGTTTTCCCGGTTAGTAGACATCCTGCCTAATTTATAGCTTTGTTTAAAAAATGTTACTAAAAAAATTGTTAATGCTGATAATAATTTAAGTGGCATAAAAAATATAATTTATTATATCTAATTTTTCAAATTATAGTTTAAAACATTGCTTGTCGTTTTGTCAATTTTACAAACATGTATTATAAAAAAAAAACTGTAAATTGCAATGTTTTTTGAATTTCAAATAACTTTTTAAATAATAGAGATTTTTTCATGTTCTTGGTGTGATTTAAAAGATAATTTTCTCTAGAATTTAAAAAATTTAGCATGATTATTGTTTTCTTAGATTTTGCAAGAGAGGGACTTGAAAAAATATATTGAAAGATTATTACATAAACATTTTGAAACGAAAAATTAAATCATTGAAATAAACAATACAATTTTTATTAGTATTTTATTATTATCTTTTCAAATTTGATAACAGAAAATTTTACAAGCACTGCGTTAAAAGTATGTAAGTATAATTTTATTCGATAAATAATAAACACTATAAATTAACATTTTTATAATTTACGAAAATCCCCAATCGATGTAGTGTCTAATTTCTTTTAATTTGAAAAATAAATTTTATCCACGTTATTGGGCATAGGGCCAAGCATCGCGTTTCTTTCCTGTAATAAAAGATTTAATTAACTGCCACTTTTCAATCTTCTTATAATTTTACATTAAAATTGATTTTTCAAAATCACTTACTATTTTCATTGTCAGGTGCAAGTGCTCCATTTACTCCAATTTCAAACCAGCAAACTAACAACACTGCTGACAACAAAATTGTTGAATAAACCTTCATGTTTGCTTTGTAAAGTTGCTCTGAAATTTTAAAATTGTTAAAGAAAAATGTTTACCAGCCGATTTATATACTTTTTTTCGAACACATCAATCGTGTCTAAATTGTACATCAATAATTAGAGAATCGATAATACTCTTTGTTATACCAATTTTATTGACTATAATAAGGTAAAATAACCTTAAATTACACACAAAATTGTAAAAAAAAAAAAAACAATTTGTGGAAATTTAACGTTAATTTTGGTATTATTCTAAGACTTTCAAAACACTTTAAAAACATTCTCAAAACTCTAAGTACCCTAATTAAAAAATAAATGTCTTTTTTATAGTAGAAATTATTGTTTAAAAACAAAATTGCTTATTGACAAGGAAAAAACAAATTCTTAAAAACGTTTTTGCATAGATTATTGAAAAATATATGTTTGGAACTAATCAAAAAGCGGGAAGAAAGAATTTTTTAATAAATACGATTATAAAAGATTTGATAAAGGTAATTTTAATTAAGAAAAAATAATGCTTTTAGGAATCTTGGCAATTTGAAAAAAATGGCATTTATCTGACATTTGGCGATGCTGCAATGAGCATATAGCGTGCAAGTAATAAGAGATCTTGAGCCTTCTTACAATATTTATCTCGACGCTTCAAACTGAAAGTCAAGGAATTTCTCTCTTTCTCACTTTTGCCATCAGCGTCTTTAACAACACTGCAAAATTCATTTTAGTATAATTATTACTTTTGCTTCCTGCCACCAAACTGGTTTTCAGTTAAATTTACATAATTTATACTCCAAATATTTTTCTCCCCATTTCATTTTGTTATTAAGTCTCTTTCCTACATTAAACTTTTCAATTTTTTTAAATGCATTATTTATAAATTTAAAAAATGTACTATTTTAAATAGCATTGACAAATAAATTAATTAAAATATAGTTTACTTTAAACTATTGAACTGAAATTTCTGTACACTAAAATTTTTAGTAAATTAAAATTTAATTCTATCAATATAATAAATTAACTTGAAACGTTCTTGTAATTAAATTAATTCATATTTAGATCATTGGAAATTGAGATCATTAAAATTTTGAAATAATTATTTTTAATGAAAATCTAAATTAGTAATTAAGAATTAATATATATTTAAGTTTTAATTTATTAAAGTTTCAACTCATCTAAATTTCTATTGGTTATAAGGCTTTAAATGACCTATATTTATTTTAATCAATTCTTGCTTTATTATTATTCTGATTATTAATAACTAAACATTTAAATTTTTCGCAATATTAATTTTTGTTTGTAAATATAAATTTCACTTAATTTCAAATTCCATCAGGCCCAATTCAATTCTTAAATATTTTCTTTAATTCTCAATTATTTTTATCGATTTTCCATTAATTCCTCAATATTCAATAATTCTCGGATTTTTTCAATTACTTTTTTCACTCATCAAAATTGTTTTCAATTTTAAATTGAATTATTATTATTATTATTATTCTTGACTTTTTCTATTATTATTTCGATTATCATAAAGTTTCTTTAAATTTTAAATTTAATTGTTCAACTTTTTTTTTTAATTCTTAATTACATTCTTCAATTTTTATTTCCATTTTTCAATTTTTAAGTATATTCCATAAAGTTAAATTTAATTCTTCAGTTTTTAATTATTTTTTTCGATTTTCTATCCAGTTGTTAAATTATTTCCAACAAATATTCCTTCAATTTTCTTAATTTTTCAATTTGCAATTATTTTCTTTAAATTTAATATTTCTTGTTTAATTTTTTCAAATTATTTTTTTCAGTTCTCTATTAATCTAGTCATTTCTCGAATCTTGTTTTCGATTGACAGTTATTTTCGTTATTTTTCACATATTTTTATCAATTTTTTAATTATTCTAGTCATTTTTCAACTATTTTTTTCAATTATTAATTATTTTCCGCAATTTTCAATTATTTTCTACAATTTTTCCAATGTTTAATTGTTATCTTAAAATTTTATAATTATTCTTTTGATTATTTAAATTATTTTATTCGGTTGTGTATTAGTATAGACATTTTTTTTTAATTTTGTTTTCAATTATCGAATATGTTCGTTACTTTGTAATCTTTGTTCCAGTTATTAATTATTTTTTCAAATTGTAATTTAATTCTTAAATTTTCAATTCATTTCCTTCTTTTAATTAAGTTATTTTAACTTTTTATTATTTTTTTCGATTTCCAATCCAGTTGTTGAATTTGCAATTATTTTCAACAGTTATTCGTATAATTTTTCAACTATTTTGTTTAAATTTAACATTCATTGTTTAATTTTTTAAGCTATTCTTTTGAATTGTGTAATTATGTAGTCATTTTTCGAATTTTTCAAATGTCAATTATTTTCGTCATTTTTCAGATATATTCTTCAATTTCGCAATTTCCATTATTTGAATTTGCAAAAATTTATAATTTTAAATGACCAACAACATTGGATAATATAAATAAAATGCATAAAATTCATCAGTGTTGATTAAATTTTATTTTAAATTCAAGTCTGATACAGGACTTTCTTCAAATCATCAAATTTTCAGTACACTTTCTGGAAATTAACAAATTCGTGTTTAATAGCACTTTGATTAAAAACATTTTTTATATTAAACTTTCTTTCTTCAAAATAAAAATTCTCATTTAACTTTCATCAGACGTATAAATAAAGAGAATGACAAACTGTAATTATAAACTTTCTTCGTAGATTAACAAATTTTGATTGTAAGTATTTTCTGAAATTAAAATGTAATAAAACATTCTCTGAATAATTAGTTATTTTTAATTGGCGAGTTTTCAAAACTAAAATAAAATTAGGTAGTTTATTATTTTATTATTAATGATGAATTTTTAATAAAAGTAAATATAATAATACTAAAAATTTTTATTGTTTTAATGAAATGTTGTTAAAATAAGAACAAACATTTTAAAATTTATTTATTTACTATAAATATAATTATATTCAATGTTAGTAATTAACTTTCAGTTAAATGAATGATATAAGTATCAATTTTGTTAAATTATATTGTATTTTAAAATCTTTCTAACTTCATTAACCTAGATTTAATTACCATCTTTCTGTTTTACTAAAACATTGTTGCAGAAAATTAACGATGCGTTAAAGATCTCATTAGAAAAGAGCGTTCCGCTCTGGATAAAACTTCGGTCAATCGGTCTGTGTTTATAATTTAGGAAAATAGATAAAATTTCACTTTTTTTACGTCCACAATAATCAAGTATTAATTTTTTTTTCAAGATTCAACTTTCTTGCTGGGTTTCTATCTCTTGTTTTACGTTACTTATTTTTCTATTATCTTACCAAATGAATAATAATTTAAAATAATCGTTTAATTTTATATTTTTATTCTTTAAATCATTAAAATTCTTTTTTAAACTTTCATGACATTTTACACAAAAATTTACAGCCAATTTTTATCTAACTGCAATTTTAAAACGGTTTCAAGGTGAATGCATTGTTTCAAATTTTTTTGTTTTTTCCTTTAAAGCGAATGGTCAATAAAAGACAAATGTCTCGAAAATAAAAGTTAATTGCACTGATAATTAGAGACAAACAAATTCATTACAATTTTTAATTGCTCAAAACAGCAGTAATTTGAGTTGAAAAAAAAACATTTTAATAACTTTAAACGTGTACTTTTTATCAAAAATTTTATTTTAAAACCGCCATTTTGGGACTCATACAGTAAACAAATTATTTTTATAATTTTAAAAAAGTCGGGTAAATTGACATTCGTTAATATTATGAAAATTACGTAAAAATGAAAAAAGAGTCTTAAAATAGGAAACAAAAGGCGCCAATATCGAAACTGGGCAATAATTAGAAGTCATCTCGCGCGTAAATGCGAAATTTCTTAAGACAGTAAAAGCAATTTCAATGGGAAAAAGAGACAGCGGCTGGAAAAGTGAAAAAAAAAGAAGGGATAAATGGAGAGTGACAGAGAGGTGTATTTGATGTAAATTATAAAGTTGAGACCACTTTGTATGTCGACCATCGTCAAGTGACGCGATCTGATACTTTCTACTGGAAATTGTAAATAAATAATGACAAATAGATATCACGAAAAATTCACGCATCGTAGACTTCAAGAGAGAAAATTTTTTCACGCACAAAAACTGTAGGAAAAAACCAGATAAAAAAGATTTCTATTACTTTATTTTACATCGGCAATTTACCCTCAAATGAGTTAAAATGGAAAATTTTACCACAGATTTTAATTTAATATTATGTTAAAGAAATACTTCAATACTATTTTATTTGATGATTAAAAAATAAGGCAATTTACCCGACTCTATGTTTTTTATAATTAATATATCAATTTAATGTAAATTTTTGAGTAATGATCATTAGTGTGGTTCAAAAAATGAAAATTTTCGAATATTGCTTGAAGGCCCTCGGAAATCGACAACAAATAAAAAAAATGTATCTCTATTTTTTATATTTTTGATCTGATAATATTAAGGGGACTTGCATCCCCTATTTTTCCATTAGAAATTAAACAAAATAATTACACACTTTGCAAATTAATTAAAAAAAAAAAAAAAAAAGATGAAATTAATTTAAAAAATTGGGGAAAGTAATTTAATAAAACATTAAAATGTTTTAAAAATAAAGAAAATAATTTACATTTAAGAAAATTACTTGGAAATCTTACAAATAAATTGGAAAAATTGAATAATGAAAAATTAGGGAAAATAATTGAAAATTGAAAAAAAATGATTGAAATTTCAGATAAATAATAGAAAATTTAAAAAAAAAAATTAAAATTAGAGACAATAATTAAAAATTGCTGAAAATAATAATTAAAATTTTAGATAAAAAATAGGAATTTTTGAAAATTATGCTAAAAGAATAAAAATCAATAAAAATTGGAGTAAATAATATAAAATTACAGAGTTTAATTTTAAGCAAAAGAAAATAGTTGTAAAATTGTTTAAAACATGAAAAATTGAAAACAATAATCTAAATTTGAGATAATAACTGAAAATTTAAGAAATTAATTGAAAAATAATGAAAATATTAAAATATGGAGAAAATAATTGCAAAATAATAAAAAGAAATGAAAATTAAACAAAATAATTGAAAATTGAGATATATATTTAAAAGTTTAGTAAATTAATTAAGAAATTATGAAAATGATTAAAAATTGAAAGAAATAATTGAAAAATTACAAAAATAATGGTAAATTACAAAAATTAATTTAAATTTGCGATGAATTGTATAAAATTAAGGAATAAATAATTAAATTGATTTAATGTCAAGGCAAAAATAATTAAAATTAAAAAAGTGCTTGAGAAAACTAAACAAAATAATTGAAATTTGATTATGGTAAATTTAATATTTAGGGAAACAATTTAAAAACAATTAAAATAATTAAGAATTGTAGAAAATAGTTGAACATTGATAAAGATAGTACAAAATGGTATTTTAAGTAATTGAAATCATAATAGAAAAGAATTATTAAAAATTAAAGAAATTTTTAAATTATAAATTATAAATTATAATTATAAATTAACTGAAATTTGAAGAATATTAATGTATAAAACCTCGATAAATGTTTAAAGTTGAAGAAACTTCGATTATATTATTGTTTTTTTTTTTTTTTGCAAATTGACCCTCTTTGGGGGAGCCTTAAAAAACCACCCCAAAACGTTAATTGAGCATTTATAAGTCTAAAATATTATTTTCTTAAGTCGCTTTTTATATAAAATTTTTTACTTAAGAACATACATGGCTCGTTATATTTTTAAATTAATTTTTAATTTTCTAAACAATTTTAATTTGTTTAAACAATTATTTTCATACTCTCTGTTTTAATTACATAGGTATTTTAAAAGCTTACAACGTTTTAAATGTCGAAAGGAAACACAATTTAATTGAGTTGATTGTTTAAACAATTAAAATGGTTTAAAATCTATTTTTCATTAAATTCATCTAGAATCATTTGTTTCTTTGCAATTTTCATTGAAGAACTATAAAGAAATTACTTATTCATAATTCCCAATATACATTCAAATGTTTAAACAATTTTAATTTGTTTAAACAATACATTTTTTTATATTTTCTAAATGATTTTTTAATAGCTGTCAATTCTTTAGTAACAATTGACAAAAAAATTGTCATTAAATACTTTGTTCATTTGTTTAAACAATTTAAATTATTTAAAACAACTTTTCATTTAATTCTCTTAGAGAAAAACGCTTCCTCCATGAGTTATTTAAAAAAAAATTAATAAACCTCTAAAATATGCGAAAAATAAATTGTTTATACAAATAAAAATTGTTTAAACAATTTAAATTGTTTAAACAAATAAAGAAAATATTTAATGAAAATTTTTTCTGACAGTTGTTACTGAAGAATCGACAGCTAAAAAAATTATTTAAATTCGATAACATAAGAAAAATAAATTTGTTAAACAAATTAAAATTGTTTAAACAGTTGAATGCATATTGCGAATTATAAATAAGTAACTTCATTATAGTTGTTCAATGAAAATTACAAAAAACTACATTATTTTAGATAAAAAATTGATTTTAAACAATTCTAATTGTTTAAACAACCAATTAAATTAAATCAATTAAATGGTTTTTCCTTGCGCCATTTAAATCATTGTACTTCAAAAATACCTATGTAATTAAAACAGAGAATATGAAAACAATTGTTTAAACAAATTAAAATTGTTTAGAAAATTAAAAATTAATTTAAAAATATAGCGAGCCATGTATTTTGTCAAGTAAAAAAATTTATAAAAACAAGCTACGTAAGAAAATAATATTTTAGACCTATTTACTTATAAAAAACAATTTTTCGCAATTTTTTAAAAAAGTACACTTTTCCCAGGTATTTCTATAATAAGAAAATAGGCGGTGCAAGCCCCCTTATTTTTTTTAGATCAAAAATATAAATAATAATAAGAGAATTGACTGTAATAAAATTATTGAAAATAACAATACAGATTGTTAAAAACATTAGCTTCTTCTCTCAAGCGGATGCATGAGTCTCTTTTATTCAATTTTGTAAGACTCATTTAGAAATCTTTGCGAAGAGATTGGACGTGTGTAGACACTTTGCTTCTTTGACTAGATCCAGATAAAATCAATCAATCGAAGCTAAATTTATTAATCGACTTGTGCATTCTGTGTTGCAACGTGACTGAGTAATTTTATAACGTCAATGCCCTCCAATCTGATTCTATCTGATTTCAAGCTTCATTAAAATCCTTTGATTCAGAAGAAACCAGATTCAAACAATTATTTGCAATTTTAAATTAATAATATTAAATACTTTAAACAATATTAAATTGAATTTTACTAAAAAATTGTTTTACCTATTGCGACAAAATGTTTTTTTTTTGCATTATTTTTGAATATCTAATAATTCAAAATATTTGATGTTGACTTGAAATTTTTCTTACGTGTTGTTATTGTGTATAATTATGCAAGCCAATTATAGGTAAAATAATTGACAAAAAAAAATAGAAAGAACAAAGTATATAGTAGATTGCTGTTAATTGTAGAAAATTGGAATACCTGAAAGAATACAGAAACAGAATCGAAACATTTTCTTTTAAATTCTCGAAAGTGACAGTCAGAATTTCACAAAAAAAAAAAACATGAAAGTTTTTTCAACAATTTTTTTATCACTAGTTTTATTAATTTGCTGGGTCAATATTGGGCAAGCTGACATTATCTTGGAAAAGGATCATAATAGTAAATGAATTTGATTTAAAAAAAATTATAATGTAAAATCAACAAATTTAATAAACGATTAGAAATTGAATTTAAGTTAAAAATTATATTTTCAAAGTTAAAATATGCTATTTTTATCATTTAAACAAAATATAAAATCATTACATAATTACATTTTTGTTTCAAGAAAAAACAGAATTTTTTTTAAAAAAAAATTTGTTTTTATTTTAAAAAATAGA
This sequence comes from Ganaspis brasiliensis, assembly GCA_037103525.1. Taxonomy (NCBI): domain Eukaryota; kingdom Metazoa; phylum Arthropoda; class Insecta; order Hymenoptera; family Figitidae; genus Ganaspis; species Ganaspis brasiliensis. The sequence goes on along the minus strand of JAZKLR010000330.1, from coordinate 1,231,669 downwards.
AACCTCACAATTGAAAAACAAGATATTAATTGCATTATTTATACAGGAGAAAAACGAGATGCACCAATTGCTTATTAGGGAAGATCTCGACAAATTTTGAAATAGGAATGGAAATTATAAGCACTTAAATTTTTACAAATTTATTAAAATTGTAAACATTATTTACTGAATGGCTAACCTAAAGTAAACATAAATGTAAAAAAATACAAAATATTAATTATACAATAAACAAATAATAAAACAAAATATGGAAAAATAAACCAAAATAATTTTATTTCATTCATTATTTCCAGTCTGATTCTGATTTTATACTTGTTTATAGCAATTTTAATTTTTTCAAATTTCAATTAATGTGAACTTGCACTGATTAAAAGTTCAATTAATTCACGTTTCAAAAGAACTAAATTTAAAAAAATTTATAAATTTCTTCGATTTTTAATAATACTTCTCTATTATGATTTAAATTACTTAAACTACAATTTTGTACTATTTTAATCATTTTCCAATTATTTTCTGCAACTTCTAATTATTTTTAAATTGTTTCTCTAACTCTTAAATTTACTTTCGTAAAATTTCTTCATATTTTGTTTAGTTTTTTCAATCACTTTTTTAATTTTAATTATTTCTCCCTTGTCATTAAATTAATTTAGTAATTTATTAATAATTTTTATATTATTCGTCGCAAATTTAAATTAGTTCTTTTAATTTACCATTATTTTTGTCATTTTGAAATTTTTATTTTTAATTCTTAGTCATTTTCATAATTTCTTAACTAATTTCCTGAACTTTCAAATATTTCAAATAATTACTTTGTTCAATTTTCATTTCTTTCTATTATTATGCAATTATTTTCTTCATCTTTTAATATTTTCATTATTTTGCAATTAAGTTCCGAAATTTTCAGTTATTATCTGAAATTGTTAATATTGTCATCAGTTTTCCATGTTTATTTTCTATTGCTGAAAAATAAATTCTGCATTTTTTCTATTATTTTCTTAATTTCTAATTATTAATTGTTTTTGCTTAATTTTTAAAAAATTGCATTTATTTATCTGAAATTTCAATTATTTGCAACAGTTTTCGATTATTTGTGCGATTTTTTACTTATTCTCTTTAAAAAAATTTTTTAAGTTTTGTAATTATTTTCTTTTTATAAACATATATTGTGTGTTTTTTTTTAATTATTTCTCTCAAATTTTATTTACTGTTTTCAATATATAATATTTAAATTATTTTCATCATATTTCAATTATTTTTCACAATCTTACAATATTTTCAGCATTTTTAAATTATTTTTTTTAAATTCTGAGTTAATTTTATAATTATTCAATTATTTTCTCTGATTGTTAATTATTATTCTCATTTTCTGTACTAATTTACTTAAATTTTAGTATTTTTCTAAAATTTCAATTATTTTCATCAATTTTCAATTATTTCTGCCACTTCTTAATTATTCTTTTTAATTGAAAAATTGTAAGTAATTTAGTAATTATATTCTTTTTTTAAACATATATTTATGATTTTTTCAATTATTTCACTCAAATTTTTTTTACTGTTTTCAATTTTTCATTTTTAAATTATCTTCAGCATATTTCAATTTTTTTTTTTTCAATTTTGAATTAATCTTATCATTTTTTAATTATTTTTCTCATTTTCTAAAATTATTTTCTAAGATTTTTAAGTGTTTTTTAATATTGAAATTATTTTCTTCAATTTATAATTAGGCACTTTCATTTGTTTTCATAATTTCCAATTTTTTTTATTATTATCGCGAATTTCAATTATGTTTAACTTTTTTCAATTTTTTTCTCGAATTTTTAGTTATTCTTATTTCTTTTAATTGATTCTACAAACTTTAATAATTTTTTTATTTATAAAAATTTCTGTAATTTTTTCAATTATTTCAGTCAACTGTCATTTACTTTTTACAACTTATCATTGTTTGGATCATATTTCAATTATTTATTTCAAGTTTTAAATTTTTAAATCATTTTTTCAATTATTTTTTAACACTTATTGTCATAAATTAAAAATTTTTTTATTTGTTTCATTATTTCAAAAATTATAAACTACTTTTCTGACATTTCTATTATTTTATTTAATTTCCAATTATTTATATTATTTACTTCAATTTTGGATTACTTTCGTTCTTTTTCATATTTTCCAAAAAGATTTTAATTATTTTATTTTATTTAAAAATTGTTCTCCTTAATTTTAATTTATGTTTATGTGTTTTTACCTTTTTTCTCTAATTTTTAATTATTTTCTTTTTTTAAACACATATTTTGTGTTTTTTTCAATTATTTCTCTCAACTTTTATTTACTGTTTTCAATATATAATATTTAAAATATTTTCAGCATATTTCAATTATTTTTCACAATCTTACAATATTTTCAGCATTTTTTAATTATTTTTTTCAATTTTGAGTTAATTTTATAATTATTCAATTATTTTCTCTGATTGTTAATTATTATTCTCATTTTCTGAACTAATTTTCTAAACTTTTAAGTATTTTCCTAAAATTTCAATTATTTTGATCAATTTTAAATTATTTCTGCGACTTCTTAATTACTCCCCTTAATTAAAAAATTGTAAGTAATTTAGTAATTATATTCTTTTTTAAACATATATTTATGATTTTTTCAATTATTTCACTCAAAATTTTTTTACTGTGCTGAATTTTTCATATTTAAATTATCTTCAACATATTTCAATTATTTTTTTCAATTTTGAATTAATTTCATAATTTTTTAATTATTCTTCTCATTTGCTAAAAATTTTTTCTAAGATTTGTAACTATTCTTCTAAAATTTCAATTATTTTCTTTAATTTATAATTAAGCACTTTAATTTGTTTTTATAATTTCCAATTTTTTTAATTATTATCGCGAATTTAAATTATTTTTAGCTTTTTTCAATTCTTTTCTCCAATTTTTAGTAATTCTTATTTCTTTTAATTGATTTTTCAAACTTCAATTATTTTGTTTATTTTAAAATAATTCTGTAATTTTTTCAATAATTTCACTCAAATGTCATTTATGTTTTACAACTTATCATTTTTTGGATCAGATTTCAATTATTTACTTTAAGTTTCTAATTTTTAAATCATTTTTTCAATTATTTTTTTACATTTCTTTCCTTAAATTTTTAAATTTTTTCATTTGTTTCATTATTTTAAAAATTTTAAACTACTTTTCTGAAATTTTCATTATTTTATTAAATTTCCAATTATTTATATTATTTACTTTAATTTTGGATTACTTTCGTTCTTTTTCATAATTTCCAAAAAAAATTTAATTATTTTATTTTATTTTCCTCAATTTTAATTTATGTTTATATTTTTTTACTTATTTTCTCTAATTTTTAATTATTTTCTTTTTTCTTCAATGAATTTATGAAAGTTTTAAGTATTTTTCTTAATTTTTCTTTAACTTTTTTTTATTTAAAATAAATTATGTAATTTTTTCAATTATTTTCTCAAATTTTAATGATTTTTTTTTTAATTTTATATTATTTATCTTAATTTATAAATGTTTTCTCTAATTTTTCATTATTTAATTGTTTTTTCAATTTATTTTTAAGATTTTAATCTTTTTTCTCAAGTTTAAACTATTTTCTTTATTCTTAAAATATTTCAATGATTTTTCAATTTACCTTTTTCAATTTTTAATTGATTACGTTTTTTTTCAATTAATTTGCAAAATTTTATTTAATTTATTTATTTATATAAATTTATTTTTAATAATAAAGGTCTATTAGGATTGACTAAGAGACCCCTTAGCACAAGGGCCCCGGGGCATTGCCCCACTTTGACCCATAACAGTTACGCCATTGTGTTTACGATATTTTTAATTTACAGAACAAGTCAAAATGTAAAAGTTTAGTTTTAAAATTTTTTTGGTGTATTTTAAGTTCGATGAAAAAGTTCAGGAAGTTTTTAAAGTGGTTGTAAATAACTTTGAATTATAGCTGACAGTTTGTTTCTTTATTTCTGACTGAAATTTATGTTTACATTTTATATATTTTATATGCCTCTTAGGGTTTAAATAGTGGTTCAAAAACGAGTTAAAAAACAGTCGATTGGTGCAAATTAAAGAAAGAAGAATCACTTAGATGAATATTTATTAGAAACAGAATTGGAACTATTCTTTGAAAGTTTTAGAAAATTAACAATTTTATTGTTATTATTTAGTATTAATTTTAATTTGAAAGAGAAGCATGAAATTTTTGTCAACAATTTTGGTAGCAGCAGTCTTTTTGCTTTACTGGGTTGAAAATGGACAAGCTGCAGAGAATAATCAAAGTAAGTAACTTTAAAAGATATTTTAATGTAATTGGAACAAATTTAATATACGACGAGAAATAATTTTTCAATCACTGATTATTTGTTTTCTGAGATAAAATATATCACTTTTATCCATCATTTTATGTTCAAATAAAAGAAATTAATTCATATTTTTTATTACAGGAAAAAAACGAGCAGCAGCAGCAGCAGCTTTAGATGCAGCTGTAGTATGAATGAAAAATTAATTTCAGTTTGAAAAGAAAATAATTTTGTAAAAATTCTAAGCAATGCAAAACATGTAGAAAAAGTTTGTACTTACTAATTTTAAAAAATGTAAATCTCACATTTCAAACATAGAATATTAATTAATTATATATTTTCCTGGAGAAAAAAGTGACACACCAATTGATTATTAGAGAAGAAATTTGAAAATGGAAGAAATTTAAAATTACTTTTTTTTAAAAATTATTGAAATTTACGATAATTAATATAATTTTTTGGAAATTATGAAAACAAAAAAAAAATAATTAAAAATTGAAGAAAATAATAGAAATTTGATAAAAATACTTTAAAAAAAATTTAGAAATTAATTTTATAAAATGAGAAAAACTAAAAATTGGAAAAAAGTCTGGAAGAAGGCTAAAACTAATTGCAATTTACGATAATTAATAAAAAAAAAAGTTTGAAATTCTGATAACAAATGAAAATAATTAGAAATTGAAGAAAATATTTGAATTTTTAGAAAAATACTTAAAAATCTTAGACAATAATTTTAGAAAAAGAGAATAATAATTAACAATCGAGAAAAATAATTGAAATTATTTTTCAATAATTATTTCAATAATTTCAATAATTTCTTTTTTAATAATTGTTCCAAAATTTAAATAATAATTGAAATATGCTGAAAATAATTTAAGATTGAGAAAGAAAATTGAATTATGATGAAAATAATTTAAATATGAAAAATTGAAAACATTCAATAAAATTTGAGAGAAATAACTGAAAAAACCATAGAGTATATGTTTAAAAAAAAAAAAATTACAAAATTACTTAAAAAATTTTAATTAAAGAGAATAATTAAAAAATCGCAGAAATAACGAAAATTGATGAAAAGAATTGCAATATCGGATAAATAATTGAAAGTTAAAAAAAAAATAATAATAATAATGAATATAATTATAAATTGATGAAAATCAAGAAAAATTGCAGAATTTATTTTTAAGCAAAAGAAAATAATTAAAAAATCGGTCTATAATGGAAAATTGATGTCAATAATCTCAGTTTGAAATAATAACTGAAAATTTAGGAAATTAATTGCATGTGTATATATTTTAAACTTCTTCAAAAACCATAATAAGTTTTTTAAGCCTTTTTCGAAACTTTTTTTTACACAAATGACAATTAAAAAACAGCACAAAATAAAATAACCGGGACTAACTTCACTTCAGTTTTTAAAACGTGGACAGAAAAAGATGAATAAATATAAATACATAATAATTAACTTCAGGAGTTTACGGAAATTATTATTATTTAATTATTAATATAAATGCAATAATTAATCTAATTAATTTGTTTAAACGCTTATTTTTTATTCAGAAGCAGTAACAATTTGATATTCAGTTTCTACATCAAAATATACGTAAGCTGTGAGATTTTCCGTATCGTACGTATCTTGCTTAGAAGTTTTATAGCAAGTAAGCAATTTAACCAAGGCATTTTAGAATGTTTAAGGATGAATTAGAAAAAAACAAAAATTATGTACCTCTGTGAGATAGAAGTGCGTATTTTCTGAAATTTAAAAATGAAAAAAGTATCGTTGAAAAGAATCATTCTCACAATTCTTTAATAAATTCTTTAATATAAAAAACTGATATTCATAAAACTTTATAGAAATCATCTTTACCTTAATATACTTTAGTAATAAAAATAATAATGTATAATATTTATTTTTGGTCAAGCTATTAACGATTGCCAATTTACCCAATTAGGCATTTTACCCGACTCTCCCCTATCTCGAAACAATAAAAATGGAGCTACGCTCTTTTACATTTCAGCCACTGAATTATGATAACTGCTTTTTTCTTATCGTAACTTATGTTTACATTTTTTAATTTACATTCTACGACTATTGTGGTTCAAATGGGGGTTAACAAAGGTGTATAAAATCAGTCGGTCTGTGCAAATTGAAGAAAAAAGAAGTAGCACTTGTCAGACGAATATATAGAAACAGAACTAAAACAGTTTCTTCAAAATTTTCGAAAATTAACGAAACATGAAAGTTTTATCATCAATTTTGATAGCAGTTGTCTTTTTGATTTATTGGGTTGAAAATGGGCAAGCTGCACCTGTAGTTGCTCAGAATAATGAAAGTAAGTGAAATTTAAAAGATATTTTAATGCAAAATGAACAAATGTTAACATACGACGAGAAATTAATTTTCAATTACCGATTATATTTGTTTTCTAAATTAAAATAAATCACTTTTATCCATGATTTTTACACATATTTTCAAAATACAAAAACACACTACAAAAAGTAGGCTTAATATATTTGAAGTCACTTTTAAGATGTTTCCAATAAGTTTTTAAGATTTCTTAGATGAAGAATGAAAATATAAGATACTTTGAACAACTTAAAAGTGAGTACAATGCATTTTAAGATGTTTCTCTTCACAGTGCAGAGACAAAAATTAAAAAAAAATTAACACTTCACAATTTAAAGATAAGATATTAATTATATTTTTTTGCAGGAAAAAAACGAAATGCAGCAATTACTTATTAGGGAAGAAATTTGAAAAGGCAGAAATTTATTGAAATTACAAACATTGTTGACCGTATGGCAAACTTGAAGCAAATATATATATAAATGTTGAAAAATACAAAATAATTATTATACCAAGAAACGAAAAACGATAAAATAAACAAATTATACAAAAAATTTAAAATAAAATAATTTTACTTTATTCATTATTTCCAGTTTGATTGAGATTATATTTTTGTTTACGATATTTCTTTTACGAAAAAGGCAAACTAAAAAACTTTATTTTCAAAAGTTTTTCGGTGTTATCTTAATTCGTAGAAAAAATTGTTCTTTTCTTATCTATGAGGGCTATTTATGTTTACATTATATGTTTTTATGTATATTCCACATGTCTATTATGGACTAAATAGTGGTTAAAAAGCGAGTTTAAAAACAGTCGATTGCTGTAAAATCAATCAAGATATTTTTAAAAAAATTTACTCCATAGGTTATCTTAAATAAATTCTTGAAATAATTATCTTATTTAATTCTTTTTTGCAGAAAAAAAACGAAATACAATAATTACTTATTAGGGAAGAAATTTATTGAAATTTTAAACATTATTTGCCGTTATGAATTAATTATGCAATAAACAAATAACAATAAAATAATTGTATTTCATTTATTTTTTTCAATTTAATTCTGATTTTATTCAAATGTAAAACTTTATTTTTAAAAGTTTTTCGGTGTAATTTAAATTCGGAGAAAAAATTCCGGAAATGTTTGAGATAACATCAGATGTGCGTTTTAAAGTATCATAATTGCAAAATGATGAAAATGTTTATTTACATAGGAAATATTAAACAATTTAATGACATAAGTCTATTTTTTACGTCGATAGAATAATATGACGACACAACTCCATCCAGGATGAGAAAAACAATTGACGCTTTCAAAAAATCACAGATTCTATAGAAAAAATTTTTAATAAATGATTAAATTGACTTATCATAATGTATATACAATAATTAGATATAACATATAATAAAAATATATAAACCCAGAAATTTGTTATTAAAACAAGAGCTTAAGAGAAAATAAGTCATAACAATTTTTTAAAAATGAAAATTTTTAAATAAATTCAAGTTACTTAGATATTACAATTTCAATGGTAAAACGACGTAATTGCTACAAAATAAATAAATAATCTTATTTTATTCATTATTTCCAGTTTGATTTTATTTTTCTTTACGATACTTCTTTTATGAAAAAGTCAAAATGTGAAACTTTACTTTAAGATTGTAAAAAAAAATTACAAAAAATTTTTAAAACAGTCGAAAATGTCTCTAATTAACTTTTAAATTATGCTACTAATTGTTCTTTTCTTATCCTAGAGAGTAATTTATGTTTACACTATATATGTGTTTTTATATGTATTCCACATGTCTATTATGGGTTAAAAAGTGTATAAAAGGCGAGTTTAAAAATAGTCGATTGCCGTAAATTGAAGAAAAAAGAAGCACTTAGACGAATATATATAAAAACATTTTCTCCAAAGTTTTCGAAAGTTAACAATTTGAAAAAGAAACATGAAGATTTTATCAACAATTTTGGTAGCAGCAGTTTTTTTGATCAGCTTCGTTGAAATTGGACACGCTGGCGCTGGAATGGATGGTGTTTATAAAGAAAGTAAGTGAAATTTAAAAAGTATTTTTTAAAATCGATAAATGTTAATAAATCAGAAATAATAAATTTTCAATCACCGCATTCAGAGAAAAAATATATTAAAATATATATATTGAAAACACGTGTATTTTTTTTTAAAGATTTAATTTAAAATCAAGAAAAGATGAGTTGAAATAAAAGAAATTAAATCATTATAATTTTTATTACAGGACAAAAACGTGGAGCACCGTTGCCTTATTAACAAAACATTAATGTCATTTTAGAAAGAAAAAAAAATTTCGTCAATCTTTTGCAAAATTTTATACAACTTTAAACGTATGAGAAAATGTAAAATAAGATACAAAACAATTCTAAAATGAATTTATTATAAACAATAAAACGAGGAAAAATAAATTTTTGTCGTCTATTCAATGTGGTTTAATTTTTGATCAAATATCCTACCAAGGTTTTTTTTGGTGAAAAAGCTATTTTGAATAAAGTTAAAAAAAGCACCTTTTTTAATCGAAAAAAAAATCGTTTTTTGACAAAATTGTTTTCCATACTAAATCCCATAATAATAATTATAATTATTGTATATTTTAAAATAATTTTTACAACATTTGGAAAAAAGCCTGATAATGATAACAAACCCGTGTTATGAAAACGTCGCTGCTTATAGTTAAGATTATATTTTTGTTTAAGATAAAAAGTCAAAATGTAAAACTTTATTTTCAAAAGTTTCTCGGTATAATTTAAATTCGTAGAAAAAATTCTATAAATGTTTAAAACAGTCGCAAATATATTTAATTAACTTTTAGATTATGCTGCAAATTGTTCTTTTTTTTATCTTTGTGAGTAGTTTATGATAATATTATTAGTTTTTTAATGTATATTCCACGTGTCTATTGTGAGTTAAATATTGGTTAAAATCGAGTTTAAAAACAGTCGATTGCCGTAAATTAGAGAGAAAAGGAGCACTTAGACAAATATATAGAAACAGAATAAAAACAGTTTCTCGAAATTTTTCGAAAATTAACAATTCGAAAAAGAAACATGAAAGTTTTAATAACAATTTTGATAACAGCAGTTTTTTTTATTAGCTTGATTGAAATTGGGCAAGTTGAAGGGGTACCAATTGCTAAAGAAAGTAAGTGAAACTTAAAAAATATTTTTTATAGAATTGACAAATGTTAACACATGCGATCAGAAATAAATTTTCAATTTCCGATTATTTGTATATAAGATAAAATATATTGCTTTTATTTATATCGTTTTATGTATATTTTCAAAATATAAAATGATTATGCGCATTAAAACACGTGTATGATTTTAAAGATAAAATTTAAAATAAAGAAAAGATTAGTTCAAATATAAGAAATTAATTTATTATATTTTTTTATTACAGGACAAAAACGAGCACCACGAGTAGGAAAAAAACGTCCCCCATAATCGAAAAACTGATTTCATCTCAGAAAGAGAAGAAAATATCGTCAATTTTTTACAAAAACTTTAAACAACCTAAAACATAAGGAAAAGGTTGTAAATGTAAATTAAAATACAAAATTAATAAAATGATTCATAAACAATAAAACGAACCAATATAATTTGTTGCCTTATATTTCCTTAAATTTCGTTTAATTTTTGGTAAAATCCCACGAATATTCTTTTTGTAAAAAAATTTATTTTGAATAATATGGGACAAAAGTGACGCAATTTTCACTCTTTGTTGTTACAAGTTCATTAATAAAAAATTTATGAATTATTGAGTAGAAAATTTGGTCTAATATTTCTGCCTTTGTTTTAAAAAATGCTCTAAAAATGACCAATTTTAAGCAAAATTTTAAATAAAATAAAATAAAAAGTAATATTGGTGTACAATATTTTTAACTTTGATTTAAATTTAATTTTTTTAAACATTATTCAAATAAAAAACTTCTTTATTTAGAAACGAATTTTAATTTTAGATTTTATTTTGAAAAAGGTGTGTTGTTTTAAAAAACAGTATTTTTCGAATTTTGTGTAGAAAAATTCCAGAGCTAATACCACTTTTATTTCTTTTTATTCAAAAGATTTATTCACGTTTATAAAATCCAAATTGGATATATTTATGAAATATTTTTCTCTCTTACATTCTAAAGCCAAAAATTAAAAAATAAATATTAATTAAATAAACGTTTACACTTTTATAAACGCCTTTTAAAAAATGTTAATTATTTTTAACTATTTCTTTTCTTATCTTTCCAGTGTAATATATATTTTTATCAAGTAATTATGTACAATTATACAAAACTATTAGATTAAAAGTAGGTTAAAAAAAGAAGAGGGTTTGATAGATTGATATAAAATTGTTGGAAAAAGGCGCTTAGAACGTATAAACGAGTCTTAAAAATTGTTTTCAAAGATTCTAGAAAATTAGCAGAAAAACTTTACAAAACATGAAAGTTTTTTCGACAATTTTGTTAGCAGCAATTTTATTAGTTTGTTGGGCTGAAGTTGCACAAGCTGGACATGGTTACAAAAACAGTAAATTAATTCAATAAATCAATTGTAATGTAAAATTAAAAACTTTACGATTCAAAATTATAATTTTTGATTAATATTTAATTTTTTAAATTACTCTTTATTATAATTATTATTATTGTTTAACTTATAATTTTCCACATTGCCAATAAGGTATAATATACAATATTTTAATTTCAGAATCAAATTCTACTTTTTCCTAATATAAGAAAAACTCTTGTCTATTAATAGGAAGATAGCAATTTTATCATTTTCTAAATTAATTGTGGATTAATTTAACATTGTTAATAAAATAAAACAAAATTTTAGTTGTAAAATAATTGTATCTGTAAAATGTAAAAATCACGATTCAAGAATGAGAAATCCAATTAATTATAATTTTTATTACAGGAGAAAAACGAGCACAGCCGCTTAAATAATTGAAATGAACAATTTAAATTAAATAATTTCATTTCAAAATAAAATTTTAGAATTTTAGAAATTTTAATTTTCTACATTTTCTAATGTTGTTTAAATTGCGTACACTTATTAAATAAAATGCGCATCTAGAGCAAAATTTTAAAAAGGTAATACAAAATACAAAACAATATGAATATAATACAAAAATGATGAAGAATAAAATAATAAAATATGAGTAAGAATAATTGTTTATTACCTATTCCCTTCAAATTGATCCCGATTTTAGTTTTCATTAAAATCTTGCGAAGCTTTTTTTTTAATTATATACGACTATTTTTTAAAAACAATAAACTTGTAAACTTTTTATGTAAATAAAAAAATCTTAACAATTTTTCGTAATTAACAAAAGTAATAAATTAATCAACTTTTAGCAAAAAAAACTATTTTTCAACTGTTGATAAAAATCATTTACAAACAAAAATTAACTTTTAGCTTCTTGTTTCTTTGAATTGCTTTCCGATCTCATTGAATCTGATACAAAACAGTGGAGAAGAAATTTCCTTGAATAGATTTCAAATACGTGAGGGAATAGATACATAGCTACTTCATTGCAAAAGGAAAAAGAAAAGGATAGAGAATTATTTAACATTCACGACATAAGACAAAGCGGTTGAAACTTATAGGTGTCATCAACCTCATCACTCTTTTTAAAACGAAACTCGACATAAAGTTTAAATTTAAATTTAAAAAGGCATTTTTAGGAAAAAGTAAAAACAATTTTCAATTTTAGGAAAATACTGGATCAATCTTGTCAATTTTTAAATATAAACTAGACCAATTTTTAAGAAAATTGAAAGATGTTTTTTTAATTTTTAATTATCCTTTTTAACATCAACTTTTATCATTTTTAAACTCAGAAACAATTCGAATCGATTTGAAATATCAATTTGCAAATTAAATAAAAAAAAAATTAAAACAATTAAAAATTGGCATTATGTAATTTAAAAAATCATAGAAATGACTTTAAATTAAAGAAAACAATTTAAATAAGAGAGAAATACTTGAAAATCTTAAAAATAAATTAAAAAATTGGAGAAAATAATTGAAAATTGAAAAAATGATTAAAATTGAGATAAATATTTTAAAAATTCGGAAATTAATTCAGAAATAATTGAAATGATTAAAAATTGAAGAAAATAAAGAAATAATAATATAAATAATTTGAAATTTAAGAAAATAATTAAAATTTAAGGAAATAGTTGAACAAATTACATAATATATTATATTTTAAATAAAATAAAAGAAGGTTGAAGAGAGTTTCAGGAAAATATTTAAAATTTTTAGAAGTTCATTGGAAAAAAAGAAAACAATTAAAAATGAAAGAAAATGAATTAAAATAGATAAAGAGAAATTGAAGAGAACAATTATTAATTTAAGAGAAATAATGTCAAGAAATACAGAATATACATAAAATACAAGAAAATCATAGATATAATTAAAAATTGAATAAAATAATGAAAGTTTTAGATAAATAATTAAAAACTTTTTGGAAATTATGAAAACGACAGTAAATAATTAAAAATCAAAGAAAATAATAAAAAGTAATATAATTAATTGAGGATTGAATTAAACAATTGAAATATCAGATAAATAATTTTTAATTTTTTAATAATAATTTAATAATAAATTAAATAATAATAATAAATTAAAATTAAAATAAGTCGCTGTGTTTAAAGTATACCATTATCGCACAAATTATGCTACAAATTCTATCTACAAAAAGGAAGTAAATAGAAACATTTCAAGTGTTGAATTCTTTTGTGGAAGATAATTTAAACAAAATAAATGAAATTTGAAATAAATAATTGAAAAAACTGCAGAATTTTTTTTTAAATAACAAGAAAAATAATTGAAATTCGAAAAAAATACCTGAAAGTCTTACAAATTAAATGAAAAAAATGAAAATTATTAAAAATTGAAGAAAAGAATTGAAGACAGCTAAAAATAAGTATAATTTAATTTATAATTTATAAATATTTTAATTATTTAAATATTTATTAATATTTTAATTTATAAATTTTTTGCATATTATGGAAACAAATGAAAATAATTAAAAATTGAAGAAAATAATTGAAATTTCAGAAAAATACTTGAAAATTTTAGAAAATAATTATACAAAATCAGGACAATAATTAAAAATTAAGGGAAATAATTTAAAAATAATAAAAATAATTTAAAATTGAAAAAAATAATTATTGAAATATGATGAAAATAATTTAAAATTTTAAAAAATAATTGTAATATGATAAGGATAATTAAATTTTAAGATAAATAATTGGAATTTTGTTAAATTAAGCCAAATAAATGAAAATAATTAGAAGTTGGAGAAAATAATAGAAAAATAATTACAGAATTTATTTTTAAGCAAAAAAAAATAATTAAAAAATGGTTTAAAAAATTAAAAATTAAAGGCAATAATCTAAACAGGAGATAATAATTGGAAATTTAGAAAATTAATTGAAAAATAATTAAAATAATTTAAAGATGAAGAAAATAATTGTAAAATGAAAATAATAATGGTCAATTATGAAAAATAATTGAAATTTGCGAAATAGGTGTCAAAATATTAATTATTTTAAGAGAAAATTTACGGGCCAAAATTTACCTATACCTGTGACGTCATTCTCCATCACACGCCCTTAAACTAGAATTTTATACGATTTTTATCATTTTTAAATTATTTTTTGCAATCTTACATTACTTTTAAATTGTTTCCCTAAATCTTAAATTTACCTTCCTCAAACTTCAATTACTTTGTTTATTTTTTTCAATTACATTTCCCACTTTAATTATTTTTCGATCATGATTAAATCAATTTAATTATTTATTCCTAAAGTTTATATTATTCATCGCAAATTTAAATTAACTTTTTAAATTTACCAATATTTTTTTTAATTTGCAATTATTATCTTCAATTTTTAATTATTTTCAAGATTTCTGAATTAATTTCCTAAACTTTCAAATATATATCTGAATTTTCAATTATTTTGTTCAATTTTCATTTCTTTTTATTATTTTGCAATTATTTTCTCAATATTTTAATTGTTTTTCAATTATTATCGCAAATTTAGATTATTGTCTTCAATTTTCAATTTTTAAACGATTTTTCAATTATTTTTTTTGTGCTTATTTTTATATTATTTTCTCTAATTTCTAATTATTTTCATTCTTTTAGCATAATTTTGAAAAATTTGAATTATTTATCTGAAATTTTAATTATTTTCATCATATTTTGATTATTTCTGCGATTTTTTAAATATCTCTTTAATTAAATTTTTTAAAATAATTTTGTAAGTATTTTCTTTTTTTTTTAACACATATTCTATGATTTTTTAAATTATTTCTTTCACATTTTATTTACTGTTTTCAATTTTTCATATTTACATTAATTTCATCATGTTTCGATTTTTTTATCAATTTTAAATTATTAACAGCATAATTCAATTATTTTTTTCTAATTTTAAATTATTTTTATCATTTGTCTATTATTTCTCTCAATTTTTATGATCTTAAATATCTAAAATTTCAATTATTTTCTTCAATTTTTAGTTATTTTCATTTGTTTTCATAATTTCAAAAAAATTTGATTAATTATCGTAAATTTTAATTCTTTTTAGCTTTCTTTAATTCTTTTCTACAATTTTTAATTATTTTCGTTTTTTTAAATTAATAACTAAGATCTGATTTTAAAAAAATTCTGTAATTTTGTCAATTTTTTCAATTTTATTACTCAAATGTCATTTGTTTGTCACAACTTATCATTGTTTGTAATCATATTTAAATTACTTTCTTCAAGTTGCAAATTTTAAAATCATTTTTTAACTATTTTACAAAAATTTTATCCTTTCATTTTTAATTTTTTTCGTTTGTTTTAAAGTTGTGACATTGTAAAATTTATTTAGAAGAATTTTACAATTCACAAGTTGCTTAATTAAAAAAAAAAAAAATTCAATTTCCGATTTTTTTTTCAATTTAATTTAAATGCTAAATTTGTTTAAAATAAAAATTTTGTTCCAAATTTAATTATTCTAATTAAAATAATCCGATCTTAATGATTGTTCGACATTCCAAGACTTGGTTAAAAATTTAATTTATTATTAGAACTTAAATTTAATTATTCCTCTTCTATTTATGTTAACCTGTTTCGCGTCAACGCATGTATTGAGGAAAATATTACGAATTTGGATTTTATTGGAAATTTTGAATTTAATTTTGATTTGATGACTTAAACTGTATTTCAACAAGCCAAAATTTTGAATTTACCGCCAAAAAATGAACTGTTGGGAATTGCTGTCTAAATTATGTAACCTGTTTGTTAATTTTGAAGTCTCTGAAGAGGATTTATTGAATTTTCTAATATAATATTCTAATTTGAATTTTGCCGCCTAACCTCAAAAATATTGGATTATTGATTTGAAGAATTTTATCGATTTATTTTCTGGATTTATGTAATTGATCTTCATCTGAAAAATCTTCTGATCGAACTCAGGAATTATTTTGTTGAATTTATTTAAAATGACAACCTTTTTCTTGCTGCGTTTCCTGCCACGTATAAAGGATTTAACTTAGTCACCTCGAGTGACATTTAAAATTTTCATGCCTTGGAAGGTTTTATTATTTAATCTAAATTTGACGGAATCTTTTCGGAAAATATTTTGGATTAATTATTTGGATTTCACCTAATTTATGGATTATATTTATTTTCTCTGGCTCTAAATTGGACTAATTCAAGGATTAATTAATTTTTGGACAAAATTTTTAAAGAAAAATTGGAAAATTTCAACAATTTAGAATATTGATTTTAATTTCGAAGTTTGGATTTTTTTCGTTTGGTAAGATTTCTATCATTTCTCTTGAATAAAATTCGTATTTTATTATTTATTTTGTTTCTTAAAAATTCTAAAGTTGATTTATTAATTTTCATTTTTGCGAATTAAACTTAACCTTTTAAAAATTAACTTGAAATTAAAATTTTGTTTTCCTTTTCCTTGTTCCAAAACTCATTCTTTATTTATTTGTAAAATGTCACATTAGTTATTAACGAAAAATTGCTTTAATTTGCTTTTGGATTAAATTTGATTAATATTGGACCAAGTCTTGGAATTGTTATTCCTAACTAATTCGTGTAGTTTAGGATTATTATATTTATTTTTTTTATTTATTTTTTTTTAATATATTAATTTGGCTTAATTTAACTTAACTTAACCTAACTTAATCTAACTTAACCTGATTTATCCTAACTTAACTTTATTTTCCAAATTGTTAAAAATGTAGTTGATTATTTAATCAATTGTTAATTCTACAAAAAAATTTCCTAACCTCAAAATTTGTCATTTGTATCAAAATGTTCCATATTGAAAATTTACATTGTTTTTCTATTTATTTTTTTTTTGTTTATTGAAGTTGAGCTTCCTATTTGGTTGTCAACTTGCTGGTGTAATTTTAGGTTAAGCTTCCTATTTGATCGTTAACCTTATTCTGCGTCACTTTAATTGAGTTAATTTATTTATTTATTTTTATTTTGATCCAAGAAAGATCTGGCGCCCGACTTTTCGATTTTTTTTTAAATCTTCCAAATTGTGATCGTGACTTAAGTTGATTAATTGATTTAGATTAATTAATTAAAATTTTATTCGATTACAACCGTAAGTAATTGAAAAATGAAGAAAATAATAAAAAATAATATAAATAATTGAAAAATGAAGTAAAAAGTTGAAATATCAGATAAACAGTTTAAAATTTTGAGAATTATGAAAAATATTAAAATAATAAAAAAATAATTAAAAATTGAAGAAGCACTTTTAAAAATACTAGAAAATAATTTAAAAAAATAAGAATAATTAAAGATTGAAAAATAATTAAAAATTGAAGAAGCACTTTTAAAAATACTAGAAAATAATTCCAAAAAATAAGAATAATTAAAGATAATTAAAAATTGAGGAAGCACTTTTAAAAATACTAGAAAATAATATCAAAAAATAAGAATAATTAAAGATTGGGGAAAATAAAAATAATTAAAGATAGTTAAAAATTGAAGAAGCACTTTTAAAAATACTAGAAAATAATTTCAAAAAAATAAGAATAATTAAAGATTGGGGAAAATTAAAAAATGATTTTAAAATTTGTAACTTCAAGACAATCATTAAAATATGATAAAAACAATGATTAATCAAACAAAATAAATGGAATTTAAGAAAAATGTAATTGACAATCTTAAAAATTAATTAAAATAAAGAGAATAATTAAAAATTGAAGAAAATAATTGAAGTTTGAGAAAATACTTCAAAATCTTAAAAAATAGTTTTACAAAATGAGAATAATAATTAAAAATGAAGAGAAATAATTTAAAAAATGATAAAAATAATTTAAAATTGAAAAAAATAATTGAAATATGATAAAAATAATTTAAATTTAAAAAAAATAATTGTAATATGACAAAGATAATTAAATTTTCAGAAAAATAATTGATATTTTTTTAAATTATGATAAATTAATGAAAATAATTAGAAATTGGAGAAAATAATAGAAAAATTACAGAATTTATTTTTAAGCAAAAGAAAATAATTGAAAAATCGTTTAAAAAATAGAAAATTGAGAACTGTAATTTAATATAAAATTTAGCAATTAATAATGAAATTTTTTTATTGTCGAAAAAAAAGTAACTAAAACTGAAAACGTGATTAAAAAAATTTAAAAAAATAATTGAAATTCGCGGAAAGTAGATTTAAGATTTAGGAAACAAAATGAGAAATATTTCATGAATATGTAATATGGATTTTATAAACGAGGATAAATTTTTTGATTAAAAAGAAATCAAAGTGGTATTAGCTCTCGAATTTTTCTATAAAAAATTCGAAAAACACTGTTTTTTAAAAGAACACAATGACAACAATATATAAAATTTAGGAAATATTAATCACATTATTAATATTAAAATTATACTAAAAATTGGCTGTACTAATTAAAATAAATAATTTAAATTTTGTATAAAAAATTTTTTTTTCTCAATAGTTTAATAGCATCACTTGTTAGAAATAATTTTAAATACAAATTTTCTATTAAAGTTATAATATATTGAAGGAATGTGGGGGGAAATTTAATTAAAATCGAAAAGCAAAAACTATGTAGATTTTTTTTGCTTTTTATTTTTTATTTACACCTTTGCTTAAAATTGATTATTTTAAAAGCTTCTTAACAAATAAAACACCGAAATATATTGGAGCAAATTTTTTATGCAATAATTCATACATTTTTTATGAATGAACTTGTAACGATATTAAAGAATAAATATTGCGTCACTTTTTTCCCTTTTATTATTCAAAATAAATTTTTCAACAAAAAAAAAATTGTTAGATTGGAACAAAAATTAAACCACATTGAAGGAAATGAAAGACCAAAAATTGTTTTAGCTCGTTTTATTGTTTATAAGTCATTTTAGAATTGTTTTGTATTTTACTTTACATTTTCCCTATATCTTTTATGTTGTTTAAAATTTTGTAAAAAATTGACAAAATTTGCTTTTCTTTCTAAAATGAAATTAATGTTTTTTTAATAAGGTGCTCCACGTTTTTCTCCTGTAACAAAAATTATAATGAATTAATTTCTTATATTCTCTTTTTTTAAATTCAATCTTTTAAAAAAGTATACGTGTTTTGATAAGAACAAATCATTTCATATTTGAAAAATGTACATAAAATGTTGGATGAAAGTGGTATATTTTATCTTAAAAAACAAATAATCGAAAATCGAAAATTAATTTCTGGTCGTATGTTAACATTTGCCGATTTTACATTAAAATATATTTTAAATTTGACTTACTTGCAATAACAGCAGCAGGTGCCCCTTCAACTTTACCAATTTCAACCAAGCTAATCAAAAAGACTGCTGCTATTAAAATTTTTGATAAAACTTTCATGTTTCTTGTTTAAGTTGATTATTTGCAAAAAATTTGGAGAAAACTTTTCAATTCTGTTTCAAAATATTTTTTTAAATGCTCCTTTTTTTCTGCAATTTACGGCAATCGACTGTTTTTAAACTCGCTTTTTAACCACTATTTAACCTATAATAGAAATGTGGAATACACATAAAAACATATAAAGTAAACATAAATAACTCTCAAGGATAAATAAAGAACAATTAGTAGTATAATTTAAAAGTTAATTAGAGACATTTGCGACAATTTATGGGTTCTTTTTATCTACTAACCTTTTTACCCAAATACAAATTTCAATGTTAATTTACAAATATCTTACCAAATATACACACACTTAATAAATTCACAAATATTTTGATAAGTTAATTTTTCGTTAACAGGTACAGAATTTTAGAAATTAAGGAAATAATGTAAATTCTATGTATACAAAAAATTTTGATAAATAAATATGGTTTTAAAAAGTAAAGTAAAAGCGCGACTGTTTTAAATATTTAGAAATTTTTTTTTTTACGAATTTAAATTACGCCGAAAAACTTCTAAAAATAAAGTTTTACATTTTGACTTTTTCGTAAAAGAAATATCGTAAACAAAAATATAATCTGAATCATACTGGAAATAATTGATGAAATGAGATTATTTTATTTTATTATAATTTGTTTATTTTATTGTTATTTGTTTATTGTATAATGATTGTTTTGTATTTTTCTACATTAATATATTTGCTTCAAGTTAGCCATATGGTTACTGCTTCTGTATAAAAAAATCAGTGTTTTAACAATATAATTATATTAATTAAAGCATTTATATTAATAATAATTATAATAATTGTGTATTGAAGAATTATTTTTAATATATTTTTAAAACATGATTTTAAATAAGCGCGGGATGAATCAAAAGAAGTGCGCATGCGCAAAAAAAATACGTAGGATTGCAAAAGTTACGTTAAACGTAAGTCACGTGATTATAAAGAATCATGGCGGATTAAACTGTCACATTTGGCAATGAATGTCAAATTTTAGGTTTTCTTTCTAAAAGTTACGATATTTTGAAACAAGCAGGTATTTTTGTAATTTATTACAGTGTTTAATTTACTTTTGTAAGTTATTTTGTAATTGTAGAAGCTTTATTTATTTGTTTTAGATTTTATTTTCATTTTTTGTCGAACTGCTTTGGATTGAAACTTTAGTTTTATAATAAAAAGATTATATTTTTATATTCAAAGCTAGTTCTTTTTTTAATACTTGCTCCAAACTTAACTATACATAGGCATTTTGACTGACTCTTCTCTACAAAATAACATTTATCTTGAGAGTACAATATAACAATTGTTACGAAAAACTTTGTCTCAAAATGATACGGAACCCATAAAATGTTGGATAAAAGTGATATATTTTATCTTAAAAAAAAAGTAATTGAAAATTTATTTCTGGTCATTTGATAACATTTGTCGATTTTACATTAAAATATCTTTTACATTTCACCAACTGCCAATATAAGTAGGAGGTGCACCTTTAACTTGACCAATTTCAACCAAGCTAATTAAAAAAATTGCTGCTATCAAAATTATTGACAAAAATTTCATGTTTATTTTTCAAGTTGTTTATTTGTGAAAACTTTGGAGAAACCTTTTCAATTCTGTTTCAGAATATTCTTCTAAGTGAGCCTTTTTTCTTTAATTTGCAGCAATAGACTGTTTTTAAACTCGCTTTTTATAAAAAAAGTTACAAAAAATTCAATTTTTAATAAAAATAAATCCTTCGTTCAAAGTCAAGTCAGACACATTCACTAAAAGAAAAACTTTAGATTTTTAATTTCAGGTAAAAATTGTCGGAGAAAAGACAACTAACCGCCAGGGCACTATTTTTGATGTGGTCAACATTCAGGCATTCTCAACGCCTCATTTTTTAATATTAATTATTGTCGTCATATTGTAATTTTTTTTTTTTTATTAACAATGATTTTCTTGAAATTTTCATTTAATTCTTTAATTTTCAATTTATTTCTTCAATTTTTAATTTTTTTCTTCAAGTTTAATTATTTTTTTCGATTTTCAATCCAGTTGTTAAATCTGCAATTTATTATTTCAAACGTATTATTCGTATAATATTCTTAATTTTTAAATTTGCTTTTATTTTCTTAAACTTAATATTTCTTGTTTAATTTTTACAATTATTTTTTGCAGTTGTCTATTAATCTGGTTTTGTTTTGAATTTTGTTTTCAATTTACAATAATTTTCGTAATTTTTCACTTATTTCCTTCAATTTTTCAACTATTTCTTCAATTAATAATTATTTTCCGTAATTTTCCATTATTTCCTACAATTGTCTCAATTTTTTATTATTATCTGAAAATTTTATAATTATTCTTTGATTTTTTAAAATTAAATTAATTTGTTCGGTTGTATATTAATCTTGCCATTTTTTGAATTTTGTTTTCAATTGTCAATTATTTTTGTGATTTTGTAATTTTCTCTTCAATTATCAATTATTTTTTCAAATTTTAATTTAATTCTTAAATTTTCCTTTTATTTCCTCAATTTTTTTATTATTTTCTTCAATTTCAATTATTTTTTTCGATTTTCATTCCAGTTGTTTAACAACAGTTATTCTTATAATTTTCTTAATTTTTAAATTTGCAATTATTTTCTTTAAACTTAATATTTCTTGTTTAATTTGTTGAATTACTTTTTTGAGTTGTCTATCAATCTAGTCATATTTTGGAATTTTTTTTTCAGTTGACAATTATTTTCGTCATTTTTCACATATTTTCTTCAATTTTTCAATATTCTCATTAATTTTCAAATATTTCCTTCAATTATTAATTATTTTCTGCAATATTTAGTTATTCCTACAATTTTATTAACTTTAAATTATTATCTTAAAATTTTGTAATTATTCTTGGATTTATAAAATAATTTTGTTCAATTGTGTATTAATCTAACAATTTTTTGGATTTTGTTTTTAAATGACAATTATTTTCGTCATTTTTCACATATTTTCTTCAATTTTTAAGTATATTCCATAAATTTCAATTCAATTCTTCAATTGTTTATTGCTTTTTTCAATTTTAATTATTTTTTCGATTTTTAATCCAGTTGTTAAATGTGCAATTATTTCCAACTATTATTCCTATAATTTTCTTAATTTTTAAATTTTTAATTATTTTCTTTAAACTTAATATTTCAACTGTTTCCTTCAATTTTTAATTATTTTCCGTAATTTTCAATTACTTCCTACAATTTTTTCAATTTTTTATTATTAACTTAAAATTTGATAATTGATAATTATAATTGATAGTGACATAATTGATTTTTTAAATTATTTTGTTCGGTTGTCTATTAATCTAGTAATTTTATGAATTTTGTTTTTAATTTACAATTATTTTCGTCATTTTTCACATATTTTCTTCAATTTTTAAGTATATTCCATAAATTTCAATTCAATTCTTCAATTGTTTATTGCTTTTTTCAAATTTTAATTATTTTTTTTCAATTTTAATTATTTTTTTCTATTTTCAATCCAGTTGTTAAATGTGCAATTATTTCGAACTATTATTCCTATAATTTTCTTAATTTTTAAATTTGCAATTATTTCTTTTAAATTTAATATTTCTTATTTAATGTTTACAATTATTTTTTTAGTTGTCTGTTAATCTAGTAATTTTTTGAATTTTTTTTCAATTGACAATACTTTTCGTAATTTTTCACTCATTTTCTTCAATTTTTCAACTATTTCCTTCAATTATTAATTATTTTCCGTAATTTTCAATTATTTCCTACAATTTTTTCAATTTTTTATGATTATCTTAAAATTTTATAATTATTCTTTGATTTTTTAATTTATTTTGTTCGGTTGTGTATTAATCTAGCCATTTTTTGGATTTTTGTTTTCAATTGTCAATTATTTTTGTGATTTTGTAATTTTTTTTTTAATCATCAATTATTTTCTCAAATTTTAATTTAATGCTTAAATTTTCCTTTTATTTCCTTAATTTTTTTTTCGTATTTTCAATCCAGTTGTTTAACAACAGTTATTCCTACAATTTTTCTTAATTTTTAAATTTGCAATTACTTTCTTTTAACTTAATATTTCTTGTTTAATTTGTTGAATTATTTTTTTGAGTTGTCTATTAATCTAGTCATTTTTTGAATTTTGTTTTTTATTGACAATAAATTTCGTCATTTTTTACATATTTTCTTCAACTTTTCAATATTCTCGTTAATTTTCAAATATTTTCTTTAATTAATAATTTATTTCTGTAATTTTCAAATATTTCCTACAATTTTTTCGATTTAAAATTATTATCTTAAAATTTTGTAATCATTCTTTGATTTTTAAACTTATTTTGTTCAATTGTGTATTAATCTAACCATTTTTTAGATTTTTTTTTCAAATGATAATTATTTTTGTCATTTTTCACATATTTGCTTCAATTTTTAAGTATATTTTATAAATTTCTATTCAATTCTTCAATTTTGTTATTATTTTCTTTAATTTCAATTATTTTTTCGATTTTCAATCCAGTTGTTAAATCTGCAATTATTTCAAACTATTATTCGTATAATCTTCTTACTTTTTAAACTTGCAATTATTTTCTTTAAACTTAATATTTCTTGTTTAATTTTTACAATTTTTTTTTAATTGACAATAATTTTTGTAATTTTTCCTTTATCTCCTTCAATTTTTAATTATTTTCCGTAATTTTCAATTACTTCCAACAATTTTTTCAATTTTTTATTATTATCTTAAAATTGTATAATTGATAATTATAATTGATAATGATATTTGATTTTTTAAATTATTTTGTTCGGTAATGTGTTAATCTAGCCATTTTTTGAATTTTGTTTTCAATTGTCAATTATTTTTGTGATTTTGTAATTGCTTTTTCAATTTTTCAATTTTTTTTGAGTTCTCTATTAATCTAGTCATTTTTTGAATTTTGTTTTCAATTCACAGTTATTTTCGTCATTTTTCACATATTTTCTTCAATTTTTAAGTATATTCCATAAATTTCAATTCAATTGTTTATTGCTTTTTTCAATTAACTTAATATTTCTTATTTAATTTTTACAATTATTTTTTTCAGTTCTTTATTAATCTCTAGTCATTTTTTGAATTTTGTTTTCAATTGACAATAATTTTCGTAATTTTTCACTTATTTTCTTCAATTTTTCAACTATTTCCTTCAATTATTAATTATTTTCCGTAATTTTTAATTACTTCGTACAATTTTTTCCATTTTTTATTACTATCTTAAAACTTTATAATTATTCTTTGATTTTTTAAATTATTTTGTTCGGTTGTGTATTCATCTAGCCATTTTTTGAATTTTGTTTTCAATTGTCAATTATTTTTGTGATTTTGTAATTTTGTTTTTCAATTATCAATTATTTTTTCAAATTTTAATTTAATTCTCAACTTTTCTTTTTATTTCCTCAAATACTAATAAGAATGAAACTAGAGATTCTATTTTCGTACAATGATTGAGAAAATTTGACTTAATTTGTTAAATAAATAAAAAACTTAAATTCTTATAAAATCTCGATTAGAATTTTGGTCTGTTATATTCCCGGTAATTGAAAACTAATATAATAAATTTAAAAATGCATGGCAATAAAAATTTATTTATTTATTTATTTACGGCCAAAGCCCATTAAAATATAAAATTAAAAAATTCATTTTAAGTAACAATAATTCGAATGAAAAATGACGGAATATTTTGAACGATTTGAATAATTTGAATTACCGCCGTTTATGTAAATTCGACGTCAAGATTATTGTTTGTTAAAAATGCAAAAAAATCTCGAGATTTTTCGAAAGATTATTGAGTCGTGTTGAGAAACGAACTGGCGTGGAATTTATCGTAATTTTCTTGCTAAAATCTCAGTTGACTTACTTTGCGGTGTGATATTAACCGCCAGTAGCTGAGGTAACGTCTAGATCATTGCGTAATATGACCGAAGAAGCGGCGAGGACGTTCATAGAAGAGGAAAAATTATAGACTTGAAGGTGAGAAAGAAGAGGCCTGACTTGGACTCGAGCACAATCTGGTAGCTCATCTTGCGAGAGTGAAAGTGAAGATTCAACAGGTGTTTTACGAACACGACACCTGATCTCAATCCTTCCAAAACATCCCGTTTGTCCCAACAAGGACTCAAATTATAACTTTCATTTTTTTTTTCATCCTCTTTGAAAAGTATCTTTTACGATCAAAACTTGACGGTAACTTTTAATAATTACAATAATTTAGCGTGTCAATTTAACAACGATTTTCCTTTAAATTAAAATGATAAAGTTTCCTCTATGAGGAAGCAATTACTTTATTTAAAAAAAAGAAAAAAAAACAATTTTACTGCCTTTTGTAAAGTGACTATAAATAAACTTTCGCCTGGAATATATTAACCAATCAAATGACATAACTAAAGTCTCGTCAAATATTTACTCAAGTAGAAAACAATGTAAATTTCTCGTGAAATTGAAAATAATTTTCCCCTTGAAAATCGAATAAAATTCCATTAATCAAATTCGCAATCTTGATAATGAATATTTATAAAATTTATATTTTAATAATGTATAATAAGCCGAATAATGACGATTTAAGTTTGGAGCAAAGGCCTAATAAGTATATAATAAATAGAATTAATCAATTGTAAAATATCTTCTGCTGATAAATAACAGGCGATTAACTGTCAATTTTCTTGACCTTTCATAAGAGTGAAAGAGGATTTCCAAATCTATGAACTTTAAAAGTGAAAAAAGTCTGATTTGCATTTCCGAGACTTACGAAATAGTTACGCCCGTCTCGAAAGACATCAATAAAATTCTATTTTGTTGGAATTTGAATAAAGAGAGGCCTTTCACTTTTCAGCTTGTACCCCCGTGATTCATCTAAATGGACGGATTATTTTAATTTCCTCTTTGACACCTGCACTACGAAATTCATTTCAACACAGTGATTTGCATTTTAATTCATTACGAGAAGATGCATTTTACAGAACATAATTTTGTTTAATTTATTATTTATTTAATTATTAATTATTTATTAATTATTTTAATTTTAAAAAATTTCTATTTAAGTGAATAAATTTAGAGTGAATTGAAATTTTGATTTTTAGAAACTTAAAACACTTGAAGTTAGAATAACTTGAAATGTAGATGAATAAATATTTGGACAACTTGAAATTTGGTACAATTGAAAATTGAATTAATAAAAATTCGCATAATTAGAGATTTGGAACAATTGTTATTTTAATAATTTAAAAATTTAAAAAAAACTCTAGTTTGGATTAATTCAAGTTTTATTAATTAAAGTACCTATCGAAAAATTCAAATTTGAATGAATAAAAATATTGTACAATTGAAATTTAATTAATTTAGTTGGAAAAATGCAAATTTGGTTCATTTGGAGTTTGCTAAAATTAAAATTTAGAAAAATTTATATTGAAGTGAAAAAAATATGAGTGAATTGAAAGTCGTTTAATTTGAAACTTGGATAAAATTAAGTTTTGAAAAATTCCAATTTGGATGAATTTAAATTGTGATATTTAGAAATTAAGAACAATTGAATTTAGAATAATTTGAAGTTTAGAATCATTTAAATTTGGATGATTTGGAATTTACAATTATTAATATTTGAAAACATTAAATGTAGAATAATTAAAATTTAGACGAATTAATATTTGGATAACTTGAAAATAGGTACAATGGAAATTTGAATGAATTAAAATTCGGATGATTAAAAATCGGATTTTGAAAATTTAATCAATTAAAATCGGATAAATAGAAATTCAGAAAAATTCAAATTTTAATTAATACGAATTATTTAGTTCATTTGAAACTTGTTTGAAAATTATTTAGAAAAATTTGAATTTGGATAATTTAGAGTTTGGTACAATTCAAATTTTAAAAAATTCCTGTTTAAGTGAATAAATTTAGAGTGAATTGAAATTATGATATTTAGAAACTTAAAACACTTGAAGTTAGAATAACTTGAAATGTAGATGAATAAATATTTGGACAACTTGAAATTTGGTACAATTAAAAATTGAATGAACTAAAATTCGGATATTTTTTTTAGAAATTTAGAAAAATTGGTATTTTAATAATTTAAAAGTTTAAAAAATCCCAGATTGGATTAATTAAAATTTTATTAATTAATGTCTCGGAAAAATCAAAGTTGGATGAATTGAAATTTGGTACCTATTAAAATGTAACTTCAAAAATTAAAATTATGGTGAATAAAAATATGAATGAATTAACACTTCTCAATTAAATTCCGATGATAAAAATTCGAATTTTGAAAATTTGATCAATTGAAATTAAATGTTCCCAAATTTCAAACTATTTTAGTTTAAATTGCTCAAAACACAAAAATTAGATGAATTTCAATTCATATAAGTTTCAATTAATCAAAAAATTAATTTTTCTAAATTATAATTGCACCATTTTTCATATAATCCTAATTTAAATTTATCCAAAGTTCAACGTTTTCAAATCTCAATTATTCAAATTTACTAATTATCCAAATTTCAATTCATAAAATTTGAATTGATCCAACGGATTCAAAAGTTTTTAAATTATTAAAATACTAATTGTTTTAAATCTCTAATTATCCGAATTTTGATTCAAACTTCAAGTTATTCAAAATTCAATCGTCTCAAATGTCTAATTATCAAGATTAGATTAAATTGGATTAAATTCATCCAAATTGGCATTTTTCCAAACTTCAACTTATCCAAATTTCAAAATAAACAACTTTCAATTCACTCAAATTTTTTTTAACTTAAACATGGATTTTTCTAAATTTTAATTGTACCAAACTCCAAATGATCCAAATTTGGATTTTTCTGAATTTTTATTTATCCAATTTCAATTAATCAAATTTTGAAAATTTTAATTTTAATCATCGGAATTTAATCTCCAAATTTTAAATCATTCTAATATCAATTCACGTAAAATTTAATTCTTTTAAATTAAATTTCAATTGTACAAAATTTTAATTCATCCAAATTTGAATTTTTTGAAACATTAAATAAAATCCGAATTGATCCAAACTGGAATTTTTTGAACTTTTAAATTATTAAATTACCAATTGTTCCAAATCTTTAATTATCCGAATTTTAATTCATTCAACTTTCAATTGTACCAAATAATTCAAGCTATCCAAATAATAATTCATCTAAATTTCAATTTTTTTTCATTAAACGTTTCCAAATATTAATTCTGACAAATTTCAAATGATCCCAATTGGAATGTTTTCAAACTTCAAGTTATTCAAAATTCAATTGTTCTAAATTTCTAAATATCACAATTTAAATTCATCCAAATTGGAATTTTTCAAAACTTTAATTTATCCAAGTTTCAAATTAAACGACTTTCAATTCACTCATATCTTTTTTCACTTCAATATGAATTTTTCTAAATTTTAATTTTAGCAAACTCCAAATGATCCAAATTTGGATTTTTCCAACTGATTTTCAAACGATTTTCAAATGATCTAAATAATTCATATTAATTTAATTTTGAATTTTTCTGACTTATTATTTATCCAATTTCAATTGATCAAAATTTTAATTTTTTCGAATTTCGAATTTTAATCATCCGAATTTAATTCCCAAATATTAAATCATTCTAATTTCAATTCACCTACATTTTAATTCCTTTAAATTAAATTTCAGTTGTACAATATTTTAATTAATTCAAATTTGAATTTTTCGAAACTTTAATTAATAATTTAATTCCAAATCTCTAATTACCCGAATTTAAATTCATTCAAATTTCAATTGTATCAAATTTTAAGTTATCCAAATATTAATTCACCCAAATTTCAATTCTTCCTCATTAAATGTTCCCAAATATTAATTCTTGCAAATTTCAAATTATCCCAATTTGAATGTTTCCCAACTTCAAGTTATTCAAAATTAAATTTTTCCAAATTTCTAATTATCAAAATTTAAATTGATCTAAATTTGCATTCTTTCAAACTTCTATTTATCCAAATTTCAAATAAAAAGACTTTCAATTTACCCAAATTTTGTTTCACTTAAAATTTTTCTAAATTTTGATTGTACTAAACTCCAAATTATTTGAATTTTTCTAAATAATTTTCAAACGATTTTCAAATGACCTAAATAATTCTTATTAATTCAAATTTGAATTTTTCTGAATCTATATTATTTATCCAACTTGAATTGATCAAAGTGTGAATGTTTTAAATTTTCGAATTTTAATCATGCGAATTTTATCTTCAAATTTTAATTCATTCTATTTCATTTTCAATGCACCTAGAGTTTAATTTTTTTAAAATTAAACTTCAATTGTACCAAATTTTAATTCATCCGAATTTAATTTCAAAATTTTAATTCCTTCTAATTTTAATTCACCAAAATTTTAATTTTTTTAAATTAAATTTCAATTTATTCAAATTTTAATTCAACCAAATTTGAATGTTTCCAAATTTTAGTTATTACAATTTTTAATTATTTAAATTTCAGTTCTTCCAAATTTCAATTTTTTAAAATTTCAAATTATTTTTTCAATTGTTCCAAATTTCTCATTATTATAATTTAAATTCATCCAAATTTGCATTTCAATTTATCAAAATTGCGGAAATTATCCAAATTTCATTTCAATTAAATTTTAATTCACTTAAATTTGAATTTCTCTCAATTTTAATTGTACCATTTAAAATGGTCTAAATTTGAATCTTTCCAAATGTCAAAAAAAACGAATTTTAATTCATCCGAATTTGAATTGATCCAAGTTTAAATGTTTCCAAATTATTGCAATTTCAATTCATTCAACTTTAAATTCACCTAAATTTTAATTTTTCTATATTTTAAATCTACCGAATTTCAATTAATCCAAATTTCAATTGACTAAAATTTAATTGTCATCAAATTTCTATCGTTCCAAATGTCTAATTATCAGAATTTCAATTTATCCATATTTGCATCATTCAAAATTTCACATTATCCCAATTTCAAACTATCCAAATTTCAATTTATCTTAATTTTAAATTATCTCTATTATAATTCTCCCAAGTTCCAAATTATCCAAATTTCAATTTCTATTTATTGTGTGACATTGTGAAATTTGTAATTTCAAAATTCACAAATTTATTTATTTCACCTAAAAATTTATCAAATTAATAAAATCCAGAAATTATATAATTTTGAAACTTTAACTTTCGATTCAATTCAATTAATCTCCACGGCTGTATGAAATTCCGAGACTTGGTTCATAATTTATAAAATTAAGATTTAAGAATTAATTCTGTACATTTTTCCCGTTATTTTATGTTATCCCGCTTCGAGTCAACTCATCCTATCCAAGAATTCCTGATTTGAGAAGATTTTCTGCAAATCCATACATTTATTGATTTTTTCCTGATGAAAACAACATTCCTGATTCCTGAAATTCAACCAAATTCTACCTTACCGACATCTGAAAATTTTAAATTATTCAAGATTTATTTAACCACTGATGTTCCTGCCTTTTGAATTATTATCAACAATTATCTAAACAACTATTGGAATTTTAATTAAGAAGACTGATTTAAAAATTAACCGGAATCAAATTTCTACCTATTTGAATTTTGCCGCCTAACCTAAAATTGGACTACGGAACTTTTGAACTTTTATATTATATTATTTATATTATAATATATTTTGGAAGGCTTCATTATTACATCTGATTTATTTGGATCTCTATTATTGTTGCGGATTTGCCAGAACCCTTTTTATTCAAAAGATTCATGTAATCAGGACGAAAATCTATTTTGAATTCAAGAAATTTGGACGCCCCATTGTTGTGTCATTTTCTTGGAATTCCGGATTCACGTTGGCTGATTTACTGCTCAGGAATAATTTGTGAAGAGTTTAATAATGATTTACCATCTCATAGATCGAATTAATATTGTTAATTAATTCCGAAGATTAGTTTAATTTTGTAAAAAATGTATTAAGAAGATTTAAATTTAGACGCCAACTCATCGACCAATAGGATTCAAGACTTACCGGATGCGTTATTTTTATGTTAAATTTATTCAGTTGTTTTCTTGATTAACT